>CM036549.1:3879628-4052128 GCA_020745685.1 Tautogolabrus adspersus | reverse complement strand
AACCGGTTAATGTTGAGACTTTAGCAGTTTCAGGAGGACCGTCCCTGAAATCCTCCTGATCTGTTTGTTCACACATGCACCTCACAGCGGGAGACACTCCCAGGCAAGACATGACGTAAGAAGACCGACGTGGAAGTGGTGGATGAAGCGACAGAATCCGCTATACGACGCTATAAAGACAATATTTGCCATTATATCAATGCTATGTGAAGTCCGACAGGATCACACTATCAACATGAGAGCGGAGGAGAACTTATAAATGAATTAATTAGTGGTCTCGTGCAGACAGTCTATGCAACGTGCACCGGTCACAGGATATAAACAACCCCCCTCCTCCTGCTCGCTCGAGGTGAATTCTCCTGATAATATCCTGCTGCGTTCTCACATCAGCTCACTCAGACTTGCTGCTGAAAAATCCTAGGGGGCTGCCAGGAGAAACTGTGAGTGAAGTCCAAGTGAACGAGTGTATCTGTGAACGCTGTTTGCGTTCACAGATACAGCGTCTACGGGAAATAGCAGGAGTTTTTCATGAGTTTTCTGCAAGTGTGAAAGCGCTATACAAGTACTCAAGCCAGGATTTGTCGTCATGTGTGGGGTCACGTTTTCAAAATCTTTTAAGGTTTTAAAAATCTGTAAGTGTGCAGCAGGCTGTAAGGGGATTTTATACATTTTGAACATATTTTACCATCTTGAAAATATTGTACAAATGAAAAGATGACCAATAAGGTGACTGCAATTATGGAGTGCTAAGCTTCTTCTTCTTGTAAAGGTCAGGATAGTGTGTGGACACAACAAATGTTTTTCTCTCAGTCCGTTCTAAAGTTGTTGATGAAGCGTCAATATTTTGCACCAACAAGAACCAAAACAGCCGCAAAATGATGCATGAGTCGAGATTTGCTCGTTGACACACACGAGCAGGAGAGAGAGAAAACAAAAGATGAAAGCAGAAAACACAGACGCTGCTAACTGAATCTGTCTATAATTTCTGCACATTTTAGACTGAAGTATTATCATTGATGAGAACCATAAATCTTTGCATATTATTTGTCCTTTATTAGGTTAGTGTTACAGCAATATCCCGCCTCTGTGTGTCTGTCACTCTTCAAATGCATCAAATGAAGCAGAAAATCACACGAGAGCGTTTTGGTTCAGCAGAAAAATACGGCTAAGCTGATACAACTTAGAGTAAAAAAAATGTGGAGTTAACAACAAAAATATCTGATAGATTATTTATACTTGCAGACAGAACTACTGATTGACAAGTTGAGTCTGTGAATATTATTTTCATTCTTTTTTTGTCCTTTTCAAAAATACCTATTTTTCCAGCCTCGAGAAAAAGTGAAAACGATGTAAAACTTGATATTTTATTGGCAATTTGAGGACGTGCTTATAACATACATCCATATTTGGCTGACACAGAGCAACATAATCTCTTTAAAGTCATGTTTGTGTTCACACTGTGATCAAAGTTCGATGTTCATCCAGCTGAGATTTGGTCATTAACGTTACACTCTCTTCACCAGCTAGCTGCTCATAGTGCGGATAGAAGAATTCTGGTTAAAGGATCAGGAGTTTGGGGCAGGAGTGTGAATGACTCAATATACAAATAATTCTACTTTTCACGAACGTGAATGAAACATTCTGCCAAAGTCGTTTCCTTGTCCTTGAAAGAACAAAACTAGCCCCCTCGGGATCCAACGAATATCGAAAGAATCAAAAGCCTCCTCTATTTTGACGTATTATTTATACCCTTAAACATAGACTGTAAATATTAATGGATGAAGCCTGAGTGACGTCAGCCATCTGTTACTGCAGGGGGCTCTGGAGGTTCATCAGCAGCCGCCATGCTGGAAATCCTGTCTCAGTCTAACTTTCAGTCAACCTAACGACAGGCTGAGAGCTGGAGCTGAGGCGGGTTTTAAGCCTCTTGACGACGCTCCCACCTGTCAATCAGGTCAGCCTCATGCCTATAGAATAACACTTATCGTTCATAAAATCAAAACGGAAAATAACTAATCAGACCATTTTCGTTTACAGGCTGGACACTTGATGGACTGCAGGATTTTGCACTTCCGCATTGGCTTCATTTTTCAAGACCGGAGGTTGCAGCTTGGTCTTAAAACACCTTTTCTATTATTCTGAAATATGAATAATCCCAAATTTACTTCAAACTATTTAAAACATTGCCAGCTTTGCTTTGCACATTTGAAAAATTCAGCAGTCCTCCATTTTTCTTCTTTGTAGGAACGTAAGAAAACCAAACCGTGCTTTTTAAGATGTTATTAAAGAACCAAGGACATTTATCCTGAACATTGTTCCGAACAAAGAAACATGGTCTCTCTCACTGAGCAGAAAGGAAAACTATCTGAGACAGCGGTGTTTAAAGATGAAGAAAGAGGAAACCAAAGAGAGAAGTCAAAGAAAAGAAACAGAGCGAGAGAGAGAGAGAGAGAGAGAGAGAGAGAGAGAGAGAGAGAGAGAGAGAGAGAAAAGTGTGTCCTCGAGGGATCAGGAGGAGAGAGAATAGTTTTAATATTTGTTGTTTTTTCATTGTTTGGGTCTCAGCTGGCACGACGTACGATGTCTCCTGTGTGAGTGTGTGTATGTGTGAGATGCATTAGTGTGTAAACACACACACACACACACACACACGCACACACACACACACACACACTGTTAAGTGAAACTGCCCTGCGAGGTCAGAATTTACATAATGATCCTGTATCCGTTTGATTTATCGGCTCAAATCCACACCTTTTGTCTCTTTATTTATGTTTTTATGTGTTCTTTCTTCGGTCCCCTGGGTGAGGCGGTTTGCTGCTGCGTTGTTCCTAATCGGCAGAGCAAGGCACTGACACAGCCCGGGCGAGGGTTCGATTCCCTGTGGGGCCACACTTGCTAAAAATGAGTGCTTACTTTGGCAAGCTAAATGGGACATAATATTATAAATGTTTAATAATAAATATGATAGAAAGTCAAATGATAAATCTCAGGGGGGGTGAGGTGCACCATGGGAGTTGAAGTGTTGTGAGGAATTAGGTTAAAGATAAAGAGGAAACAAAGAGGCGGCCTCGTAAACATCATTTTATACTTTGTGCTTGCAGTAATTGATGCTTTCACACCGCTCAAGGTTTAATTCTACTAAGACAAATGTGAATTTTTAGTTTTCTTGATGTAAAACAAAAAATGTTTATTCTACATTTTGTAATGATCTTGAGATCCAATGACTGAAACTATAGTTTCAGTCAAGAACATAACTAAGTCCCTTGCGAAGAAACACCAAATAGCTGTTGCCTATCATTGGGAATCGTTGTCTGCCAAAGGCATTGAATCTGGGCCTGTCAAATCGAAAATACTGACTGATGTTGAAAACGGTGACTTGGTTTCAGAGCATTTTCAGATTGATATGTCAAGTGAAATAAGTGTTGCATCTTGGGTAAAACATGATGGTATTGAATATCATACAGGTCTTGTTGTTTGCACAGATTTTGTTAATGAGATGCCAGTGTTCAATAAGATTAATTGCATCTTTCTGAGAAATGAAGTTTTTTTTTTGGTCTCTGAAATGGATACCACATTTATTGAGCACTTTCATGCTTTTCATGTTGTCGAAAATGTCTTTAATGTTGCACTTGTTAAACCAAATGACTTGAGATACTTCAAGCCCTTTGATATCCAGATGTCTTATTGTGAAGACTCACTTTTTTATGTTTTACCAGACAGCTGCATTGTTTAAGGTAAGCAGCAGTCAAGAGCTAACTCATGTTTTGGGCAGTATTGTATGAGGTCATTGCACAGGGTTTGGAGTGCCCTGCGCTTTTTCCAATTGAATGTGAAGTCCTTGTTTACAGGAAAAATAAAAATATATTTTGCATTGCAGTTCTTTTTCGCGTAATTATTGCACATGGGTGGTGGAGTGATAGTCTTTAGACACTAACATTTTTTATTTTTAACTCTAATAGTGTTAATCCCAGAGGACAATATATCCTGTTTCTGTAGTATATTTAACACTAGTAAGGTGTATGTTTTACACCATTAAGTGTTACCTGATCACTAGTGCAGTGTTGGTCAGTTACTCTATTAGTGTCTCCAGTCAGTGAACTTTGAACAATGATTTAGTGTTCTTGTCATCCATTGTGGTGTTAAAATTTTACACTATCAGAGTTTGTTTGGCAACACTGTCAAAGTGTTAATAAGTTAACTCTTTTGAAAGTGTTAATTTAACACTAAACCAGTGGTTCCCATATAAACCCTCGGTGGGTGTTAATTTCAACTCCGAGGGTGTTAAATTTGCGTTTTCAAATTTGCTGTGTACCAGGTGAGAGTTTGTTTCTCGATAGTTTCTGACCTTCCTCCCAGTTTCAGCCTCATTAAAGGGATCATTTCTGACACGGCATTTGTGTTGTTTAAAGGTTTGATCGAGACAGGCTACTGTTTCCCTCCCATTCACAGTGTTTGTGCTTAACCAGGCTAAAATGGTAAATGGTAAATGGACTTGAGCTTGTAGCTCTTTTCTAGTCTTCTGACTCAAAGCGTTTTTACACCGCAGGTCACACCTACACATTCACAAACTAATGGCAGAGGCTGCTATGTGTACATTTATTCACATTCGTGCACATTCATACGCCGTCAACGAAGCAGCGGGAGCAATTCAGGGTTAAGTGTCTTTCCCAAGGAAAGGACACATCAGACATGTTGCTGCAGGAGCTGGGGATCGAACCCCCAACTTTCCAGTTGAGAGACAACAACTCTACCAACTGAGCCACAGCAGCTCAAGATGTCTTCGACCTGTTTCTGTACAAGATAAAACTAAAATAAAAATAAAGCCGATCTTCTCTGAGGACAGGAGGATGAACGGGTCAAAGTCAAACCCTGTAAAGGTTGCATGCTTCTCACAATCTGAACTGTTAGTGTTTCAGTCTAATCCAACTTAACTGAACACAAACATGTACGGACAACTGAACATCTGCTGTCATTTTTAACAATGCAACTTGTTCAAAATGAAAAGTGCAACCCCTTGAGGAATTAAACATTAAAAAAGCATATTTGCCCCCCCACTGTTTCCCTTTCAACACCTGATCAGTTCTTTAAAGTCTCCTTTAGTGTGTCCTAAAGGTGCCGGGCGAACCTGAGAGAGCTACAGGTGAAACTAAACTAAACGAAAATGAAATAAAGTACTGTAGGTATAAAAATCAGTAAAAGAAGACTAACTGAATCACTCACTCATCCCTCCATCTACTCATTCATTCATTGGTCTCCGGCTCTCTCACTCGTGTGCATTTATTCATGTCAGTGTTTTTTATATTTAATATGCACGCTGAGCGCATTGGGTGTGGTTGACTTCAATGAGACATACATTTTAATTAATACGTTTGATCAGCAGTTTAATGAATTCATCTCTTCGTCGGTACGTTCTCTGGTTTCCATACTCTCCCAGTCAACACGATTTAAATTTTTCAGCTGTGATCTGTGCAGGTGTCTGCCACGACGATCAAACTCACCTCAAAGAGAATAACACACACACACACACACACACACACACACACACACACACACACACACACACTAACCCCCGCAGAGTGTCAGTCTGTAAATGTTTTGAGTCACTCGACTCGATCACACTTATTTTAATCAGCTAGAGACAAACCTTGAGAAGTTTTTTAAAGGGATTGTTTTGTATTTTTCATCCTAAATGAAATTTGAATCAGCACACAAAGAGAAAGATATTATACGTCTGTTGTAACAAATACATTTTAATAATCTGTAGGTGAGAGTCTCTGTGAGTTAAACAACCATCAGTGGATCTATTAGCTTTTATAAAAACCTCAGATGGTTTATTCGGTCATCAAACATGAGGAGAGGTTATGCTAACTGTTTGCACACTAACAAAACCGAATTATTTGTGTTTATATTTTGTTAACATTTTTTAAATGTGCATGATTCTTTGGTGGGATTCAGTTAGCGTGTTCTCCATTAGCATGAGCCAGCCTTTCTAGTTCCTCTGCACTTCTCCCTCTGTGTGTTTCTATAGTAACCTTGGCTAAAATCCAAACAGCCGGCAGGGCCCTCTGAAGGGCACTACACAGACGAGATGAAAGATTTCCACCAGGCGACTGCAGCTTCCAGGCAACAGATAAATGTGATTTTTTTTAAAGGAGGACATGCTTCCACTGAGCTGAGGAGCAACAGTGAATATCAGGGTGACAGTGGCCCGGCCAACATTTTTATTTTAACTAATAATAACCCAGTTTCATATTTACTGACATGCTTACCAGTGAAATATCAAAAACTTGAAACACAGCCGTATGGATCGACTGGCAGCAGCACACAAAATGTGGCAACACTGCTGCAAAGAGTGTCAGATTCAATGTCTTGTTGCAAAGCTAAGATGCCGTGACCGCGGTGTTTAGGATTGTTACGACCCAGCACGCTATGGGACAAAGAAAGGCAAAGAAGTTTTATCAAAAGGGAGGCACACGTAACTGAAAGGGACCTGTTTGTGCTGCAATATACTGTAACAAAAAGAGGAGTAACCTGGAGTTGGAAATGCTCAGAGGTTGGCACAGTCAATCAAAGATGTAACTTTGTGGGGCGCTGATGGCCTAGCGGTTAGGTTGCACCCCATGTGCGGAGGCTACAGTCGTCCAAGCAGGACGGCCCGGCTCCGTCCTGTGGCTCCTTTCCTGCATGTCATTCCTCACTCTGTCTCCCTGGTTTCCTACTTGATCCACTGTCCTATCAAAAAAAGGCAAAAAGCCCCAAAAAAATAATTTAAAAAAAGTAACTTTGTTAAACAAAGATGTCACCTCAATAGCAGTTCATCAGTAAATATATCACACTGCCCAGCTGCATTAATGAAACCTCTATTTCAACTTGTCTATCAATCAGTCAATCCATTTTTATCTTAATGGTGTCAATTCAAACCTGTAGTAATCTCAGGACACAGAACTGGACTCCTCGTTATTATCATTTAAAGACAGCCTACATTCATTGACTATGAGAAAGCTTTAAGTAACAGTGGCGACAACAACAAAAACATTTTAACAGGCAGAACCTCAAACCAGACTGATTGATGAACAGCCATCTGCCTTGTGACCTAGGCCAGCTGAGATTAAATACTACGGTGTCTGACAGGGACAAACGAGAAGCAAAGGCAAAAAAGATTTCCATCAGGAGAAACTAGATGCAAATGAAGAAGGACATTGCAACTTAAGTATAATACAACTGCAACCACTGAAACACAAAGGCGAAACAAATTGAACAGTAGCAAACGTGCTGCTTTTGAAGCAGCTCTATGTTGAACTTGAACTTAAGAAGGAGATTTTTGTTCTCAGGAAGACAAGGTTATACATCCAGCAGGGGGAGACACGGACAGTTTGACACTAGAAAATAAAGACAGGGGGATTTCTTTCCTCTTTTGGCTCCGGCCTCCTCTGGTTAATGACACCAAAACACCCATCCCTGTCTATACATTCTGCATTCATTGGAAATATATGTTTTTATATGTATGAACGCAGCCAACCAGAAGCTTTAAAGTGAAGCTGTAGCTTAATACATTTCAAACATTGACCTATGAGAATAGTAGCCAAATTGTCAAACATGTTTCAATCCACACTAATCAGAAATGCCTCTAAAAAAAAAAGAATATTTAAGTGAGGAGGAGACGGGTAGGGTTTCATTCCCACACTCACTCTTGTGTTTGTTCAGATCCCACAATCTCAGTTTGGCTGTCAGAGCAGCGAAGGAGTCTAAAGCTCTGAGCATCAGTGTTTCTGTTTGTTCCCTGAAAGATTCATAAGCGCCACATCCACATGAATCATTCACTAAGGAAATGATTGTCGTAAACATGAAGTGCCATCCCTGCCGCTGTGCGCTGAAAAATTCATGCTTTTTAAGGCATAAATTATGACACGGCGCTCTGTCCGTCTGCTGAGAGAGAGAGAGAGAGAGAGGAGAGGGGGACGAGCTGTGACTTCCTCAGTGTCAACCGTCCTCTTCTTGATCAAGGTACAGTGTCTCACACACACACACACACACACACACACGCACACACACACACACACACACACACACGCACACACACACACACACACACGCACACACACACCTACACACACACGCGAGCACACACACACACACGCACACACGTACCTATCTTCATTTGTAGAAACATTTAAGAAGGGAATATGCAAATCGTTGCACAAGCTTTCCAAAGTTGTCCATACTAATAAAAAAAATCTTCGATGATCTTGAACAAAAATTCTATTTCTGAACAACTTGGATCTTATTTCTGTTCATGATTTTCAGTTTAAGTTCCTTAAAATATTCTATCAATTGAAATTCATGAGTTTCAAATTTGGGCTGAATTACAAAAAAAAACAAGTTTTTGTATTCTATAACTTTATATATTGCTTTTTATTAGAGCCCGGCCGATAATATCAGTCAATTTCATCTTTAATATGTTCCGAGTTAACAAGATTGATTCAATTTAAGTTGATTATTTATTTTGATGTAGTTTTGATTTATAATTGTTTATCTCTAATTCAAAATGAGGCTGTCCGTGCACTCTCGTTATTCATGTAAATAAATGACATCAATAAAAAAATGAAGTCTTAATTATGCATCTTTTTAACAAGAGTTTGATGACAGCATTTCAGGGATCCACGTTAACAATGTAATAATAATAATAATAAATGAGATTTATATAGCGCTTTTCTAAATACTCAAAGACGCTTTGACAGGAAACAACAAAAACAAAACAAAACGACGAGAACAATTCAACAAAGAAGTAATGTGAAGGAAGGAGGAAGAGAGTCAGTGGTTAGGAAGTGTTGAAGAGGTGAGTTTTTAGGGATTTCTTGAAGGAGGTGAGAGTGGGGGAGTCTCTGATGTTTTTTGGGAGAGAGTTCCAGAGGGTGGGAGCAGCACTGGAGAAGGCCCTGTCCCCCCAGGACCGAAGGTTGGTCCTGCAGAGGGGGGGACAGGAGGTTTGTATTGGCAGACCTGAGAGTGCGGTTTGGGAGTGTGCTGGTGAAGGAGCTCAGACAGGTAGGGGGGGTACACAAACAATGTATGTGTATATCTATATCAGTCGAAGAGTTTTCTCTCTCTTACCCAATGTGATGGCCGTGCTTCACGCCCAGCTCTAACACCGCCTCTGACTCTGAAGACTGGAGAAAGAGAAGAACCAGACACAAGAACCCTGCTCTCACACCGCGGACCTCCCAGCCAGTATCCCAAATAACAGATTGTGTCTGAGTTCTTTATAACACATCACCTATAGCATCAGTCATGTCAGTGGCCTCATTCTGACGCTTTTAGGTACCCGTCATTATTTCTACACACTGTGTAGCTCAGTACTTTGGTGCATCACTGGACTCAGGTGACGTAGTGGAAGGTCATACAGGAGACGTCTGTCTGAAGTTTAACTGCTATGTTCTTTCAACATGTGACCGAGACCTTTGAGGAAACATAACATAGTTCAATCCAACCAAACTGCAATCCTTAAGCAAAGTCAGCCAAATGTTTATTCTGTCGCACTTCCAAAATGTGTTAACAATAATGATGGGGCGCTTGATAGGAAAGACAGGAAGTGCAGCAACACGCGGCTAAACTAAATGAGAATAACTTGTGATAAAAGGGGGACTTCGATCATGAGATTTTAAAGTTTAGGGTCACAAACCAAACAGTCATTTGACAAGTTGGGAGTGTGAGCATGTGGCAACAATGCAAAGTTTTACACCGTGGTATCTGAACTTTCTATCAGCTTTTATTATGTGGCGTGTCATAACATCCCAGAGCTGAAAGGTAAAAGAAAAGGACGCAAGCATCCAACGTTGGAATGAACGGGAAGTGTGGCTGGAAAAATGATCACCTGAAGAGGACTTCTTGTCGAAACTGATTGTGATGGAATATAACCTTTATGTGGCATTTGCGAAAGTGTGCAGGCACATCTTCTTCCTCCGTCTGCTGTTTTTGCTCTGCCCTGCAGCTACATGTGAATAACTACCTCCTCTTTCTCTGTATGGCTGGAATTACATCTCTTTTCTTTGATGCTCATTTTAACCTCTCTTACAAACAAGTTCCAAAGGGTTCAAATAGTGAAATAACACAACAGTTTCAGTTTCATTTATGTCTCTTGTTGCCACACACTCTAACACAGTTATCACTGCAAGTGCATGGTTTGATTTGTATTCGTCTGTTGTTCATTTCGAGTGTGTGCATATCTGTGTGTGTGTTCCTCCCTCTATCTCTTCCCGCTCTCTCTGCCAGGACCTGATTTTTTATTTTTTTTTTAGGAGTGTGTGGTCCTATCTATGCGGGCATGTTACTGTCTTTGTGTGTGTTCCCCTCTCTCTCTGTCTCTCTCTCTCCGTACATTCGGCCCTCACCTCGAGGCGAGTCGATCCTCTTACAGTAATACCATTGCCTAATCTCAGAGGCGTATCAGAGGGAGCTCAGGGCGCTCAGCACTAATAGGTTCACACAAATGGGATCTAGTCAAAAACCTCCCAATCCTCCTGCCTCTGTAAATATGGAGAGCATTATCTAAGTCCGCCCGCAGGCCTCCGATGTGGAACTGATGCAGATTTGACAGAGAGACTGAGAGATAGCGGCCAAAAAAAAAGGTGATTTAACATGCTGTTAGCAGTGTTACAGCTGTAATTTTATTGGTTGTAGGGATGAATCGAATACAGTTTCAACTTCTGGAAAAAAAAACCTGATGGAGTCATTCATGCAGGATTTTAAAATACACATTTCTGACGGTGGTTTAAACATGACTGAAAATATTTGAACACTGTATTTTAGGATCTTTTGAAAGCTAAGGACGACCTGAAATGTTGCTGATGCTCCTGTGACTCCTCTTCATTTCAGGCTCTTATTCGCTGTTTGTTTTTACACCTACAAAAAGCAGTGACTGTGAATCATATAATCAAAGTCATCTTGAGCTGATTTGACCCATGTGCTGCAGTTTTAGACGCCTGGTAAAGGTTGTCTTAAAGAATCAGTCCTTTGACCCAGGAGAGTTGGGTTGTTTGCTGTTTGAGAATATTATCCAATGTTGACTGTTTAAAGCAAAAAAACAAACAAATGTTTTGTAGTATTGAAACTTGAATCATGATGAATTTGAATCCTTAAAGATATAATTTGCATTTTCTGATCCAGTCGATGTCGCACTTTTGCAGCAGTCTGTCAGACCAAAGCAAAATGTCCTCATCGCACATCATCCCCCTCCACTCCCTAAGTGATCCAACCGTGTGCAGCCGTTTGTCAGACTGATCTCCATTCCTGCAAAGACACTCCGCCATTATGCCTCTACAAGGTGTCCCTGAGTGGGTGGGGCTATAACTCTTCCCCAGAGTGGCGGCAGGGATAATCGTCGGACAGGAAGGAGTTCAGGCAACAATAAAAACATGTATGAAACATGTTTGAGCCTCTGAGTGAAACATAAACGAGCTGAAGGAAGCTCCACCCCTTCAGTGTGAACACAGAGCTGAGAACAACGAACCCAGAGGGGAGTTTGACTTCACTCTTTAAAAAGAAAAAAGGCCTCGCTCAATTCTCATATTTAATAAGGATACATTTAATGTCTGCTATACTAATGTTTAAAATGTTGCACATTTAACTTTTAACCTTATGAAACTGTAATTATTTTGCAACATTAACCAAGTGTAACTAAGTGTTCGTCTAGGGTTTAATTAAAACAGGAGTATTTTCGGGGCGTCGGTTAGCCTAGCGGTTATGACGCTACCTCATGAACAGAGGCTACAGTCCATGTCAGCTGCATGTCATCCCCCCTCCCCAGAATATTTTCCTGCGTTATTCTAAATGTCTTACATGTTGCTTATTTTATTAGAACTTCCTTGAGTGAGGATCATTTCAGGTGAACGAGACAAAACCTGAATCCTCATAATTTGGAGAGTAGAACATGTTGACCAAGGTGAGCTATATCTCTTGATCTCAAAGTAAACCGATGTGTAATGAAATAAAAGAAAGAGGACAGTATTTCAACAGAGGAAATTTGTGGGATTAAACAAAAAAAATCAGTGTAAAGTTTCTTATTATGAATCCTTGTATGAGGAGATGATGACCAGCTCAACATTAACCCTTTCGTTAACTTGAATAAGTTCTCTTTTTTTGGACAGAGGCCTGTTTCCTCCCTTTTAACCATTAAATCAAAGTTTGCGTTTACAACATTTACCAGAACAGGTTCTACAAAAATCTCTTTGTTTGAGCCTCCTGCTGCATCTGAATGAAGTTCCTGTTGTTTCTTTTGCAACTTCTTCTTTGAGAGAAAGCTTCAAATCCGTCCTCTGTCGTCTCTCTTTTCTTTTAGTTTTGTTCTGTAGTCACCATCTTGTTGATTTTGTATTTAATTTTCTTTCATTGTGTTGCCTTGTATCTTTAACTGCCCTTTGAGACCGGCCTGTTCTATCTTTCTTATTCCTGTTATTTGCATTGATATGGTTTTTGTACTCTCTGTTTGGTCCGACTGTTGATGTCTGTTCTGTCGTCGTCCTGACTTCCTGCCTTTGTTCGTCCGTCAAAGCACTTTGTAAACATCTGTTCTCAAAGGTGCTATATACTGTAAATTAATTTATAAATGATGAACCTGTGGTGAAATGTTTTCAGTGTTTAAGTCTGAACTTTACCTGATTTATGTTTAACTGTATGATTGCATACAAAGTGTTGTATGTGTCATTTTGGTTGTGAGTATGGGAGCTTGATTTTATAATTCACTTATTTTATACACACATTTCTCATTAATTCTGCTTTGATTTCTTTTAAATGTAATCAGATAAATAAACACAGTCAACAAACCAAAGCTTTTGCTAAATAGAACCTGATACAAATAAATGCATTTGTGCACGTAAAGATGTGCATTCAAAGCTGTGACAGAAAAAAATATCTGGTCCTTAGATTGCACTCTCGGGTGAAGATGGATGAATGTCTGAGGAAAAATAAAAAGTGATCAACCTGTTCAGATGTGTGCTGCTATTGCGGTGCTCTGTTTCTGCAGCTCAACTACAAACTGAGTGAAGAGTCAGAAATCAGAGCCGAGCTGAGAGAGACAGAAACAGTCCTGCAGTGACACCCAGTGGCTACGAATGGTACTGCTTTCAGAAAACCTTACAAGCAATGCCTCTTCACAAAATCTTTGAACAAGGAAATAAATGAAACAAAATATGAGAATAATTTGACTGTTTTATGCCACAAATTCAACATCTAAACATGATGAATTGTAACCAAGATTGTCTCGATAAAGTGTTCCTATATATTACTCATTGTTTACATTTGTTTAACTTAAACTGTGGATCCATTGACAGGCAATACATGACGTGACTCAACTTTAAAAGACGGCATTACAAGTGTAATTCTTCAGTGTTAGTCCACCATAAATAAAAATACATTTAGACTAGCTCTAAATATGGAGGAGAGACACTTACTCATGTGAACTTTGGAAATAAAAGAATGCTTACATTTCATCCTTTTTATTGGTGTCAGATTAGAATTTGACCTTGTTTTAATATTTAGAGTAAGTTATAGCCGAACACCGTATACGTAAATGATATGAAAATAAAGGGGTAAAAGGTTGCATCTTTAGGTTTTGGTTGAGTCCTTTAATAAAAATGTATTTCTGTGTGTGTGTGTGGGGGGGGGGGGGGGGGGGGGAGATGTTGGTGAACAACTTAACATTTCAGCAAAGGTTACAGGTAATTCTATACCACTAAAAACTTGTGTTAAGGGTCACATATTCTCCTCCTCTTCA
This sequence comes from Tautogolabrus adspersus, assembly GCA_020745685.1. Taxonomy (NCBI): domain Eukaryota; kingdom Metazoa; phylum Chordata; class Actinopteri; order Labriformes; family Labridae; genus Tautogolabrus; species Tautogolabrus adspersus. The sequence continues at coordinate 4,038,357 of CM036549.1, read as the reverse complement.
ACCAGTTTAAATAAGTCTCAGAGCTCCCCAAAACGTGTGTGAAGTTTCTTGTTATAAATCCACTCTGATCCTGTATTTGATTATGCCTATAAACCCCTCTATTTCAGCCCTGCTCAGAACAGGCTGTTTCTGTGTCTGTAGCTTTAAATTTAAATGAGCTGTGTCTGACCACGCCCCTCTCTGGAAGGGCTTGGGTGGCTCAGGCTTTCTCGCTCCATGTCCTATTGTTTACGGTGAGAAGGCAGACTCAGAGGGTAGAACAAACACCTAGCTGTGGGAGTGTCACCCACCTGGGGGAGGGGTTACTGCCCTTTGTGATGTCATGAAGGGAAAATCTCCAAACGGCCTGTTTGAGCACATATTTTCTGAAAAGTGGATCAGGCAAAAGACGGAGGGGATGGACTTTTCTAATAGTTGAGGGGTTTGTAGACAGACTAGAGACACATATTAGTGTTAGAGAAACATGGTGAAATGGATTTTGAATCGTATGTCACCTTTAAATGTGAAATTGTTTACAAGAATGACTGCATTTATACAAACATTTAGAAAAACACGAAACCATGAAGAAATAAGCGCGTTTCAGATTGTTAATGTGCCTTTGGCTTTTATTAACAACCACTTGATAAAACACCGTCATAAGACAGAGCGCAAACTGTTGCTGAACCAATCACATCAACAGTCCTCATCTACTGCCTCCATTCATTCAGGAATAAAAAGACATCGTCTGCATACGGTAACAGTCAGGACAGGAATGTGTCCGTTTTGGCTTATCTCTGTGCAGCATCATAAAGCTGGTTAAAAGAACGGAAAAAAACACATCTTTGGGTTAGCTGTGAACAACCATCATCACACACAAGGAATATCTCATCGTTATTATTTTTTAGGATATGTGAATCAACTTTTAAGAAGCTTATATTTAAAGAGACGGAAGAATGGAGTTCATAGATATACTTAAATGTGGATAACCATTCTCGTTCTTTCTTCCCCCGTTTAGCTAAGGAGCCCTTGAATTTGCGGTTGGTGATTTATTAACACAAAAATTATTTTCTTCTGAAGGAAGACAACGTAGAGTCCCATGCAAGTCTTATAGAGTATTTACGTGACAAAAGTAAGGTATACAACATAAAGTTAGCGTCCAGGTTTGAAAGAGGCCTTTAAAGGATCTGAAGGCTGGAGAGAAAAAAGTTGTAGTCCTTTAAATATGCGACTACAGAACCCATCTGTGAGGACACTTGTGACATTTGATAAAGCAAAAGAGAAAAACATAACTATTCACAACTTAAGTCTTAAATTAACACACATTTTATCACATCCAGCCACCTTGCATAGCCTCGTACAGTAACATCGCAACATGAACAATAAAACATTAAAAGGGGATATCTTGACATGCGAGTGTAAGCGCATTGTTTTAACCTGAAGGAGAATGTGTAGAATTGCATTTATAGAAGTTGCGGTCTGATTTCATGTAGCTAACGGACTAATTGACTGGGATCTGTATTGACACTTCTAGTGCTCTGCAGACGTTGTGCTGAAATTGTAAATGTCAAAGAACAAAGCTGCAACTCGTCATCCAGCTGCAAAAAAGGTTTTGGGGAAGGAAGTAAAAATAAGGCATTGATTTTAAAAGATCCTGAGTTAAACAACATAGTCAGTCACACATTCACTGCATGACCTCAAACCCCGTTAACGGCGGTCATCTCTTCGGTGAGCTTTTTTTTTTTTTTTTTCATTTGAAAGAGTCTGCAGGAGGGCGGAGGAGTCGGGATCACAGAACGGAGCAAAAATAAATTCAGGAGTTTCTGCACGACTAAAAGAAAGACATGTCCACTTTCCTGAATACGTGCGACCCCTCTGACTACAGTAATGCTCCATCTCTCCCACTCAGCCCCCCTTAGATGTTCTCAGCCTCTCTCTGGGGGGCATCTCTGATGCTACCCGGCAGCCCTCCACCAGGCTGCGGGCGCCGTCTAATGCTCCGCCCGGATGCGATGAGGTCGGCGTAGCCTCTGGAATGAGAGAAGGCGTAGGCAGAGCGACGTGAACGCTGGCCACGCTGGAAGGCTGGCGGCTTTGTCTTCCTCTCCTCCTCTTCCATCTCCATCTCATACTTCTTCCTGTTTCTGTGGACCTGGAGGATGATGGGAAAAAAGGAAGGAGACATTAGTGAAACACAGCTGAGTCACAGCTTGTCCTGTACATGTGTTAAGTCGTGTTTTCTGATTCAAATCTCATCCTGCTTCATTTTGGCTGCCACACAGATCACTGACAGTGATTCTCGTCTAAACTGTACATATACTGTATGCACTTATTGACTGCATGCAATAAGTCATCTCAATGAATGCCAACCCCATGTCAGAGATGACAGTCTTAGAAAAATAACTATATGACAGTTAATCAAATGGTCTTGTTTTATACAATTTTTTTTCTCCAACTACCTCTGTAACTGTTTACAGAGTCTACAATAACCTCAGAATATCACTTGTTTTCATTTGACTTTAACTTGTTTTAATTCTTGTTCTATCAGCTTCATGTCGGTGAGATTTCTGCAGGCTAAGGGGCAGTTTGTTCGCTTGACTCTCTGAGGTCTCACCTTGTCTCCTACAGACGGCCAGATGGTTTTATGGAGGAACTGAATGCAGATGACGGGCAGCAGGCTGATGCCCACAGACAGGATGATGGTTAACCACAGGTAGGGCTGGCGCAGAGCGTTCGACGCTGCACCTACAAAACAAACAAAATATCAACATTTGGAGAGTCAGAGAGAGGGCGGAGTTTGATGTGGTGAAAAGAGTCTGTGTGGCAAAAACAACTTTGGGAAGAAGTTAATGTTGAGTCCCACACTGCTTTACAAATTAGAGAGACTCAAATTATTTTACTCTGCAGTTAATTCAACAAGTTCACACGGCACCGTTTCCCTCTAATGTCATGCTGTAATTGAAATCAAGACTTTGTGTTTTGCTTTGGAAGGACAGAGAAGCCAAAATTGTAAAATGTAGTGCAGAGTATCTCTTTGGATAAATCCAAACCAAGACACCATATATACCCGTGTTTGCATTTGGTAGAGTAGAATTGTGCACTCACAGGTTTGTGTTAGCGATTTGACGCTTAACAAAACATTGTCCTTATGTTCAAAACGTGGATCCCTGGACTAAGGGAAACTTTTAAAAAGCTAAATTCACAGACAGATAATTGTACTCTTTTGTTACTCCCTGCAGCTTGGAAGCAAATCAGATTGTTTTGGTATTTTGGGGAAGAGACTACAAAGTCAGCCAATTAAATTAACCACGATGCACTGCGGTGAATGTGTGATGACTGACCGGTGAAGGTGAACGCTGACGGGAAGATGACGTGAATCCCAGCACTGTGGATGTCAAACATGATGCCAAAGTAGATGGCTATGCTGCCCAAAACTGCAAAGCAGTTAACGAAGGTCCAGTAGGAGGTGTCCAGAGAGATCTAAACAAACAAGAGGACGAATAGAGGACAAAAGTCAGCAGCTCATTCACACAACAAACAACATTTAATGCATTATAATAGACCTTTAAAAAACGCCGTCTTATGCTACCCCTGATGCAGCTAAAGGGTGGAGATGATCATCTTAATCAAGAAAAAAGTATCACATGTTCTCTTGTTTTCAGATTCAAGACTTCAAAGACAACTTGAGAGCATATACTAATATTCCTCTTTTATTAAGTAATTAATTCATGCACTAGGAAAAAGATCAAAACCCCTCAGTGTTTGCTGTCACGTTTGTCGCAGTTAACGTGCGACTGACCTGCAGGTTGACGGTGAAAATGAGCGTCGAGGCAGTGACGACAGCCAAGGACTGGTAGTCGGAGGGGGCTTCTCCGTCCTGCCCCATGGTCTGCAGGAAGGCTCCATAGGGGATGAAGAAGATGATTAGCGAGACGAAGATGCCGTGGAACAAACTGATGAAGAAATTCCTGTAGTTGAACAACGCCCCCTTCTGGCCTGGCAGGTAGAGCTTTGGGAATTTCAGACTCAGTTTATCGTTGACATCCTGCAGGAGGAGAAGGAACGAAGAGAGGGATTCAGAGTACTGGGTGACTTTTTCATTAATCCTGATGGAAATGACACTTTTCACTCATGCATTGAGGGAGAGATGTCAGAGTGAGGGGGCCGCACTTGGATTTGCGCCTTGAGTAGTTGCGGGTTCAGTGCCCGGACTCAGACCGGTGACCCTGCGGCTCCCAACCCAAGTTCCCTCAGAAGGAGCTACTGCCGCCCGAAGCCAACATGTTTTTTTTCAAAGTGGGAATTCCTTTATTTTAAACCAGTGTCTTCCTGTTACATAATTACTATGCCTGCTTCTTACCTGGTCCAGAAGTCCGACTAGGAGAACCGGTAAGCTGCTGTAACAGAGATTGTAGAGAGTGATGAACCAGTCTTCGTAGGCGACCTGCAGAAAGGGAAAACAACATTTAGTTTGTCAGCTGCTCCATGAAAATAGCTATTTTTATGAACAAGAAATGAAAGACATTTTACAACAGGGGTTCCCCAGCAGAGGATAATGATATGTAAGGGTCCTTAGCATGGCAAAGTTTGGCATGGAGTCTGTTTGTTTTTTGTAGAGGTAGAGACCTCTGTGGATGATCTGCTGCCTGTAGAAACCTTGTGAACAATGACGACTCGAGGGTCATGTTAAGACTTGTTTTGTATTTGCTTTGTGTTCAATAAGGCAGACACACATTTCTCAGAGACTTGTCTGATAAAACACAAGCTTAAACTCGACTGATGGGTTTGATTCATGAACTTTTAGGGGGTAACCCTGGTAAACTCCTTCATACTATAATATGATAATTAAATTGGGATCTTAATATCAGGACTTTTTTAGGCCTTACATTACATATGACTGAATTATTGGCTGTGCTGCTGACCTGTGAGGAGTATCCGCTGAAGAAGGAGTACCAGAAGTGGACGAGTGTGAAGGCGAAGTTCTTGAAGAAGAAGAAGCGTAGAAACTTGCACATTCGGATGTAGGACCAACGTCCGTGCACCAGCAGGAGGCGCTCCAGGTAACGGAACTGAGCAAAGGCGTAGTCGCTCGACATGACGGCCTGCATCCCCTCCTGACCGCTGATCCCAACACCGATGTCTGCAGCTGGAAGGAAAGAGGCCGAGACAGAGGACAGGGAAGTTTAGATTTACGTGTTAAATGCAAAATGGTCCTTTTTAATCGTGAGCAGAGTTTCTTTGTGTCCTTACTCTTGATCATGTTGACGTCGTTGGCTCCGTCCCCGATGGAGAGCGTCACAGCCTTCTTGTACTTCTTCACCAAACTCACCACGTTAGCTTTCTGTTTGGGCGTGACACGACAGCAGATGACCGCCTCACACTCACAGGCCATGTCCACAAAGTCGATCTGTAGAGACATTCCAGCGTATTCGTTATCATGCACCCCCTTATGCAGATCATTATGCAATGATAACTCAATTTTATTAAATGCCTCATATTTAGTCTTACCTGTCTCATCTCCTTCTCCAAGTCGTCCATCGGCTGTCCATCCTGAGGGATGGCGGGAGGTGGTCGCTTTCCTAGACGGCGAAGACGAAGGCGACGGCGTTTCTTCTTCTTTTCATACAGAATCTCGTTCTGACATGTAGAAAAAGAGAAAGAATGAGCACAAACATGTTGGCTGGTCAGAAAATGAGAAATTAAACTTTTTTTAATTCCTCGAGCGACTGGGCGGAGTTGGAGATGATTATTCCCTGCGATCGATGCACGACCATGTCTGTCTGCACATGACTGTGTCTTCTGTGTCGTTCTTTCTACATCACGTCTTGCTCCTCTTTATTCTTGGATAGAACTCACCAGCCATCCTCCGGTGATGACGAGAGCGTTTTTGCCTGGCATGTTGAAGAACGGCTCTGTAGGTCTCTTCCTTCTGCGTTGGAGTGATTGAAGTTCGTTTCTCCTGTTGGTCTGACGTATCCTCAGCTTCTCACTGGAGACAGAGACACAACAGAGATACGTGTTAGTCAGAGAGGAGCGTGCTCAAGAAGGCACCTGTCACTGTCGCTGAATAAGACATTTAAAATCAACTCACTTAACATCTTCTCCGTAGTGGATCTGCATGTCGTCTGTCAAAAGGCAACAAGAATATCCGATGTTCTCTGCCGTTTCTGGGAGAAGATAAAACATATTAAACAAAAGTAAATCGTAACAGGACAGTTTCTGAACACATGAATCATGATATTAAATAATGTTATTGTCTTTGGGAGATCAGTAACTTTTACTTGTATTACCACTGATTACTTTCTTGGTAACAGATCGAGGAGGATGCAGCTCCTAAACTTTTACAGCACATTATTCTAAAGGTGTCAACCAAGAATTATCTGTTATTTTAAAAAGAGGTTGGGTTAAACATTTATCCAAATATGTACTCATAGCTATAACAGCCTGAACCACAGACTGTATAAACATGGACGTAGACTCAGTGACATCACCAATTGGATACTGAAAGGGACTTTTGAAGCCCAACTATGACGGTTGCCATTTCAGGGCTTTTTCAGCCAGCCTCAAGTGGACACTCAAGGAATTGCATCTTTTTGCATCCCTGCTTTTACTTCTTCTATCAACACTGGAGGTCTGTGCTCGGTGTGAACTGATGGTACCTTTCTTATCTCCAGTCAGGACCCAGATCTTGATGTCAGCCTTGGCCAGTGTAGCGATGGTCTCTGGCACTCCGTCCTGCAGTTTGTCCTCGATGGCGGTCGCCCCGATCAGCTGGAAGGAGGGATACAGCCTCTTAAATGTAGCTAAGGCTCAATGATTCTAGCTTTTACAAATGTTTCAATAATAAGCTATGTAAAGGGAAAGAATATCAAACACTTTTTCTGGTTGATTTTAAGAGTTTTAACGACCCTCCACCATTACTATTAATTCTGCTACTTGCCCATGAACAGACAGGATTTATGGGCTAGCTACCACTTTGCAAACCCAACGATTGTCATCCCTCTTCCAGCAATTCTCCCTGATTTTCAATTACCCAATTTTTTAAGGACACAATTCAGGGCAATTGGCAACAGTAAATCCAATCAATATCCTCGCCAAGTTCTTCTTCCATTCTTTTTTTTTTTTTCAGGAAACAAGAGAATATGTTGAAATAAAAAGCACTGCTAGCTGTTTCACAGGAACTTTGGAATAAAATCTGACAATTACGCAAACAAAAAAAAAAATCTACAAATAGTCACTTTTGTTTTCCATACCACCAAACTGGATTCATGTCAGTGCAAAGTTTTGTCAGGCATGAAAGTTCATATATTTGTCACACTAAGGTTGAGCTGCACTCACCATCAGGTTGCTCTCGATCTGCTCGTACACGCGGTCGAGGGCAGAATCTCTGTCAGACATGCTGACCTGAGCCTCTTTGTGTTTTCTCGACCAGGCTTCGTACTCCGCTGCGCTGATGTCTTTGTAACACAAGCACAGCGTCCTCAATGTCGCGTTGGCAAAGATCTGAAGCACAAAACAAAGACCATGATCCCTTTCAGTGAAACCAACATGCATGCCTTGTACATGCAAGTATTTCTTTTTACTGTATGGTGTGGTTTGCAAACAGGCATCAAGAACTCACATCCAGAGCTGCCTGTGTGGTTTCTTTGTGTCTGGAGTCGGGGGAGAGTCGCTCATAGATGACTGTGTCGGCTCCTTTACAGTACAGACGGATACGACCATCAGGAAACTTCACTGAAACAGAGAGCAGAGGACGAAGAGAGTCAAAGCCTCTGCTATGAACGTTTAAATTAAGTCCTCGGTAAAGAATAGTCTTTACAAGTCATTGTGAGTCTGTCTGCTGATGCTTAACACACCTCTCCCTCCAGCTCTTTTTTATTTGCTTGACTTTTGTCATTTCTGAGACACTAACTCAATAAATAATTCAAACAATGTTTAGTGAGGTAATAAAACATGCGAGAATGTATTTTCCTATGTTCTTACATACAATCAGTCAGTTTCGTTGCCCCCTGTTGGCCATTGTGTGTGTGTGTGTGTGTGTGTGTGTGTGTGTGTGTGTGTTTGTGTGTGTGCGTTTGTGTGTACTCGTACATATGATGGACATGCGCTTGCGGTCCGAGTTGAAGTCGAGCAGCGCCAACATTTCGTAGGAAATCTCCTGGTCCATCTCATGGATGGTGATGGTGTCCTGTGTTCGAGACAGAAACACATAGCCAAAGTTCCTCGCTGCCGTCACCAGAGCGCCCTCGTCAGGAGATGCTGCCTGGTACACCAGCTCACCTGAGAGACGGGGAGGAGCCATATTTACAGGGGGGTCTTGCACAGAAAAATATTATTATGTTGCTTATTTTATATAGCGGTCTGATTTCATGACAGGAAATATCTCTTAAAGCACATTAGAGTCTTCTTAAGGCTCACAAACAGGCTTGGTGGCTGTCGTTAACTCGTCAGCTCCAAGCAGGCTTCACCACCCTTCCAAACAAAGATTTAAAGAGTACCGTCTTTGTTTTCCACCATGACGGTGTGGCAGAGGGAGAGCAGTTTGAAGAACTCGGAGGCGTCTTTATCCTTCTTGGATCGCACAGAGGAAACCAGCGAGTGATCCATAAAGTCAAACTTTTTGTCAGCGTGCCGGTTCCAGCTCCAGTTCACGGGCTAAAGTCAAAAACAGGAAAATAGTTTTCTCAAAATGACAGTCGAATTATTCAGGAATTATTGAAAGAACAAAAAAGAAATGATTAAAAGTGTCACCGTTTTGCTTTTTTAAGTTTGCCATTAGTGACACAGACTGTTTATAATAAGTGGATGTAGTTTATCTTTTAACATGTTTCCCTTTTTTACGGCGAGTAGTGACCGTATTTAGACGACAGTGCTGATATGTATTACTCAAAGGTTAGGGGGTCGATCCTCAGCTTTTGCAGTCACATACCGAAGTGTCCTCGGACACAACACTGAACCCCAAACTGCTCCCGCTGCTGCGTCAGCGACATACGAGCGTGTATGAATGGGATCAGTTTGATGGACACTTAGCAGCCTCTGCCTTCAGTGTGTGACATGTGGTGTAAAAGTGCTTTAAGTCCCAGTCCTCAGTCAGCTGAGTGTAGTCTCATTTTCCTGTTGACTGTTCTATCTTGAATTTAAAACCCCTGGTGTTGTCCTCTGCTTTTAATTACAGAAATGGCAGAGCAGCAGAGTACGTCCACTTCTTATATTTGGTCGATGCATCTAAGAAAAAGTTATTTGGAAATGTAACTTAATGTTATCCTTTACCCTTCCTCTGTCCAGCGTCACGCCTTCAGCGGTGGTCGGATCACCTACGAAGAAATGTCAAAAATCTTAGAATAGAATTAAAACTGAAAATCTTCACGAATACAAGCTACACCAATATATACATGTCTATTTACACCAATATATACACGTCTATTTACACCAATATATACACGTCTATTTACACCAATATATACACGTCTATTTACACCAATATATACACGTCTATTTACACCAATATATACACGTCTATTTACACCAATATATACACGTCTATTTACACCAATATATACACGTCTATTTACACCAATAAATACACGTCTATTTACACCAATATATACACGTCTATTTACAGGTGAACTGTAGCAAAGAAGAACTCTGCACATGAAGACATGAAGCAGAGACATTTTTGTTTATTTGTTGTATAGAAGTTAAGAATTAACGTCATAAGTGATGGATAAAGATTTTTATCCGTGAAGAAGTGGAAAATAAAAAAGGGAAAATGTTTCGTTCCTCTCCAAACCAATGACTGACAGCTTGACCTGAAGAAGAGCAGAAATAGAAATATGGAAAAGAACCAGGAAGTAAAAGAATACATGAGATATTAAACAATTATTTAATGCTTAAATAAAGATAAATATACTTTTATGAATAAACGAATGTAAACAGACATGAGTTAAAAGCGAGAAGTGGAAAAACTATAAAATGGATGTAAAAAATAGCATGCAATTATTCTTAGTCTTTTGTTATAATTGATCCTTATATACGGTTTTATTTATTCCTTTTTTTAATTCTGCATATTTAATTAACTTACTATTTCAATTTCGGCATTTTTTTAAATTCCATTTTCTGTTATTTCCTCATTAACTGTCGACATTTCTTGACTTTATTCTTTCTATATTTCCACATGTATTTTTTTACTCTTGAACTACTTTGACTTTTGCACAAACGAACATGTCAGGTAGGTATTTTTTTCTGTTTTCAGTTCTCGACACAGTTGAAAATAGTTCTGTTTTTAGACTTTGTTCTGCTTTGAATAATATTAAACGTCTTCCTGCTGCAGTGTTCCAGTTTCCTGAAAAGATCACTCAGTGTTTCACTCTCACCGCTCTCGCTGCACAAAGCTGCCAGCGGGTCGGGACAAAGATAAAACATTAACCCTTTGGTTACATGTGGAGAGTAATGGTGGAAAACAGACAGCAGGTGGCGCTCTCTCACTTTCTCATTTTATTTTGACCTTCACATATCACCATCTCTAGTTTACTTCCTCATTGTTTAAAAAAAAGAAGAAGCTGAATTCGCCTCATGCAGGGTCATCAGCGGAGCCTCAGTGGGATTGAAAAAGTCTCTGTTTCTTATGTTTGATGAAACATAGAAGATCAGTACCGTATGTGCGTCCAGCAATAGTGCACTTCTTGAACTGCATGATGTTCTGCGTCAGAGTTCCCGTCTTGTCGGAGAAGATGTACTCGATCTGACCGAGCTGCTCGTTCAGGGTGGTGGTTCGAGCCTGCACAGAGGAGCAACAGGAGACTTAATGAAAAGGTGCTGAAGGACGCACGGGGAGAAGTATGACTGCTAATCTTTAGCTGGAACAAGTCCTTCTTTTTTACTACGAGCTGAGATGACAAAGAGATTTAATATTTGGTTTCTTTTAATTAGAAGGTTAAAATCTTCTGTATATTGGATTTCATGTGTGTTATTAGGGTTTAAGTGATTAGGCTGGTAAAGATGATGAGAGCAGTGACGTACCTTAGCTGGGGTGTCTTTCTCTGCGTAGTACATCTGCAGGTCCCAGTTGATGAATTTACTCTGACCCAGGCGGATCACCTCCACACTGAGAACAAAACAGAGAAAGGCTTTATGTTGTTTTCTTGGAAGTTAAGATGATCTTTGATTGCAAATCTTTATCTTTAACAGAAGAGCATGTCCTCCAAAGACACATACAGTAAGAGTCCTGAAAGAAGACGTCTGAACTTCCTCCCACAAAGGCAGACTTTGTGGAAAAGGCCCAGGGACAGGGTTTGATGTTACTGACCTGACATAAAGGGAAATGGGCACCATGGTGTTGAGGACGATGATGTATCCCCAGAAGCTGAGGAAGCCTCTCCAGGAGGAGCTGTGGTCTTTCCCATCTGACAGATACCAAGCCTTCGAGCCGATCTCCTCGTACCAGAAAGTATGACCGATGGCGAGGCCAGCCGCCACCAGAATCAGCAGCGCGAAGATCTACAGAGGAGGGACAGGAACACAGTTATACAGGAGGTAACGAAGAAATAAGACGTATTACCAACGGTGATGGATTTGGCCTGGACCCAGACTTACTGTGTAAACCATGTAGTTCATCAGCTCGTCGATCTTGGTCCTCTTGAACCTCGTCTTTCCACTGTTCCTCATGATTTTAGTGTCAGCTCCTGCAAAAAAAAGACATTTATCTAAATGTTGAATTCAAGCCAATGTCCTTATTAGCTATCATTAATATTTTTGTGACACAATCAAACCGAGTTCGATACTTGCTGACAAAAAGTCACAAAGAGAGAAGTCTTCACATGTATTCTTCTGAAGCACCAACATTTAGATGATAATAATAATATAATATATTCTCTCACTGGAGAAGCTCACAGTGGAGAATTTGGGGCATTTTTTGTTGCTTTATTTAAATTATGGGGATTTTTTTTATCAGGGGACATCACCTGATCTGCTCTATTCAATGTGAAGAGAGACTTAAGATGGGTGTCAAGGGCGCGTCAGAGAGCCTCGCCGTTATGTCATTGACCCGATGTACAGAGGCTTTATTTTTAAAGTGGGCTTCCCCGGTTCCACTCCGACTCTCTGCACTTTTGCATGTCATTCCCCACTCTCTCATCCCCGTCACTATCCACTCTATCCTCTCCTACAATAAGGGCATCAAAGCCCAAAACATAATCTTAAAAATGGAAAATTACAGCCGTACATTGCAAACCAGGAAGATATATTTTGCACCATCAGTACAAAATCAATCTTTTCTCTAGTAATACGTTCTGCAGCGGTCCTGTGTTGTTCAGAGTGCAAACCTGCGAAGATGACGAGTCCGTGACAATGCTCAGTGTTCCTGATCGTGCAGCCTCGGAGCAGCATGTTGTCGAGGTCCAAAGGGTAACGCTCATTCTGCCACAGCATCGTCCCCACGAACTTGTCCAGGCGATTGTTCGGCTCCTCGCACTCGATCAGAGCTTCAGGAGACAAGAAAGGGAACGTTAGAACTATTTATCGTTTACATTAAAAAGGCAAACAGTTTCTGTGAGTGTTGAGTGTTTTCTGCATGCTTTTTGTAATTGTATGTACATTTGTTTTTTGTCTTTAACGCTAATTTTGCCCAGCAAGCTATAAAGTCCTGAATCGGGAATTCTCCAAATATGTTTGTTTTGGTATAAATGAAAACAGCTTTATAAAATGTAAATATTTTAAAACAGAAACCCTTCTTGTTTTTATGTCAATTTGTGCCTGAGAGGTAAAGAGTGAGTTAAAATCTCTAAACAAACTTTTCTTGTAGGTTTGAACTATTCTCACCGTTAAAGTCAGCCAGCTGTCGTTCATGCTGCAGCCTCTCGTCAGTCACTCGCAGTCCCATCTTAAACTTCAGGTTCGTCTCTCTGCAGAGGAAAGACAAGAACAAACTCACAGGACTGAGATACAAACCCAAAGGAAACTAAATAAGGGCGCACTCAGACTGGGCAATCTGTATCATGCCCAAGCATGTTTGACCCTCAGAGTCAAGTTCGTTTGACGAAGTGAGTGTGAGAGCTCCGTTCCTACTTTCTTGGCCCTGGCACAGTTGGAAGAGGTGTGCTTCAGCACGGTACAGATGCTCATGCACTAACACAAGCACGGGTACACAATGTAGACATGATGCATAATCAATCCCTGCCTCCATTATCGAGAAATCCCAGAGTGCTATGGCTGTATCTGACGAAAATGACTCAAAATAAGTAAGTAAATAAGTAGCGTTCATGTTCTCTGTATTGTTCTCCAAAGTGTGGACGTATTACGAAGTTATGTTCAAGACTCAAGCTCAGACCTGGTTAGCCCTGGAGCAGTGCGAGTGCAGGCCAGAGGGGGGGAGGGGGGACAATCGTGCTTCAGCAGGGTACGGAGCAACAGAGACTAGTGTGAGCCTAAGAGTTTAACAAATTCAAGTTCACAGAATGTGGACTTAGAAAAACCTTTTGGAAAATGATCATTTCAAAAGTATGATTTATAGCACTTTATGGATTACTTAGTCAACCCTGACAAATCAATCAATCAATCTTTATTTGTATAGCGCCAATTCATTACAATGTTATCTCGTGACACTTTACTATAAGCAGCTAAAAGAGCTTACTCTTTGTTGTGTTACAAAGACCCAACGTTAATCCATCATGAGCACTAAGCAACATTTAGCAAAGTTACAGTGGGAAGGAAAAACTTCTTTTTAAGAGGCAGAAACCTCGAACAGAACCAGACTCAGGATGAACAGTCATCTGTCCAAACGGCGCCGGGCTCATTTATTAAAAACGTATAAATCAGACTTCAATGCAAGAGCATGCGGAGCTCTGTGAACAGAACAGCTGATATTGTGTTCTGCTTCAGTTTAGCTGCAACAAAGTTAATACGTTCATTATTATTCCTCATCTGTTTGATTTAAAGGCGTTCCTCATTCATCGCTGTATAAACGGTAACACACACGCCACATGGACTAGTTCTGCTGCAGAGGCCGTGTAGATCTTGGCAAAGCTCTTTACACATTTACCCTCTGCTGATCGATGAGTAAGATGTTGACTGACCTCGTGAGAAACCACGGAGCAAACAAAAACTTATCAGAGCAAATAACACGAATCCTGAATTGCCCTGTAACAGATAATTATATAATGTGAACACAGCAGTCCTTATGGTCGTGTAGTGGGAATTCTCAGTCCTCGTCTTCCTCATAATCATGACATCATGAGTAACATTGTCTCTCATATCACATTGTACCGTGCCTTGTGATGAACTCTATGTGATTAATCTTTTGTTGTTGCCTTTGTGTCCTATCAGGGAACAAAGTGTAACTAGGTCAAGATAATGCACCGTATTATTCTGACGTGCACTCTGCTCTGGGCCGCCTCCTTTTCGCCATCTCATGCTGGAGAGAGCGGAGGTCCGTTTTGCAAACGCAGGGATTCAACTATCAGAAAGACAACTGCTGGCTCGGTGTTGTACTGAACAGATCTCCAGAACAATCATGAATCAAATTGTGTTGTAAAGGAGACATGCATGACCCTACTTAATCCTGTGTTCTGCTTTCCTGCCCACTTCCTTTTTGTGAGTTTTCATTAAACTAAAAGTTTAAAGCTCTTCTCTGGTATAAAAGACTTTAAAGGGAAGTCTTACCCGTCGAGTTCGGCTGTTTCTACGTAGCACAAGCTGTTTGGGTCAGAGCTGGATAACAGCAGGATGTCCGCCTGAAGAACATGAAAACATTTGCATCAGAAAAATGTGATATTCAACCCGCACAGCTGATAAAACATCGGATTCTGGTTCTTTTCTGTCCTAGCTTTAGGTTTGTCGTTGACGCACTGTAACAGCTACCCATTTCAAAAATACTTCAATCACTACTAAATCTTTAAAAGCAGATTGTTTTAATTGCTCTAAATCAAAAACAAGTAAGCCCTGTGTTTTCTATCATTTGCTGTCTGGGCTTATTAGAGTATTTGAAGCGTAAAAACTGCTCATTAAAGTTCCAGTTAATAGTTTGTAACTCGATCTGTAACAGCCTTGGATTTCATCAACCTTCAAACGTCAGATTATTTCAGTTCAGAGGTAACGTCTTCGCTTCACTTGTTCATTTTTCTGACATTCTGACATACACTAACCCATTTATTGACTTTGTGAGGTCCTCAGTGTTCAATTTGAGGTACTCTTATGCAACAATTTTACTCAACATGAAACTGAAAGCAAATGTGCAGCGATGGTGGCCAATGTTACCGCTAGCTTGATATGCTGCAATACGGAAACTGTTTGACCTACTGCATGTGTGACCATCATGAACACATGCAGGAGATCAAACATGCAGCAGTCAGTCAGGTTTAATCACATACCGGGATGAAGTCGTTCTTCCTTAGATGGACCACATCTCCAACCTCGATGTCCCTCCACTTCGATTCTTGAAACCTGAAGCAAAAAACCAAACCACAGTTTTGAACATGTCATTTTGTCATTTTAACGATATACAAAGACATTAAAGTTGTAGATTAATACGCCTACTACAGAGCCCGTAGTGTGCTGACACAAAGTGGTAAAGCACATTATAGATTTTGTTTGCAATAAATGGTTTAAAATATTTTTCTATCTTTTAATAGATAAATCAGGAAAAAAAAACAGCTAGCTTTCTGGAAATAGATGTATTTTTTTCAATTCAAAAGTATTATTTAAAGGAAGAATGTGCGACTTTTTGATCCAGTAGATGTCGCCCTTGAGCACCAGCATGAAACCAAAACAGACTGCTGTTTGTCGACACCTCCGCTATTCTGAAGCCTCCACTCTCCTCCAGCGACACACCTCCAACCCCTCTCTGCTCACGCTCACACAAAAGGAGTTTGATGCAAGCTGCTGACTAAATTGACCTTGGCTCAAGCTGGAATTGCCTGTGGCTTGCATTGTTGTGTAAGCAGGCTAATGTTAGCACACTTTGGTTAACTCATAGCTTCATATTGCACATAAATTGACACAGAATGACCGTGATCTAAAACCGCTTACATGACATTAAAATAAGCAGCGAGTATGTTCTTCTTCTTTTCTCTAGTCCTTGACTAAATTAGCTTTATACACAAGGCCGTCGCGTCCATGTAAACACGGCTCTGACGACAGTACAGCCAGCGGGACTCGAGCTTCTCACTCTTGTCGACAGTCATGACTCAGAGAGATATTTACAGAGGATATACTTGATTTTGTTTAACAAATAGAAAAGTGACTTCTGACCTTCCATCTAGAAGGACCTCACTCTTCCTGTTGTTGATCTCTTTATCCATCCGGTGCCGCGCCTGAAAGAAAAAAAAACTCAATCAGAATATAACTTCATGTATTTTTCTAAGACGGTGTCCAATGGTTTGACTTTCCTGTCTTAAAAAGTTTCAAACTACGGTAAAAAATATCTCAAGCAACATCATCTGTATCGGCCTTAAAAACAAAGAAACTTTGTAAGGCTACGTGCAGACTTTAGATAAAACGGACTGGTTTAACATTAACGTAGCAGAGTCCTATTGATGAATGATTCCCTGAAACAAAATCAAAACCTGATCTTGTGTGTGAGCATCTCTTACCAGATCGTCCACCAGGTCTTTGATGGCGGTGACTCCGAGCACCACAACCAGAGGAATCAGTGTGGTGTACCAGGGCAGAGTGCTGATATCTGGAATAATCTAACAAACAAGAACATATTTTAAGTCAGTTTCTGGTTTAATGTTCATTTTAAAACAGTTTTTCTGTCTTTTTTTTTTAGCATACCTGTAAGATTAATAGCGCCAGAAAGTAAAGGTTGGCAACTCTCTTGAACTGCTCGTACAGGTTCAGGGGGATGAAGGTGAGGATGTTGTACTTGTACGTCTTGATGGCGTTTCCCTGAAGAGAAACACAAAGCAGACAGCGATCAGTATAAAGTCAGAGAGCATTTTTCGCCATGCTGCAGAAAATGTGCGTCCTGTGAGGGATTCCATTGTTTTCACATGGCTACATGGTCATTAGGATTACAACTCAACTTTACACAGTTACATGATGTCACTGCCATTTATGCTAAAAACAAAACATTTCAATGCTGGACAATGTCTAACAGTGTCTAGTGTAGCAGTCAGCAGGGGGTTGTCCAAGTCAGACTTTTTCTCAAATGCTAAATTGAATTTGTTTGGTTCAGGTGTGGGGTGGTCACTGTGCAGAATGTGCAGGAAGAGGAGGAGAACTGCCCTCTTATTATTGCTTTGCTGTCAGTAACACGAGTATTTGAATGTATTCCAAATGTGACAAAAGAGTGGACAGCAATTTACGGGAAAGCAGAACACAGGATTATGTAGGAGTGTGCGTGCCTCCTTTACAAGACGATTCGATTCTCTACGGCGACGATTCTATTCAGGGACAGCTCATTTAAGGGGACATATTATAAAAAAATCCACTTTGACAGTGTGTTTGAACATTTATTTGGGTAACCTGAGTGTCTATCGACCCACAAAATGTGAAATAAACCCATCCAGTCCTTTGTTTGTGGTCTGCATAAGTCTTACAACACAGAGAAAAATGCTCCGTTTCAAATTTGCTCTCCTTGTGACATCACAGTGGGATTCTGGTAAAAAAATACCCTCCCCTCCCCTGGCATCTCCAACCATGGACTCCACCCCCAGCCTAGAGCAAAACTTTTGCACAGGTCAGCCAATTTTATTCTCGCTACAGAGGAGTGATGTCTACTGGGAAAACTCAGGGGGGGCTCATTGCATTTAAAGAGACACACACACCAAAACGGAGCGTTCTGAGAGAGCTGGTTTATACAGGGTCACAAACCTCCTCTGGTGCTTGATTCATGTTATATTTTGACCAAAGCACAGCACAGATGTTTCATTTAGACCACAGGGGACTGTTTGAAAAGGTGGAGAAGGGGGATAATATGTCCTCTTTAAAATATAGAACAAATCATTGCAATCTTGATTTGGTACAATTCAATTCGATTCAATACAACATGAGTTATAGACGTTGTGACGTTAGCAAGTTGTGCAAAACGTTTGAGATTCCAGTCTGCTTGTGCTGCTTCTTGCTAACGGTACAATCTGAGCTCAGGTTTTGCTTTGGTGATTTTCTTATTTCTGTCGTTGCATTTCCTCGCTCTTCTGCATAGCGTAAAGACGGGCACTTATCCTAATTATTAGGGCACGAGTACTTTGATTTCAAATGGACCGAGGTACGTTTTAACAGTCTATTTTGTCGGTGTGATTGACTGAAACTTAAATGTTAACCCAATCCTTGTCTGGCGTTTTCGTTAAAAAAAAAGAGGAAGATATCATAACCAACATAAGACACACTAGCCTCAGAGGGGGGCGGTTTGTCCTGAATCTGTAAGTGTCCATCTGTTGTCGTGGGTGTCAGGAGTGAAGGGGTGTTGTATTTCAGCTGAGGTCAACTCTCTGATCTTCGTCCATTTCTCTTCGGAAAACGCTAAATTGTTGAAATCAAGTTTAAACCATTGTATACAATATATTTTGAGGTTGTTTTAACATTTCCCTTTATTCTAACTGAACTATTTGGATGGTATCTGTGTTGGTTTACTTGTTTATTTGAGTTTCTCCTCTGAAAACTGAGAACAAGTGTACACAAAGGGGTTTCAAATCTAGTCTGAGTCCTAGTTAACCATGCAGGCACTGACCCAGTCTGTATGTCTGTCAGTAATGAGACAGAGAAGCATTTCATTATAGATAACCATCTGATCAGATAAAGACCAATTCAGCGGCAGGACAAAAACAGGCATGGCTAAAAACATTCATAACCTTTTCCTCCTCTCTCTCAGAGCCCTGTTCGTTCTAAGACTCTTGAGTTGTTATTAAAATGTTCTGGTTTCAGTCCCACAGAGTCTCGCTGATGTGTCTAATGTGTCTATTAGTGAGATACAGGTTGGCTCGGTTGATCAGGTTTCAGCCTCCACAAAGACTGACGACACAAAGCTTCACTCCAAAAACACTCCTCTGTTCACCAGCTGCTCAAAAAAACAAAGTCACAGCAGTGAGTCTGAGCATTTCAGCTATTAGCTGGTACTTAAACACACAGAAAAGTATTTCAAGATCTATACGTTTCATTTGAAGGGTAGGCTAATGTAAGAATGGGGCTAAAAAATAGTCTCAAAATGTTCAGAAACCAAGCAATGCCAAAGTCTAAAGTAAGTATGAAAGCTTTACGATAAATCATGTACAACACCAAACATTCATTTACATGCTTTAGCTTCATCTTATCTGATACATCTCATGTAAAGCGCATGATCTAAAACATGACAGGTCTGTCAGAGTGAAAAGATCTCGTTAGACTGGAAAATACATCCCGTCAGATGCTCAGGGAGCTCTATCAGAGTCAGGAATGACTCAGCAGAAACAGAGAGGTGACGTTAGGAGGAACTTGAGGACAGGAATGATGAAAACTATCAAAGTTACAACACAGCTGTTCTCTTCACAGTGATGTATCACACTAGTACATTAACCTGGGATTTACATTTTATACCCTCTTTTCATTGTGAGTTAATTAAAATAATGTAATCTGCCTGGCTCAATGTTCCCCTTTGTTCACACTCTGCAGTATTATAACATCTTCTAACACACTTATGCAGATGACACAACAATATACAACAGTGTCAAAGCATGACTATTACATTTGCTTAAAAAGAGAAGTGACAGGGTGCCAGATAGCCTAGCAATTATGTTGTGTGCCCAATGTACAGACAGTATAGTCCTCGTAGCAGCACCCATGGGTTCGAATCCCATCTCGACCCTGTACTGCAGGTCATCCCCCACTTTCTCTTCAGTTGTCCTATCCAATAACGGCAAAAACGCCCCAAAAATATCTAAAAATAAAATTCAGACTAACCAACAAGTCTACATGCAAGACAACTCTCAGAAAACAATCAAAATTGAGCACAATTTATGTCGGCAGGTAAACATTGTAATTTGGTTTGGCCAGTGTGGCTAACACCAGCAGGGCTAGCACCACCAGTTTTAAGTCCTCCCTGTAGGTTAACATCCACATGGCCGTGTTAAATGTAGCTCTGGTAGATATACCAGACCTCTAAATTAAAACACCCTCAGGCCTGCTCCTACGAGATGCTATCAGTTCACTCTTTTTGTTTTCATCCAGGCAGTAGAGCCAGAAGGCCCAATAGCCGGAGCTATGGCTACAGCCCTGTTTAGTTGCAGTTGGAGAGCTTGGGCACACTTCTTCACTATTTGTCCAAGGTGTGTCAGCCATGCTCAGGTCTACAATTCTACAATTCTACAATTCACTTAGCAGACGCTTTTATCCAAAGCGACGTACATCAGAGATCATCTGAGGTCTGCTCAGGATTAGTGGGATCTACAGGAATAGAGGATGAGGGGCTCTTTAAATCAGCAGTTTAATGTCAACAGTTAACTTACAGAGTATCTGCTCTTCTTGAAGCAAAGGAAGACTTTTTTCTGAAACTCTGGCAGGTGGTGGTAAGGTCGGTCGTTGGCTTTCACCTTCCAGCCCATCTCTGAAAAAGGAAACAGTAATTCAAAACACTTCACATACAAGATGTAACACACACTCTGATTGACAATATATAATGTCAATCAGAGCATCTGTTGCAACCTTGAGCCACGCTAGCAGTTTCCATTCACTTCAAGTCTTTGTGCTAAGCTAGGCTGGACCTCTCTTTGTGTTGGATGCACTGAAATGAAAAAGAGAGATCCCGTCTTCTCGTTGGACTGTTGTAAAGTTGACTTAGATGTGGGATCTCAAAATAAAATCAACTGATAGGCGAACATTTTTACTCGAATGTCTTCAGTAACTCACCGCTGGGTTTAGCTTCCACCGGGGGAAGTGGGGCTCCTGGCGGCTCATCTGGTTCCTCCTCTTCAGAGCCTGCGTCCAGCTCGTCATCCGTCTCATCGTCACTGTACGGCATGACCTCATCGTCAGGCTCCAGGGACCCACTGGAGCTTACTCGGCGCCTACTCATCTTGGCGCCTTAAGTATCTCTGGAAAAAGTTTGAGAAAGAGTTTGAGTTGATCAGTAAATTTAAATTTTATTTTTTCAAATCAATAAACAGAAGGGTTGAAGATTGGACCCTGACTATAGAATAAAACCAGCCTCAGACTCTGACGGGTGGAAAACTGAAGTCAAGTTTATGGCCAATGGAAAGATAAATAAAGAAGGCTGCCAGCAAACAATGCAAACACACTGGCATCAAGTCTAACAGGTTTGAAATGAACAAAACATGACTCTGAACTTTAAAGAAAACTAAATATGTCCTGCCAGAGGCGTCCATCAGGTAGGAGCACAGAAAGAAAAATAATCAGATGACTAAGGGAAGACGATCATTTCTAGCTGTTTATAAATTAAAGTTTAAAGTCAGGCTAATCTGCACACACTGATGGGTTACTTTAACTCGTAAAT
Organism: Tautogolabrus adspersus; assembly: GCA_020745685.1. Taxonomy (NCBI): domain Eukaryota; kingdom Metazoa; phylum Chordata; class Actinopteri; order Labriformes; family Labridae; genus Tautogolabrus; species Tautogolabrus adspersus. Next base: position 4,016,963 of record CM036549.1, on the reverse strand, counting down.
AGGTTGAACATATTGTGCCACAAAGATTCTCCTCGTCATCAGTACAGAAACCTGACAGTAATAGAGCTGTATTCAAAGGTTTACTGTCTGATTTGACAGGCTGGCTTCTGACGAACCTCCAGAAATCACACAAACAATGCATGTGTGATGATGACGTTGCAGTGTGTCTTTCCGTGTTTGAGTGTCATGTTGAAAGAGAATATGCAGGAATGTGACCACACCCTGTCCTCAGGATTCATTACAATGAGACGATCAACATGAGCTTTTTTAAGCTGAGTTATTGTCTATTTTTAGAAGAAACATGACACCTGACATGTCAGTCTGGGAACAGAACCTGGGGTCTGGTTTTTAAATATACAGAAGGTCTGAGTTAACACCTCTACATGTAAATGCAGAGGACTCATCACCATGTAAACCTTTCATCAGGTTTCCCAACATTTTTAAATCAGGTGTAAAAAAGCCGGATGAACCACTGACGAATAATTCTTCACATTTTTTATGATTGTTTGTATCCTGATAGCAGATTCAACTGTGCCAAAGGATTTGAAAACAATTAAATGAGTCGCACGTTACGCAGGGTGACCTGTTTTCCACTGCCATAACACACACACAGTAGTTAAATAACTTATAAACCATCGTTCCCACGCGGTACGATGATGTACAAGTGGTTTTATTTTTTCCCAGAAATCATTCCTCAATTATGTTTTTAATTCAAGAACCCAATTTTGTTATATTTCTCATATTTCTGTTACCAAAACAACCCAATCAAAAGGGGTCCAAAGGTACTGTCAGCCATACTGTCAGTCTGATTTACACGACGACGACAACAACCACCACCTTGAAAGTGGAAAATCCTTTATATGATGTTCTGTATTCAGGCAACTGTTGGCTAAAAATGAATGCATGTTTTAAGGCTCTGCTTGGCTGTCATTGGCTTTCTGTGTGGTTTTTATACAGTTGCATTGCTGCTACATTTCAGCCACAAATCCATTTTCCTGAATGTTGTTGATCATTTCACTTAATAACCAGTCTCTTGCAGATATGAACAACTTAACCAACTTGAACTTGAAGATCCCCAGACACCGGAATACAGGACAGGTTTTAAAGATGTTAACGTTTTAGCTACTGTCCGATGATCATTTCGATTCTGTTTCAGTCCTGACATACAACACATCAAATCCTCTGTTCCACTGGAAATCACTGCAACTTCCCCCTGACAGCTCTGGATTAGCAGGAGCCAAGATTAGGTTGGCACTTTACTACTTCCCATCTCTTAAAGTTTAATGATGCGGAGGAGTCGGTTAGCACTGCTGATAAGGTTCATTAGTCCTGTTTCCAAGAACAAACAAAGTCTAGAGTGCTGAACAAGACGGACAGGAAGACTGCCGGACTCAAAGAGGGAAGGTAGAGTTACATTCATTTCCAAATATTTTTCACCTCTAAATATAGTTTGTGTTTTTCTTATGGGTGGCTCCGGGACATTAGAAATGTTGCGTCCAAAACTCAGTGTGTGGAAGACACACTTGCTCTAAGCTGTGAGTATGCAGCCAGAGCAAAATATCCAATGAGACCAGCACAGTGGACACTTAAGGAAGTGATCTGTCTTCATTTAAAGAAACTGTGGTTTGACTGAAGGAGCTCTGCCTCGTCGCACAAGTCTGCACATGAATCAGAGTGAGGAGGGGGGAGCACATATAGAGACAAGAACAGGACAGAAACTGACAGACTCAAAGTTATTGTAAGTGTCTGACAACATTACAGACAGGAAAGAAATGTCCATTCGGACATTGACCTTTCTGTAGAGTGTCCCCTACATTACTCTCTTCAAAGCCACCAGACTCTATTGACAGAAAGTGTCATTTACTGTTTCCACAGCTCGAATGGAGATGGTTATACATGCCTTCATTTCTTCTCGTTTGGATTACTGTAACTCACTTTTTACCTTTCTTAACAAAACATCTCTTTACAATCAGCACAAAATGCTGCAGCCAGACTATTAACCAGGTCCTCCAAATGGTCACATGTCACTCCAATTCTGTTTTCTTTACACTGCCCTGCATGGACCGGCACCGGCTTACGTCACAGAACTTTTACGACCTTACACTCCCAGCAGATCTCTTAGGTCTTCTGATCAGGGTTTGCTGGTAGTCCCTCACGCCAGACTGAAGACCATTGGAGACTGTGCTTTTGAGGTTGTAGTGCCAACACTTAGGAATGCTCTACCTCTGGGCCTAAGATTTGTGGGCACTGTCATGTCTTTTAAAAAGCAACTTAGCACTTTGTGACTCTCTGTTCTATAAAGTAGTAGTAGTAAATAAAGTTATTATATTATTAACCGTGCAGAACATGGTTGCAACAAGCCAAGACGGCCAGTGACAAAAACAGGAACGTTTAATGTTCATAAATGATTGGGCGGATTTGCAATGAAGTTAAAGTTGCTGCCTGAAGAGTTGGATTTAGCAACCTACTCAAGTAATCAAAACAAATGATTGTACCTACTATATGAGTCATTAAGACCCCAAATAAATTTGGCATGGTTGAGAAAAAAAAGAATCCTCCTTGAAAGCTACACTTCTGATATAACAATCAGAAGTTGACGCCGGGGACGCCGGATAGCTTAGCGGCTATGTTGCGCGCCCCATGTATAGAAGCCATAGTCCTCATTGCAGCGACCATGGGGTCAAATCGGACTGTGTCATCCCAACCACCACCTGACGACCAGCCACCCCCATCGGACTGTGACGTCCCAACCCCCACCCGACGCCCAGCCACCACCATCGGACTGTGTCGTCCCCATAACCACCACCGTCCTCATTCATGCACGGCCTGCTCCGACCTCCACCTCAGCGACAAGGAAGTGTGGACAACAGGAACGCAAGGAATACAAAGGAGAAATCCTACCTACATATTATCCCATATGCTCTTTAGTAAAGCGTCTCGAGAAAAACACTTGTTATGAATTGGTGCTATACAAATAAAGATTGCTTGACTGAAATCCAACCTCGACCCTTTGCTGCATGTCGTCCCCCTCTCTCTGTCTCTCTTCAGCTGACCTATCTAATTAAAGCAAAGTTGTTTTTTAAGGAAAGACTTTCTATTGAACACCTAACTAAAAAATATAAACTAATAGTTCCTTCCATGATGAGGAACTATTTTAAAGTTCCAGTAATAGTTGTCAGGAGTCCACAGTGAGTTTTCCAGTAACATGTTTCTGTACCTGTCTGAGTCAAGTTGGACACCTTGAAATCTGACGCCCTCATCTGAAGATTAATGCTCGTTCAAAGTCCTCAACATGAAGTGAAACAAAGGGCCACACCAAAGGAGTACACAACCTTTGACAAAAGTGCTGCGTCACACCTGCATTCATGCTCTTTTAGAAACCTGTTATCACTGAAGGAGTTCTCTTTGTTAGAAGTTTCCTTGATTGCGAAACGGAGACACGAAAACATGATGCCATTGAAGGGTGTAAGGACACCTTTCATCACTTAGTCTGAAAACTATTCAGTATCATCTGATTTTAGCTAAGCATCATTTTATCTCAAATAATTGACGTGTAATAACACAGCCAACTAGAGAAAAAGAGAAACCTCAGTAGTTTGGAAATGTCTTTGAATCCGAGCAGCTGCTGTTTGGAGTTATGGTTCAATTTTTTCATTTCATTTAAGACCCTCAGTCAGCAAAAGGCAGCATCAGAATGACAGTGTAGATCAGTCCATCACTTTCAGTCATGTGATGACATCAAACAGACAACATAAAACTACATTCAGCTGCTTTACATTAAAATCATCCCACTTACAACCTCTGGAGAGGCTTTTATTTTGAAGCTATGGTAGAAACAGCTCATGATAGTCATGATGAGCAAACAACTTCTAACTGTTTTGATTTAAAAGAAAAGGCTTGATAAATGTCTTCTTTTTTTTGCAGCTTGATATCCAACATTAATGTGCTCTTGGTTATATTCATGGTGGATTCAAATTCAAATCGGTTACTTATTTTCCCCGACATATTTTGCGTCTTGTTCCTACTTTGTATTTGTCTATTAGAGCTTTTAGTGGTGCATTGTCTGCATGTCCTAAGAAGAAAACCACAGCTCTTAGCACATGTTTGAATCACCAGTCTGTTTAGCTGTGATGCTCTGTTAATCCCTAACACACCAAGCAGATTGCAAAGAACTAGTGGTGATGAAGGCCGACTGTGGCTTCGCCTAAGGACGCCTTTTGTCTTGGCCAAAAAGTCGCACTTGAACACACAGCAAAGACTACAGCCGACGGCCAACCACCACGTACGTTCTGCGCATTACAACTGCTACAGATGACGGATTTTCTTCCTTCCTTTTTCAGAGCACATGAGTTATTAATTTCTGTCAGGACCTAAAGACAATTTCAACCAAAATCTTAAAAAGTGTATCTGGACAAAATTACCAACCCTGCTTTAAATTTAGATATTTTAGTGTTAAAAATCCACATATTGTATCTTTAAAGGATAAAGCTGTTAAAGAAGTAAACACATCACGTTCTTACTGTTCAGGGAAACTGTTAAAGTGAATAAAGTTGTAACTTTGAAGAGAAACAACTACAAAACTGCCAAATACATCTACAATGTCCTAACACAGCTACAAGATGTCTGAAAGAGCCTCATTAAAAAGAGTCAAAGTCAGTCATTTCCCCCCAGAGAAAACTCACAGAAATAAACTAATCAGATAACAGCAGCAGGGCTGCGAGGCCTCGCTCATCTCTGGAAACCAGTTTTGGTGTCTGGCCCATGGCGTTGTTATGGCGACAAAAGAGCAGAGAAGGGGGAAGGGTTGTCGGAGTGGGACAGAGGAGAACATACCTGAGCGACGGCAGTGAAACCTGAGAGGGAGGAGAGGTTCAGCGCTCGCTCAGGTGTGGAGGAGGATTCAGACAAACTAAACTGAACTGTTCTCTACCAGGAACCAAAACACTGAAAACACTGCGTAGATCTGCGTAAATATACCTGTTCAGCTTTTTATTTCCTCTCTCAGCTCTGAACTCTGTGAATCATGTGTGGAAAGTATTTCTAATGAGATCTTTAAACGTAATTCTATTGGTCATACTTTCTGAATGGACTTAAGCTAGTTTACCGCTTTTCTAGTTTTCTGAATACTCAAAGCGCATGTCAAACCTACACGTTCACACACTGATGGCAGACGCTGCTATGTCAAGTGTCCACCTGCAGAAGCTAATCCCATTCAAACACATTCACATCCTGCGGACGAAACAGCGGGAGCAACTTGGGGTTAAGTGTCTTACCCAAAGACACATCGGACATGTGGCTGCAGGAGCTGGGGATCGAACCCGCGACCTTCCAGTTGAGAGACGACCGACAAGCCGCCCCACAATAAATAACTTCTTTATTATCATATATGAAGGCTGCCATCTTTGTATGTGCACACTTCAATGCATGTACAAACAAATTAAGTGGGGGGTGGGGGGGATATGGAGTACGGTCAAAATGTTCAATACTTCTGATATCATCTGTTTTAACACAATATAAAGTCTGTGATTTTAACGGTTATTAGTGTCGAAAAGTACCAAAGTAAAAAACAACACACTATCTCTTCAGTCGTACTTTTAAACAAAAGAGAGAGAGCACGGTCTAAGTTGCACAAATATACATTGGCAACACTTTGGTACCGAAATGTTGCACATGTATTTGCACTATTAAGACAGCATGCAGCAGTTTGTGAGCTAAAAACTATTTTTGTTACCATGGTATTGAAACAGGTATCGATATTGATTGATTTTTACTGTGTCAAAGTTTAAACTTCTGGTATCATGACAACCTTCATATGAAGTTATTTTTTTGCGTGCATGTTTTTGATTACAAATAAATAATTAAAAATATATACGAGCCGTTATCTGTAAGCTTTTTATGATGATTTAGTTCACATGTCGGCGGTTCAGTGATGCATGTAATGCCTCCAAATGTTGAAGAAGCATCTTTTTCAAAGACATTACAAACATCAAATCTACAAACCATGTTTGTATCACATCCTGTCGATCACTTCTGTGTGGGGTTTTGGAGTTTAAATAAATGCTACGGTTTTCCGACGATGGGGCAACCGACCTGCAATGGCAGAAACGATTTACATTTGAAAAAATGTTCAGCAAATTTAAAAACGATGCACGTCAAAATCACACGCAAACGTCTAGAACAAATGCAAAGACTCAGGGCGCCCTCAAACTAGGCTCAGTTGCTCTGTACTGTGCTGAAGCATGATTGTCCACCCTCCCAATTCAGCCAAAATGACCTGCCCTCTCACTGCTCCAGGTCTAACTGGGCCTGAGCACGGTTACCTCTTGTACATAACGTCGTAAAACAGCACATGCATGGCTTTACGTGATCATGAAGCGTTCTCAGTTTACAAGACAGGCGGACTCAAATAAAACATTTTTTTTTTAAAAGGGACACACGGTCGAGTCCGCATCCGCACATCAGAGAACAACACAGAGAACATGAGAGATACTTTGCTGACTTTGTGGCTTATTTTGAGTCATTCTAGTCAGATACAGCCATAACACTCTGGGATTTCTCGATAATGAAGACTGGCCACGCTTTGAGCCGTGCTTGTGCTTGTGCATGAACTGTACTGTTCCGAAGAACACCTCTTCGAAGTGTGTGAGGGCCAAGGAAGTGTACCGTGCTTGAGCACGGGTTGGAGCCGTCACACAAACAAACTGGACTTTAGGTGTGAGGCATGCTTAGGCGCGGTACAGATTGCCTAGTGTGAGTGTGCCCTGAAAGTGCTGCAAAAAGGCAAAACAACTGTTATGGGCACTACAGATACATAAATGATGCAGCACATCAAACGCACACAGAAAAGATCAACGTTTTGCAAACTCAACCATTAACAATGAAAAGAATTACTACAAGGACAGTTTGAAACTGAATTAATTTCAACAGGAATTTCAGTACTAAAAAAATGTCCAACTTTCAGATTCACTGAATTACAGTCTTAAGTATTATACTTTCACATTTGATTGTCAGCTGCTGGTTATCTTATCCTCTTAGGTTCATGAACACAAAAGCTGAAAAGACTCTCAGCACTTTCAGCACCCGGCAAAGAGCATCAAAGAATATCCTCACAGAAAAGTCTCATTATGGATAGTCGATTCATTTTTCACCTCTAAAATACGTTTTGGTCCTCGCCTCAAGACTCCCAACAGTCAGAAACAGAAACAAGCAGACACATGTCAAAAAATCTCAGGGATCCCTGAGTCATTTTCTCACCAGAAAACAGTAGCTCTTTGCAAAACATCTGAGGGGTAAATACAAGGAATTAAGAAAGATTCCTTTTCAACAAGAAAACAGGCGGAGGAAATAAAAGACATCCCACACAGCCAAAAATGCTATTTACAAAGTTTGGTTCTTAGTATATTTTCAGATGTTATTGAATAATTGAAGCATAAAAGCAACTATTCATTATAAATAAAGAAACAAGAAAATGTTCAAATCTTCCCAATAATGAGGTGCAAAGGCCGGAGGAACAAATTTGACTAAATTAGTTCAGAAAGGGGGAAAATGTTTTGAAAGAACCAGAACTGGATTTACAATGACTGCATTCCTGCAATGTGGACCCACCGAATGTGAGTTCTACTTTTCGACGTCTGGGATGGAACGTTTAACCAAATTTGCGTAAAGTGGAAAGATTATATTTACGAATGTGCCAAAAATAAAAACGTCCCAAACAGAAATTCTAAAACTGACATACCCGGATGAAGCAACAGCTGAAAGGTGAACGTTTTATTTTATTTATTAGGTTCTGGGTGAGTTCCTGATGTGACAGAGATCTGGGCCGCAGCAGGAGAAGGTATTGGTGTCAGTTACTGAGGGACCTGGCCGGGCGAGAAAAGATGCTATCAGTAAGCGGGGTCGGGTTTCTGCAGCACCTGAGGGAAATCCCTCTGAGCTGATCTCTGTAATCAACAGGTGAGGAACAAAAAAAATGGAACAACAGCAGTCTGTTCTCTGCTGGATTCCCAATGATACAATGACTCTGCAATACGAGCAACATAAACCAACTGTCCTCCACGCTGCCTTCAATACATCACCCTCTGCACCACCGAGTGGCGATTCACTTTACCAATGCATCCAGAATTTAGCGTTTCCCACACAGACCATACTCTGGAGGGCCACCTGGGTAGATTTATGTGCACCCAAGTAGCCTATACCCCATCCCCCAAAAAAACAATGATGTGCAGAGAGGTGCATTACAAAGAACGTCTGATACAGCAATGGTTTCTCCTTTTAGCTGGTTTGACAATACAAAAAAACAGTTTGAAAAAGTGGCATCATAACCATCTTAAAATCAGAACTTAAAACCACTCAGGTGCTTTCACACTTGCACAAAGTTCCTGAAAAACTCAAACGGCTTAATTTTTCACATTCTGACTTTTAACTGCTTGCCCTCTGTATGTTCCCCCCTCTTTTGTTGATATTGAGATTCTGTCAAACTACATAACTATAAAGGCTCTCTCTTTATAGTGTGGTAAAGCCGGCTCTGTTGCTTCTTCTGCCACTTGAGTCATTCTCTTTACGTCATGTCTTGCCTCCCTACAGATTCGGGCTTTTTATGTAGAATATGCAAGTAGAAATCGGAAAATAAAGAGTTGTGCTTTTTACAGTAGAACCAGCCGCCATAACGAAAAGCTCAAGAGATTACAAGACGATAGCAAAAATGCTAAACTCAAGGCCTCAAAGGGGCAGTCAACAAACAATTTGTTAAGTCTATAAACTGTCAGACATTTCTTTTTAAGACGCTGGTAACATGAAAACGATAAAAAAAAATCTGCATATCTGATCCTGAGATTGAATAAGTTCAATTTCTGCTTACCAATCAAATAATTTCCTATTGTATTATCCTGTTAATGATTCCACTTAGAGAAGGAGTGTGTGAGTGTTGGCTGTAAGTGGAGTTTAATGAAGGTTAATGAGTCAGGTCTTCAGTGTTTTCCTCACAGCTGGAGTCCAGACAATGAAACCAGACACAGACAGTCAGTCAGTCCACTGCAGCTAATGCAACACTCACTGCCAAAACACCCGAGCAAGGCACCCGCACTGCCTGAAGGAGACGTTCAAATTCTCTCTGGACGTTTTCTAGATTTGACTTTGCAATTGTTTGTGCGCTCTCATTTCAGTGTACAGCAGCAGATGTTGAGTTTTACATCAGCTGAAATCTCAATGCATGACAACTTTGTTTCCAAAGTGAAATCATGCAGCCCTCCTCCTCCTTCGACAACACACACACACCCCATCATCCTCCCATCCCTACTCAAATTCTATTTAAATCTTATTTTGCTTATGTGGTACTGAAACCTCAGCAGGGCTCGGGCCTCAAGTGGAAAATGTTTCCATCAGCAGTGTTTGTGGTTGGGTGTAAGGTGCCTGTGGTTTTCTTTGTTTGTTATGGATCAATGTAAATAGCTTTTCTTTGTCTTAAACTCGACTAATAAAGAAATACATATATCAAACTAGGGCCCGACCGATATGGGATTTCTGGTTCCGATATCGATATTAGGGAGAGAAATAATCCGATACCAATATATCTTCTATCTGTAGAGATAAAGACATCAACATGTATTGTGTTAATCCCTCAAATGCAGTTATTAAACACTTGTGGAAAAGATTTATAACTAAGACAAGATGGTCACTCAAAGTAACTATACATGTACGTGCATCACCGCTTGACGCTCTGGAGTGATGATGCTTGTTGTTTTCAAGTTAGCGCCCTCTGCTAGTGAAAAATAACTTATAGTGTTATACAATGGAACTCAAATGAAATGCTATGTGACTGGTCTTAGTAACTTAGTAATATCTGCGCATATCTGAGATAAAAGTAGCCGATACAGATAGTCACTGGATATGCTAATATCTGCCGATATTATCGGCTGGCTGATTAATCGGCTGGCCTCTTGTACTTACAATCCAAATACCTACCCAGTGTTACAAAATAAATAGGAACACCCTAACACAACCTTTACTCTTCCATTCACCTGCCAAGAATATCTTTTTTGTATAGATTTTAAACGGATTTATACTTGTGCTTTGTTTAAACTCATCACCCAACCCATTCCACCAGTAACACTAAAACAACTGCATGATCCAGCTCTATTGTTAGCTCGGCTTCATGACAAACAGCCCAGTGGCTCAAACACAAGCAACTTGGTCGGTTTACACCATAGACCGTAAAATAAATACAGTCTATGGTTGTTAAATGTCAAGAGCCATATACACACAAAACAACATGTACACACATTTGACTGTCCCTTTAAAACAAGGACAATAAAGAAAAAAAGGATCCTTAATGTCATCTTAACATTTCAAGCAGCTGCCCTGACGTCTTCACCTTCAATATATTTGCCTCTGAAATTCAAATCATCAGTCGACGATCTCCATGTTAACCATTTTCATAGGAAGACAAACATTTCCATAATCAAAGGAAGCTGCTTCGTCTGCAGAATGAGAGCTTCACTTTGTGTTTGTGGAAAAACACCCGGGCTGCTGGAAGACATGCATGCAGGAGCCGTCACTGTGTTCACAAACAACACCAGGCACAACTAACAGTGTGCAGGAGTGCTGCGGAAAACTACCTGGGAGTGCGACAGCTGATACTACATCCATAAACTCTTCATGAGTTTCTTCACAAGCAAAGATTGATTATTCTAGCAAAGGGCTTCTAGTTTGCTTTTGAGTAGAAACTCCATCAGGGATCAGAGATGACTCATAGAAAACAACTCCTAAGGTACTTTCACACATACACATTTCGGGGTAAGCTGCATGTGTGAATTCATTTAGCCACGTTTTTCATTTCAACATTATCCAGATTTTTTTCCTGCCAGCCATAGTAAATTTGCCAAGGGAAGTCGGGTTGACCTGTTATGGGAATAGAGCAGAAAATATACAGGTGAATTCATTGCCAGCAGATGAGAGGGGTGACGTTTATACTTTGCAACCGCCACACTACAATAAGCACTATTCAGACTGCCGTGTCAATGTATTTAAGCCCCCGTTTGGTTTCACCTTCAATATGAAAGTTGTGGACACTTAATGCCCCAACGAAGATGGAGGATGAAGTAATCCACCATTAAGTGTCTGTACAGTCTTCAGAGGTAGTAACAAAGGCATTACAGGGTCGAGATGGAATCAACACAAACAGGAACGGCGGAGCCAGCAGATAAGAGCAGCGCTGTGTGTGGGCATGTCCAATTGTGTGTGTATGTGGAGTTCCTGCTGTGCTGTGCTCATTCACGCTTCCGCAACACCGTAACTCAATGTAACTTCACTGACAGGGATACCAAAATCTACCGTTGCGGAATAGATATGAATGTGTAAAAGGCATGATGAAGGCGAAGCTTTGTTACGGCGCTGTTGCAGAATTGCACTACGAAAAGTGACTCAATCTCCGTGCATGTAATGAAACTTCTGCATTACGTTTTCTGTTGGCCATTGTGTTCTTCTCTGCTCTTCTGTTGATATGAGAAAGTGGAGCTATCTGTTGCATTGATATAAAGAAAAAAATCCTCATTATAGTGTAGGGTCTGCCACTTCCACGCTGTTTTTCTACATCATGTCTTGCTGCTGAGATCCCCACTAATGTCCGACAGGGTCACACTGACAGTCAGGAAGATTTCCGAGGCAGCCTGCATGCAATTTTCTAGAAAAGTTCAGGAGTGCATGTGTGAAAATGTCTCTAGAGCACAATGATCCACTTCTTATATAACCCACACATTTCCCTAAATATCCAAAGGAGAGTCATCTTAATATTGTTTCTCTTTAAGTAAACACCAGACGTACCTCTTTACATTTGCATGTTTCCATTTAAGCACAACAAATCCCTGAGAAATATCAACAGAATTTAGCATTAACTCAACTTAAATTAACATCCAGAAGTGTTTGTGTTGTGAAACTACATTCTACAGTTGTCTGCTTGTATCTGTCATCAGTTAGCATAGTGTTCACACGTCAGTCGTGCTAATTACGGTCTGTGAGGAATGTCAAAACTTAATAACGAGCAGACTCTCAAATGAAACACTTATTTTAATCTCTAACGTCCCAGATTTGCTAAACATTTTCATCTGTATGCAGGCACATTTAAATCTCTATTAAGACATTTTTTATTTAAATATATAGTCAACCATATTTGGGATGTTGTACAGTTTTACACTTTGCCTCAGTCAAATGTCTCGTGTTAGTCCTTAGTTAACACGACCGCCAAAACTGGTGAATCTAGTAAGTTGTAATGTACGTTTATGTTTAATATACATTATTTGTATGAAATCTACTTCTGAACATTATCTTGGTCGATTTTCTACGATAACAGTTTGTTGGACGCTGTTAACATCTTAACACAGTGTTTTTTTTGTAAATAAACATCTGGATTTTAAACTTTTTTTTGACTGGCACTGAGTGAAATCTCACTCCAATAGTATGAAATGATAAAATGACCTTATATCACAATGCAGCTGCCAGTGGAAAAACAGCAGCTCCAAGACTATAAAACCCTGCTGCTTCACAAAATCAAATACAGAGGAAAAACTGTTTTAATTGGAGGAAAATGACCCACTTTAAAGCTTCTTCTTTTTTTTTTTTAAATATGAGATGTGTTTAAATATAAATTGCAACTCTAACCTCTACAAAGTTCAGCATCTATGGTTTTTTGTGTGTTTTTTACTTTAGCTATAGATAATAAAGACTTACAGCACAATCATGATTTAATCTAAAAGATATGAGCTCTATTTTTTCGGCCCACTGAATTAAACGACGTGTTGCTCATTTGAACGTCCTCTACAGACATTTTAAAAATGCTACAGGTCCCAGTGAATGACAGTGTGAGCATTAAGTCCGTTTTAAAACAATTTAGAGCTTTTGTGATAACACGGATCAGTAAACATGTTAAAAGGGAGCCAGGAACTTAACAACTGATAAGTCTGACAAAAACAAAAAAAGATGTAAAATTGAACGTGTTCAACCCGAAACTCCGAGCAGCCAGGTCTGTCTCTTCAGAGAGGGAAGGCGAGTGGAGCCGCAGCCGCCCAGGTGAGACGTTTACCTGTCGACTCGTTTGTGTACTTTCAAACTTACAATGTCACATCTTAACAAACCAACACACACGTAAACATGTCTAAAGTTAAATGGACTTACTCCGTCTCCTTCGCAGTCTGATATTAAAAGGTGAATCCTGTTGTTGGTCGGTGTCCGTGCGTTTTGTCACCGCACCATGTTGTCCTCCTCTTCCTGCTTGTAGAGAGCTCCTCGGCGGCTCCCCGCCCTTCCTGCCCCCGCTGCCTCACCTGCTCTGCCCGCTCTAAACCTGACGGACCGGTCCGACACGTCGAGCGCTTAAAACAACTATAAGAAGCAACAAAAAAACAACGCGTGGCATTCAGGGAGGCTGCGGCAGCTGCGGAAGTGGGCGCCTAGGTGCTCTGGTCACGTGACGCATAGGTAAAGGCACGTAATTAAATTCTTAATTAAACCAGGTGGGCTTTACAGAGAAAGTGCAGCCTGCATGTCTAGTGCTGCTTACAAACATGGCCTTTATTTGAAAATGTTTGACCTTTCAATTGTATGATCCCTTAATTGTAAAGGTTACATTTAACAATGATTGAAATTTTGAATCTATGGAAGCGGAGTGGACATATACATCCATAATTCCCCCCCCCCCCCCCCCCCCTTCAATAAAGTAACAATCTCAAGAAAACCAAACTGACATTTATAATATTTACTTTTTTTTGTTCTTAAATTGCATGGATGTTTGTCCATAGGGCATGTGTGGCTTCTATAGGACACAATAAAGACATAAAATCAAGCGACAACCTCCGATGTAAGGAAGATGAGAAGATCAGATTTCATTTGACTTGTTGTCTACACACACAAAAAATCTGATCTGAGTCACATGGGAGCAAAAAAATCAGATTCAGGTCATTTTTACATACAGTGTGAATGCAGGCTATACGTCCATGTTTTGTACAGACTATGCATGAAACAATTGTGTTTAATTTCCTCTATAATCAAAGAGATCATAAATGTGTTGTTTGTATTCTTAATATTCTTGAAATGATTTATTGAGACTCTTTCATTTTACAAATAAAAAAACAAAGACATAAAATATCATATAAAGAGATGGAAGTGAAAGATTAAAAGATAAAGGAGTTCTTAAAAGTTGAACATATTTCTGTCACATCAACATTGACGGATTGGGCCTCTGGAGGATTATTTAGATCTCAGGAGGAACTTTAGACATTGTGAAATGTGTGACAAGTCTTTGATGTGAAGAGTTATTTGATTGAATGTTTCAGGTGGTTGTGTTGTTCTCGTTAGTGAGCAGCATGTGTCAATTCTCCTGACCTCCTGTGAAACCTCCAGTTTGATTTTTTTGTTTTATAATAATCATTCAAATATTTTTGGCTTGTTTTGACATATCTGCCGACCACCCTCCACTGCTCAGTGGCTCCACAGTAGAGAGAGTCAGGAGCACTACGTTACTCAATGTGCACTTCTCTGGCGACCTCACCTGGTCTCACGACGTCTACACCTCCCAGGGAGACTGATGAGAGTCAGCCGACCAGCACCCATCCTCTCCACCTTCCAGAGGCACAGTGGACAGAGTCCTGTCCAGCTGTATAACAGTGTGGTTCGGGGTCCTGCAAAACATCAGATTGTATAAGCCCCTACAACGCACCATGAGAGCTAATGAGAGGATCATAGGGGTCTCTCTCCCCTCCATCCAAGACATGTTCCAGTTTTACACTGTACCCAGAGCCTCTTTCATTGTTAAAGACCTTTTCCGCCCCTTACACAGAGCGTGTCCCCCTCTTATCAGGCAGGAGGTCAGACATTTATTTATTATCTACTTATTTATTCATTTACTTTTTCAGTTTTCTAATTATTCTCACTGTGAAATATTTCAGTGACAATAGATATTTACATCACCCATTGTATTCATGCTCATCAAAATATGTTTCCCAGCTAGTCTAAATAATTTGGACCACCTTGCAGTCTTGTTTTATGTTATTTTGTTGTTTATTGTTTTGAAAACATTTATTTTATTTGCACTAAACTCTCTTAGCACCTCCTGGTCTGTGAGAAACATCATTAAGTTCAGACCTTTTGCGGACACATGGTAATAAAGATGAGTTGATTTGATGTAACCTTATTTTTGCTGTGTTTAAATTTAGCATCTCACTCATCCATATGACATAGTATTAATAATAATCTTATGGGTAAGCTCCTATAAGTATCTGATTTTTCACCACAAACACAAAAAACATTTTCTTTAAGTTTAGCTCATTTAAGCATTGAAATTTGGACTTCTTGTGTGATCTCCCATCGTTTTGGACCATACGTTTGGACACGGAGCGTAACGTCACAAGGTGTATGGACCGTACAAAGGCGTTCTGCACATGCGCGGCTGATCAGCGCTCTGCCATCAATGACGTCACTCTAGACGTCACAGATCTAGCCAACCGAGGTTATATATAGAGGCTCTTTCTAACCAAAAATTAACTAAGAACTCTGGGACCTTGAGTTCCAGGGGTCAGGGCCTCTCTATGGGGAGTTTGCATGTTCTTCCCTTGCAGGCGTGGGTTCACTCCGGGTAATCCGGCTTCCTCCCACAATGTCAAGACATGCTCGTTAGATAGGAGGGCTAGTTGGTTGGATGGTCGGATTCGTCCGTCTGTCGGACACCAACATAGCCTGCAGCCTTCAGCGCACACACACACATGCTGCAGGCTGCAGGCTATGTTGGTGTCCGAAGGATGGACGAATCCGATCATCCAACCAACCAGCCGTGTGTGCGTGTGTGTGTGCATGTGTGTGTGTGTGTGCGCGCGCACACACACACACTTGCACGCACGCAAACACGCAAACAAACGTACACACACAAACATGCACACATACACACACACACACACGCACGCGCACACACAAACATGCACGCGCTCACATACACACAAGCACACACAAACAAACACATGGACGCACGCACGCGCACACACAAACACGCACACACACACGCACGCACACTCACATACACACACACTCTCTCTCACACACACACACACACACACACACACACACACAAACATACAAATACAAACAAACATATAGGCTATACAAACAGGCTAAAGAGATATTTACAGAGATAGATTCCCTTTGGAGCTGAATTGGGCTTTACTTGTTCATTTATCTCTGTTTGAGAAATCTCTCAATCTCTCTGTTTGCTTTGAATATTTTGTATGTCATTCAGAAAATGAACACTAGGTGGAGTCTTGGTGTAATGCTGGTTATAAAGCCAAGGCTCCAGGTGGTTGGAGCCAGGTGTGTCAATGCAGATAACAAAAGGAGACAGACAGACAGACAGACAGACAGACAGACAGACAGACAGACAGACAGACAGACAGACAGACAGACAGACAGACAGACAGACAGACAGACAGACAGACAGACAGACAGGACTGAATAACACACAGGAAGTGGATTTTCATAATTACCTTTCTCTCTGACAAAATATAAGCTATGGAAAGGTCTGCTGGTGTTTGTGCTTTTTATGTGATATCACCTCTTAAGACCACCTTGCTACTTACCTATAGACTAGCTTCCCTTCTCCCTACCTTCTTACCTTCCTCCCTCCTTACCTTCCTGCCTACTCGCCTAGTCTCTGAGGCTCTCTTTGGAAGAGAGTCTTTCCCACTGGGATGATGTTGAATCATTAAGCCTGTTTTGTGGCTGCATATTCTTAAGAAATATATTGGGAACAATTCCAAAACTTACTGTTCCTGTTTGTCTTAAGACCCCAAAATGTGTTGAAATAAGGCCCAGGTTCAAAACTGTGGAATTACCCTTTTATTTACTCCATCCCCTTTATTAAAAAGGGACATACAGTATATTAATGGTAATCTTACAGTATATAATATGGGTAAGCTCCTATAAGTAGCTGATCTTTCACCGCAAACAGAAACAAACATTTTTATCAAGTTTAGCTCACTAATTAATGCATGGATTCAATTAAATACACTGTTGTTGTCATACCTTTAATTTGTAATGTGTATATCTATCTACTTAGTCTCTGAGGCTCAGTCTTTCCTGCAGGTGAGGTCTCAGACCAGGACCCCAATAGCGGATGCTCATGCTGTCTTACTCTAATAGCCTATATGCAGGTGCAGGCCCAGCTACAGTGGCATGAAATGCTTGTGTCTATCAACCTGGTGGTTATCAATCATACTTCAGATGAAATTAGCTTATAAATGAAATCAAACATCACATAAGTAAAAAAAAATCAACTCTGATCTTTCTGTGATAATGATCATGGATCCTCTCTACTTCAATAGATAAGATATGGAAAGGTCTGCTGGTGTTTGGACTAACCTCGGTTTGGACACGGAGCGTGACGTCACAAGGTGTATGGACTGAACAAAGGCGTTCTGCACATGCGCGGCTGATCAGCGCTCTGCCATCAATGACGTCACTCTAGACGTCACAGATCTAGCCAACCGAGGTTATATATAGAGGCTCTTTCTAACCAAAAATTAACTAAGAACTCTGGGACCTTGAGTTCCAGGGGTCAGGGCCTCTCTATGGGGAGTTTGCATGTTCTTCCCTTGCAGGCGTGGGTTCACTCCGGGTAATCCGGCTTCCTCCCACAATGTCAAGACATGCTCGTTAGATAGGAGGGCTAGTTGGTTGGATGGTCGGATTCGTCCGTCTGTCGGACACCAACATAGCCTGCAGCCTGCAGCATGTGTGTGTGCGCTGAAGGCTGCAGGCTATGTTGGTGTCCGAAGGATGGACGAATCCGACCAACCAACTAGCCGTGTGTGAGTGTGTGTGTGTGCACGCGCACACAAACACGCTTGCACGCACGCCAACACACGTACACACACACACACACACACACACACACACACACTCACATACACACACGCACGCACACACACACACACACAAACAAACACATGCACGCACGCGCGCACACAAACACTGCACGCACGCACACTCACATACACACACTATCATACACTCACATACACACACACACTCACACACACACACACACACACACACACACACTCACACACACACACACACACACACACACACACACACATACACACACACAAAAACATACAAATATAAACAAACATATAGGCTATACAAACAGGCTAGAGAGATATTTACAGAGATAGATTCCCTTTGGAGCTGAATTGGGCTTTACTTGTTCATTTATCTCTGTTTGAGAAATCTCTCAATCTCTCTGTTTGCTTTGAATATTTTGTATGTCATTCAGAAATTGAACACTAGGTGGAGTCTTGGTTTAATGCTGGTTATAAAGCCAAGGCTCCAGGTGGTTGGAGCCAGGTGTGTCAATGCAGATAACAAAAGGAGAAAGACAGACAGACAGACAGACAGACAGACAGACAGACAGACAGACAGACAGACAGACAGACAGACAGACAGACAGACAGACAGACAGACAGACAGACAGACAGACAGACAGACAGACAGACAGACAGACAGACAGAACTGAATAACACACAGGAAGTGGATTTTCATAATTACCTTTCTCTCTGACAAAATATAAGCTATGGAAAGGTCTGCTGGTGTTTGTGCTTTTTATGTGATATCACCCCTTAAGACCACCTTGCTACTTACCTATAGACTAGCTTCCCTTCTCCCTACCTTCTCCTCCCTCCTTACCTTCCTGCCTACCTGCCTAGTCTCTGAGGCTCTCTTTGGAAGAGAGTCTTTCCCACAGGGATGATGCTGAATCATTAAGCCTGTTTTGTGGCTGCATATTCTTAAGAAATATATTGGGAACAATTCCAAAACGTACTGTTCCTGTTTGTCTTAAGACCCCAAAATGTGTTGAAATAAGGCCCAGGTTCAAAACTGTGGAATTACCCTTTTATTTACTCCATCCCCTTTATTAAAAAGGGACATACAGTATATTAATGGTAATCTTACAGTATATAATATGGGTAAGCTCCTATAAGTAGCTGATCTTTCACCACAAACAGAAAAAAACATTTTCATCAAGTTTAGCTCACTAATTAATGCATGGATTCAATTAAATACACTGTTGTTGTCATACCTTTAATTTGTAATGTGTATATCTATCTACTTAGTCTCTGAGGCTCAGTCTTTCCTGCAGGTGAGGTCTCAGACCAGGACCCCAATAGTGGATGCTCATGCTGTCTTACTCTTATAGCCTACATGCAGGTGCAGGCCCAGCTAGAGTTGCATGAAATGCTTGTGTCTATAAACCTGGTGGTTATCAATCATACTTCAGATGAAATTAGCTTATAAATGAAATCAAACATCACATAAGTAAAAAAAATCAACTCTGATCTTTCTGTGATAATGATCATGGATCCTCTCTACTTCAATAGATAAGATATGGAAAGGTCTGCTGGTGTTTGGACTAACCTCGGTTTGGACACGGAGCGTGACGTCACAAGGTGTATGGACTGAACAAAGGCGTTCTGCACATGCGCGGCTGATCAGCGCTCTGCCATCAATGACGTCACTCTAGACGTCACAGATCTAGCCAACCGAGGTTATATATAGAGGCTCTTTCTAACCAAAAATTAACTAAGAACTCTGGGACCTTGAGTTCCAGGGGTCAGGGCCTCTCTATGGGGAGTTTGCATGTTCTTCCCTTGCAGGCGTGGGTTCACTCCGGGTAATCCGGCTTCCTCCCACAATGTCAAGACATGCTCGTTAGATAGGAGGGCTAGTTGGTTGGATGGTCGGATTCGTCCGTCTGTCGGACACCAACATAGCCTGCAGCCTTCAGCGCGCACACACACACATGTTGCAGGCTGCAGGCTATGTTGGTGTCTGAAGGATGGACGAATCCGACCATCCAACCAACTAGCCGTGTGTGCGTGCTGTGTGTGTGCACGCGCACACAAACACACTTGCACGCACGCCAACACACGTACACACACGTACACACGTACACACACACACACACACACACTCACACTCACACACACACACACACACACACACACACACACACACACACACACACACACACACTCAAACACTTGCAAGAATATGCGGCCCCAAAACAGGCTTAATGATTCAACATCATCCCTGTGGGAAAGACTCTCTTCCAAAGGTGACTAGACAGGTAGGCAGGAAGGTAAGTAATCCAAGACTCCACCTAGTGTTCAATTTCTGAATTACATACAAAATATTCAAATCAAACAGACAGATCGAGAGATTTCTCAATCTTGTGTGTGTGTGTGTTTGTGTGTGCGCGTGCGTGCGTGCGTGTTTTTTATTCTGTAGATACATACTCTTAAATTGTGGCAAGATATATGTAGATTTATTTTACACAGCTTTATTTGTAATTTTGAGCTTTTTCTGAAAAAGTTTGTTGTTTTCTGGCCACTTGAATTTCAATGTGACATACACACGAGATCTCATTGTAAATGTTATATTTATAGCAAATTTTGACATTTATAAATGTAAATTTTCCAAACTAAAACCCCTCGTTCTTGTAATACATTAAAACAGTTCCTTCCGCAAATGAAAAAGCTATTAAAAATGTGAATCTGTTCTCTAATTGTAGGTCCTCGTGTAGGCATACCTGTTGTGTTATGTTGTCATCTGACCTCTTTTATTTTGTTTAATATTATTTATTTTTTTTCGTCTGTTTTTAAAGTTTCTAATTTCTAATCTATCAATTAGTCTATTAATCTTTTATAGCCCCATTTCATAAGAATTGTTACCGCAAGACACTAAACAAAAATAAGGTAAAAGACCTTACCCTCTGTTATATTATCTACGAAGACCCAATATTAACCCATCATGAGCACAGAGCAACAAATAGCAAAGTTACAGTGGGAAGGCAAAAGTTCCTTTTACAGGCAGAAACCTCGAACAGAACTTTTAGACTCATGTTGAAAAGCCATCTACCGAAACTGTGTTGGGCTTGGAAAATGAGATAGAAGAAGAAGGATCGAGACAAGCAGAGCAAAAACAACAATGAATAAGACAGATTTATAACTATAACATCAGTAATAACGGTAAAAGTATGTGTAGTATTAGCAGTTAAGTGTGATAATAGACTGATCAGTCTCATATTAATGTTAGCAAAGTCAAGGTGAGTAACTTTAATCTTTATAATAATGATAATGTAAGGCGGTTATTAATAATTGTAGCTCTTACATTCACTCATATTTATAGACACACACATATTGAGGTACCTTTCTGTACTTATATTTTCATTTATATGATCACACTGTTTATATTTATACTCCGAATAAAGGTTAGGCCTACTGAAAAAAAATATTGGTTAAGATTTTATTTTAAATTTACAACATTTTATTGCGATTTCAAATGTAATTAGACGGATAACCATATGTTTTCTAATCTTAAAAAAAAAAAGATACAATTGAAAAGAGGAGCCCATAATGTTAAACAGATATGGTCAAAGGGTGTTATCGTTCCTCCTATGGAGGGCAGTAACATTGTTGAGTCGACTAAACTGCCAGAATTTACAGAAGAAGAAGAAGAAGAAAGAGAACGGAAAACCCCGCCTTTCCGGGTGTGTATTGGCCAATCAGGAGTCCTCATCCTGAATCTCCTCATTGTAACTGTGTGGCTCGAATACAGGACTGCTAGTTAGCTAAAACACTGGCAGAAAGCTAAAAACAAAACCGTTTTTTATTTCTTATTTAGAACAGTTTATCGTCCTGAATTTCTGCCAGATTACCAGCTCACACAACAGCCGCAGAGTGTACCATGGTCGGTGTCAAAGTGATCGGGAGCGACCCGGATTTTCAGCCGGAGCTAGCGGCCGCCGGCTCCAGGCTAGCCGTGGTGAAGTTCACAATGGCTGGGTAAGCTCGACAACCCGACGTCGAGGCCGCGCTAGTGCCCGTGGTTACGACTTAAGTCTCTTCTCCAGGAAAACTGAAGATTTGAAAAGTAGTCAGAGCTCGTCGTGAAACTGTTTTAGTCAGTTGGCGGCAGCTGTGTATCTACGTTTTCTGGAGCTGCTTTCATTGTCATGCTAGCTGTGGTTAGCTTACTAGCTGTCCTGCTTGGGATGACTTAGCAGTTATTACAGTCATTTGGCTGCTGAGGTGTCCTGCGATTTAATGAAGTGTTGACCAAGTAAATGAAGAGTTGGCAATCAAATGTACTTTGCAATCTTCACCAACAAAAGCAAAATCCTCACAATGAATTTAAATGAGAAAAAACATGTTGTAGCTTAGCTTACTGCTCAGTGTGGTCAACCCCTGTCATGTTAACCTGTGCATTTACCTGGTACAACACTTTGGTCTGAACCTGTAGGACTGGTAAATTAGAGAAAAGCTATGCTAATCAATTCTTCATTTATACATGACATGTAATTAGGGCTGCCGCTGCTCGATATTGGAGAACACACAGAAGATCAAAACAGAAATGTAGAAAAATGCACAATATGTTCTTACATTGTTAAATATTTCAATAACAAAAAAATGCTGTAAATTAACACATATAAAAGTGTGCATATTAGCTAGCACTTAGTTTCTGTGCTTATCTGCTGCAGTGTTTTACTAAAAGCTGTTTTAGACTCCTGAAGCCAAATGAATCCAAAAAGCTTTTTTTATTACCACAAAGTTGTCCCCAATTAATCTGAGGGTAGCTGATAGCTAGCTAAAATTAATCTAACAGCACCGTAATGTAGTGAAAGCATGATTATTATATCCATGTCTCCTTGCCACAGGTAAATTGTACACATGCTGAATGAGAAAATAGTTTGTCTTTATTGTTGCGCATATCTCAGACTTTTGTGATGTGTTGATTGCAAACACTCGTGTTGCGTTAGCAGTAAGATGATAAAATGAGGGACCTAATATGTTCACATTTAGGCTGTGTGTTTTCAAGAACCTACATGATACAACACGTGATACAGGTGTTATGAATACATGTATCACAATGTATTAAAATATATTTAATTTTGTGAAAACAGCTATTGTACACAGAGCTCAACACCATATCTATAAAATACGACTTTTTTCACTTTTGTAAAGCATCAGAACAGTGAAATCTGAATGTGTAGTTATTGTAGTCCCTGTTACAGCAATGACATCTTTGTGCAGTCTGACTGAAGGAACAGACATTTGTTCATATTGTTAAAGAAATGGGCGACTTTGATTTGAAGAGAATTTAAAACGTTTGTTCGTCATCGAGTCCTCAAGTTTATTTTCTATGTCCTGCCCTTTACACATTTCTGTCAAGTTCTAGAAACACCAAGAAAGCCTTTCAAAAATATGATATTCTGTTTTGGTGTAAAGAGGTGTTTTTGTTTTATAAACCCCGGTATTGATTGAGATATTGTCAATACTTTAGTGATCAGCAGACAGTAAAGCTGCCATTAGCTGAAGTCTTTTCTTACTTTACAAATATCTGAAGCAATTTAGAGATTATTGTTGTCACTGTTAGTTTGTTTCTTTTACATAGATTTTTTTAGTTGGTTGACTTTGTTGATAAACACTCTCCTCTGCTTCCTCAGGTGTCGGCCCTGCGTCAGAATTTCTCCGGCTTTCAACATGTTGAGCACCAAGTACCCACAGGTCGTCTTCCTCGAAGTAGATGTTCATGTCTGTCAAGTAAGTGAGCTGCAGCTTCCACCACCTCGTTTTAATCCCACACAGTCTTTCTGCAGTTTGGGAGAAGGTTCACGAAGAACAATATTTGTTTCATTTACTCTTTATCTGAAAAAATAAAAAACTGTTGTATCCGGCATTTAAAACTTGGTTTGGCCGGCTGTCGCTCAGTTGGTAGTCGGTCGTCGATCCCCAGCTCCTGCAGCCACACGTCCAATGTTTCCTTGGACAAGGCACTTAACCAATTAAGTTTCTCCCGCTGCTTCCTCAGCGACGTGTGTGTGAATGTGTAGCTGTGACCGGCTGTGTAAAAGTGCTTTGAGTAGTCAGAAGAGCTCAAGTCCATTTCCCATTCACGAGGTTGTGATGATGCAAAGCTACATTTTTCAAACTGTTTCTCTTTGTCTCAGGCAACAGCAGCAGCTAACAACATCTCAGCCACACCGACGTTCTTGTTCTTCAGGAACAGAGTTCGGGTGGATCAGTATCAGGGGGCAGACGCGTCGGGTCTGGAGGAGAAGATTAAACAACACACAGAGAACGACCCGGGAAACAGCGAGGACTCCGACATTCCAAAGGGATATGTGAGTGATTGATGTTTCTGGTTGTTTGTGTCCCCTTTTATATAGTTAGTATATGTTAGTCACTTTTAATCCCTTCATATCAACATCAGCGATGGCTGGATGTTTATGTTTCTAGGATGTTTGTCCATCCCGTTCTTGTGACATCTGATGAACGTAAGAAAGGAATGTGATTTGATTTTGGGAATCAAAAACCAAATTGAACTGATCCCTTATAAATGGTTGAATTCGTACTTTTGTTTAAGACGGTTTCAGACATATGTCTACTGAGAAATAATGACACAGTCACGAAAATACATTTACCAAAGAGGTCAAAGGCGTGGACCCCAGGAAGAATAGCTGAGCTCTAGGGAACAGCTAATGGGGATCCTAACAAATGAACAAATAGACAAAGGCGATTAAGAAAAGAAGAAGTCCTAGTACAAAAACCCTTCAGCTGTTGCTTCTGTCCCATTCCTGCGAATATGTTGTCCATGGAAAGCCTGGGGGGAACTGCATTACAACTGCTTTATTTTAATCATACAATGCAATTTTTAGATCATTCCTAACATTTTGCCCTCTCCCACTCTCCAGCTATTAAATGAATCACATAAATACGAAGCAGCAGAATCAAAGAGCTCTTTGCAAAAGTTTAATAGAAGAGAATCTACATTTCAGTACATCATCTCTCGGCGTTACGAGGTTAAAACAAACAAACAGACAACAACAGGTTATAAACAACAAATATTTACCCAAAAACAGAAATAAATAAATAAATAATCATGGTAATAAAAGTCGGTTCAGTTGCACCTGGTCATGGCTAGTTGCACTGGCCCTATATTGATCACAGTTGTAGTTCTTCAACAGAGTTCAGTTCCTTAGTAGCACTTTAGTAGAAACTTTGAGGGATCTTTAAGAAGCATTTTTTCAAAGCAGTCCAGGTGTAAACCTCTTCAGTCATTTAGTAAAGTTAACCTGATGAAGAAAAACACAGTTTATGTAACGATGCAGGAAACAGATGAAGCAGTAACTCTGCACAGCCTTAGTGTTGAATGTAGAGAACGTTAATCAAAAAGGTGTTTTTATGTAAACAATGAACGTGGTTGAAATAGATCCAGACGTTGTTTCTGTCTCGTTTGCTTTCAGATGGACCTCATGCCTTTCGTCAACAAAGCCGGCTGCGAGTGCCTCAACGAGAGCGACGACTGCGGCTTCGATAACTGCTTAATCAAAGACTCCACCTACCTGGAGTCTGACTGTGATGAACAGGTATGAACTTCAACCCTCGACAAAGATAGGGCTTCTTAAAATCATGAGATTGAAGGAGAATTCGTTCAAAGAATGTACACAAAGGCCAACTTTATACTTTACATCTGGTATCTTCTTGTAGCTTCTCAGTTCAGCTGTGTGCTTAATTTTTAACACGTTGCTGTTTTTAATTTTGTCTAGTTGCTGATAACCATGGCCTTTAATCAGCCAGTGAAGCTCTTCTCGATGAAGCTGCTGTCCTCAGACTTTGGTAAGTCTTTTTAATACTGTTCTACACATTCAGCTTTTCTCATCTGGACGTATTTCAATCTTAAATATTGGCCTACAAATAACCATCTAATCCTTTATTCCATCCTTCCTTTTCTCCACCTTTCTTGCTCCCTCCCTCCTGACTCTTCCTTTCTTCCTCCTTCTTATTCCTCTTTGTTTGTGTCAGCCCAAGCCCCTAAGATGGTGAAGGTGTTCATAAATCTCCCCCGGTCGATGGGTTTTGATGACGCTGAGCGGAGTGAAGCCACCCAGGCCCTGGAGCTTTCAGAGGAAGACTACAAAGAGGACTGTTTGATCCCTCTGCGCTACGTCAAGTTTCAGAACGTTCAGAGTGTTACGGTAAGTACTAGATTTGTAACAGCTGAAGCTCCGCCGTGGTTAACAAATATAACAGGCTGTGGGTTAAATTAAACCTAAAAAAATAACAAAAACGGAGCACACTCAAACCGTGATAAATTTCAGCAGCACGATTACAAAAAGACTACAAAGAAAACAGAAAAGTCGGCACACTAAATGTCCTTTAAAGTATTTATTATCTGGATAGAGCAGCAGCGTACAGATCCACAACGGACGTACAGATACATGGCTTCACACTCCCTCCAGCAGGAGCGACGTTGGATCATTTGATTCAAACTTCTGATTAGGAGAAATTAGAAACAAAGACTTTTCCAGCAGAAATCTCTCAAATGAAAAGAAAGTAGAAAAAAGGGATTGACTTAAGTGGACTGGGTTTTTCATATGCTAAACCTGGTTTCCTGTGATCTTTTATTAGCTTTCTTACTACTCCTAACCTGTTGGGAGCTGCAGGGAAATTGTCTTTAGGGGGACATATACATTAATGTAATAAAGTGTTCTTGATACTGACAGTTGTTTGTGCCTATTTTAATAGACACCGTCTGAACTAGTTAATTGGTGGCATTTCTCTTTTTTTTCATACCAGTTGTTCGTCAAGTCAAACCAAGGAGACGAGGAGACGACAAAAATCAACTACCTGACATTCATAGGCACACCTGTACAGGCCACCAACATGAATGACTTCAAGAGGGTAAAGACTAGTCACAGCACTTGGGCTTTATTTATGATGAGGAGTGTTTGTGAAAGTGTTTTACTGATGTATTATCCTTTATATCATGTGTCCGTGCAGGTCGTTGGAAAGAAAGGGGAGAGTCACTGAGTAAGACAACGAATGCCAGAATGAGAAGAAGAGGAATAGGAGGCTGCAGATACATCCACAGACTTTCCCTCTGCCAAAGCTGCCACACACACACATCTACACTCACGCACACAGACAGACACACACACAGCCTCCAGCTGACCTCCTCGAGATCTGAATGAATTCTTCATCCCGGGAGAGTCAACCTTTAAATCGTTTGTATTGTAATTCTAATGAAGATCACTGTAAATAAAACACAATCCTTTTTCAAAGGCATGTGCGTTGAGTCTGACTTCTGTGGGAACTGATTGACAGAGGAGTGTAGTGGTAGCATTCGGGTAAACGCCGTAGTATTTCTGCCATCATCAGTAATAATACAGGAAAACAAAAGCTGCAGTAAGAGTGACAGCACAAAAACAGAAACAGAAGTTTGTGTATGTCAACATGTCATGCGATGTTTGCATTTCTCTGTGGTGTTAATATTTGGTGATAACAGCTCTCTGAGTTCTGCTAATTTCACGACCAGAAGCTCTGACTACTCAAGCTGTTCAGGCTCAGGCATGAAACGGGCAGAACATGTTTGTTAAAGCCTTTTTCATGACAATTTCATGAGCCAATTAACCAAGTAACCGATGTCCCCTTCTAATAACTGTCCACTAAATTACTAAGGGAATAAATGAATTTACAAAGGTGTTTCTACATGGCAGGTATAAAACTCCAACCAGTGAGACTGCTGAAAGCCATATGTACCCGACTGCCAATTTCCTGATGAAGCCTGATTTAAATCTGCTAAATGAATGTATAAAGTCATACTGAGTTTACTGCTGCCTGTTGTTTGATGGGACCATTACGGAAGAGGATTAGGGCCACTGAAAAATAAATAAATTTGGTTCTGACTATAATCTCAGAATTCTGAGATTAAAGTCAGAATTAAAAAAAAAAAAAAAGTCAGAACCAAAATTCCTTTTTTTTCATTGGCCCTAATCCTTTCCTGTAGACCATAGACTAATGTAGTAGAAAAACACTGATCGTCCTGTGCAACAAATCACACTCACAGATGTTCGTGCGTCTAAGTATAAACTGACCTCTCTCCTGCTTCTCGTACCACACAGTTCCTGTCTCCTGTCCTTCATATCTCTGCTTGTACCAACCAGTTCCTCTCTCAGCAGTTATCTCTGCCTATTCCTGTATGGACTAAGTTTTGCCTTAGACTTAGTCGCTGGGCAGCTTGATCCTGAGCGTGGCCATTCGGGTGCACCTGAGCCAGTAATGACAGACTACTCATGATGATGCAATGTGACAACACCTTGATGATCGTATAAATATGTTCTGCAACTGGGACTGCCCCGGGAACCTTAGATGCATTCGTGATTGATGTCACTTCTGTAGCTGATTTCCCCTTTTTGCAAAAAGAACACTTATTTTATACAATAAAATACACAAAGACAAACAGCTTGACTAGAGATCTTTATTCAGCAAACAGAAAAATCCACAACACTAATCTATGGGACATACACCAGAATGCACTGAATAAAGTTATCAGTTATTCCCTTGATAACTCCCCCCAATGGTTCTCATCTAGTGTAGCTTTAGGACCCACCACTAACTCTTTCATGACACATTTTGAACCATATCTCTATACCAATCAGATTTACTTAATGAAAAATGGTGTACATTAGACCTCAGACGGTATGAAACATCAGACAGAACAAAAACACATTTTGAAAATCGCTTCACGGACATTTTGACACTATTTTTATCCTGCCACCCAGTTTCGGGGACGACCCACCAGTTGAGGACCATAGCCCCCTTAACTATTTTAGTTTCCTTTTATTCCTTTATCTATTAATAATGATTTCTATAAATTTGTTTTTAATTTTATCCTGTTATTTTAATTTTTTAACTGATTATTTTTATTAAAACTCTTTTATTTCCAGCTTTATTTTATTATCGCATCCCTGTGACAAGAATGTTCGACCTGTTCCATCGACCTGTTAATTGACAAGAGAGACCACCAATGGGATTTACTGTGTCTTTACTGACGTAGTAACACTAGCCAATCAGCGCTCTTTGCCCCGCCCTCTGTTCTTCCCGGTGTGGATAACGCTCGAGCTTCGTCTTGGCTGACGTTGAGTTGCATGTCCACGGCTTCAGTTCAGAGGCGCCACCGGCAGGCAGTCGCTCCCGGGGTTTAGTTTCTATTTTATTCAATAGAAAACATTTTAGTTTCCCATCCTCAGCGGACTGTCGCAGCATCTGGACCGACATGGCGACGGAGATAGCGAAAGGTGTGGAACAGGTTTCAGTGGGTAAGGAAGAAACTGGCTCAGCCTGAGCTAGCCGGATAGCTGTAGCTTTGTTAGCTAGCTCCCATAGACATGTGAGAGGTGCATATTGCATCAGTTTGAGGTGATGTTAGCAGTTAGCATGCAGGCTAATGCTTATTTCTGATCGTGTAAGTCTTTGGTTTTATTTAAAATGAGCATGCTTACAAAGTCAATGGAGGTATGAATAAAAGTCAGGGTTAAAAAGTAGAAGCCGAGCAGGTGAAATGATAAAATATCTGACATTTAATTCAGTCATGACAGCTGTCAGTCTGTGTTACAGCAGCTAACCTAGTGTATGAAATCGACCTTGCTTTGTCACGTTTACTCTCTGTATTATAATAAACAGCAGGATCAAGTTCTGTAACATATTTCAGTCATGTGTCAACTGTGCAATGTAAGTAATGTGTGTCTCGGTTTCGTCGCTGCGTGACACTTTCACGTTATTGTGTCAGAACCAGCTTTATTTGGCCAGGTGTGGTTACACATACAGGGCATTATAGGGATGTAACGATTTACTAAACTCACCATACGATATGATTCACTCACGATTTATTTTACAAAATGAGACTGTAGAGAAATGATGAGTGAAACAGATTCCTTTAGGAGCTGCTAACCTGCTTGTCAGTGTGGTTTGGCCTTTTAATGTTTGTTTCTCTCAACAAGGGGAGGTGATTGGAGCTTCTCATTGTGCTGTCGATTAAATGCTGCATCATGTTGGTTGTGCTATTTGTGTAGTTCCTGTCTTCTTGCAATAGTTGCACAGTTTTTGTCTTGTCTGTTATCTTCTCTCCTCTTTCATTTTCTGTCTTGAAGTCAAAATGCTTCCACACCTCCGATTTAAAAGACGGTGGTGCGTCCTCAATTTCTAAATCTTGCTCTACAGCTGCTGACGCTCACCATATTATTGAGATTCATTTTTCAGAGTACCGATGTGAAGCTTGACACCTTTGAATCGATTTATCACGATTTTACGATTAATCTTTACATCCCTAGTAAACTACCTTGTAAACTCCATGTTACAAATGTAGAGCATGTAGGTGATAAGTACACGCCTACACGAGACACTAGTGCAGTGGTGAGGAGTGCAAAAAATGCTGAAAGTAAAATGATGTAATTATGTTAAAGATGGGTTAATTCACATGTGGTAGATGTTTACATTAAGGCAGTGTGCATAGGTTGATGTCAGATGAGGAGGATACCAATATTTACATGATTAAGTGAGTGACTTTAAAATGTGTGTAAATAATCATATTTATATTCTCAGTGGGTGTTTGGTTTCAGGGTTATTTCACAGTGTTCATCAGGGTGACAGTCTGGGGGAAGAAACTGTTCTTGTGTTGGTTTGTTTTGGCGTACAATGCTCTGTATCACCTACTGTAGGGGAGGAGTTTAAACAGTTTGTGTGTGGGGTGTGATTGGTCTGCAGTGATGTTACCTGCCTGTTTCCTGACCCTGGACTGGTTTAAGTCCTGGAGGGTGAGCGTTGGTTTTTTCTGCAGACTATTGATTGTCTGTTGCAGTCGGTGTCTGTCCTGTTTGGCTGCAGATCCAAACCAGACAGTGATGGAGGTGCAGAGCACAGACTGGATTATGGCGGTGGTGTACTAGGACCTATATGTCACTGTATCTATGCCAAGTTTAGCTGGCATCATGTTTATTTATTTCTGTTTCTAGGTACAGATATGCGTGTTTGGTATCCTTGACAAATCACATATCAAGTTTTCTGTATCAAGCACTAAATTAAAACGGTTGAAAGCTCAAAGAGGGATACACTATTCGGCAAAATGTAGAATGTATCCTCTGCATGATTTAACACATATATGGTCAAAGTCTGCCTTTCACAACAAGACTTGTCCTCTTAACCCTACATGAGCTTTTCTTCTCATAGATAATAATCAGACTGTGTGTAAGTTTGTTTTAATAATGTACCGTCAGGGTTCACTTGTACATATCGTCACCCCCTTAGCTCCAGGGTGGACAGATGTATTGGAGGTCAAGAGACCTGAAGAGGAGACTTAAGATGTGCAACCACTCATCAGTTTTATACTGATATCTTTTGCTGTTACAGGAGAAGAAGCTCCACCACTGTGTGTGATATCGTGACTTGACAGCTCGTTAATCTGGGCGTAAACCAGGCATGATGTGTACACAGCTTTTCTCTTACACACTCGATCACTAACTCCTGTTTGTTGTTTTGACTCCTCTGTGGGCACAGATGTTTACTGGGCTCTGTTACTACCTCCTCTGCTGGATTAATGTCAGAACAATTTGCTCCTCCTCTTCAACCTCCTGCTTTTTATACAGAATGATGAAGGACATTTGGCTGTGTAAAAGAGGGGGATGTGTTTATAGTTTATCATTCACTGTGTGCTTCAGAGGAGCTTTTTGCAATAATCAGGAGAAGATGATTCAGTTATAACTGTGTGTGTTTTTTAAAAGCAACTGAACACTGAGAGTTTCTTCAACTTGAAAAATGTAGAACGTCTCCGGGCCTGGTCGCTATTGACCAAAAATCAGATCTCTATATTTTTAATTCACTGAATGACAAAAGAAAAGATGTGTATCTTGATAGTTTTTATCTGTTAACAAAAACATAGGTTCATCCATACAGCTGTGTATTTTGTTAAGCAGCTTTTTACTGAGTGTTGCTACGTTAAGAGGCGGAGCGCGGTGAAGAGGGACAGACAGTGAGAGGAGAAAAGGGAGAACTCTACAGAAGAAAAGTTTTTGGAAGTTTTGAATCTATTTAAAATCTTAGAAGATAAGAATCTCAATTTTTACATAAATCAATTTTTCCCCACCTCTGCCCTTTACCTCGTTTAAAAATATATCAATACATCTTCAAACTCAGTATATTGCCCAGACCTCTTCATCTCAATTAACAATCTCAGACAAAATTAAAACATGTCGGAGGAAACGCAGGAAGTCAAACTGAATAGTCGACCACGTCTTAGTCAGCTCAGCAGAAATTACTGAAGATGTTCATGAAAACTAGTCGGCACACTCAATCTCGTTTATGGTTTTATAATCTGGGTAGAGCAGTAGTGTAAAGATCAACAACGGAGGCGTTTCAGCACAAAGCGCTCATTGTCACTCTGCCTCTGATCCTCAGGTGAGCTGTATGTGTCGGATAAATGTGGCAGTGACCAGGACGGAGACGGCACGGAGCAGAAGCCTTTCAAAACTCCTCTGAAGGTAAACAGTCATGTAGCTTAAAGTACCTTTGAAGTGTTCTGTTGTTATATTCAGGCATGTGATTGTTGTTGTTCTAATCCTCGCTGGTTGATCCAGTCGTACCGATGCGTCTGTCAGCTTCTCATTTTGTCGTTGAATGAATCCTCACAGGCTCTGGTGTCCGTTGGGAAGGAGCCGTTCCCCACCCTCTACGTAGAATCACAGAAGGAAGGAGAGGTTGGTTTCTCTTTTCTACCTGTTACACAAACAAGCATCAACTTGGCAGAGGACAAATGTGACTTATCATGGCTTTTTATTTGACATCAGCTCGCTGTATTTTTCTCGGTCTCCTTATGTTTCTGTGTTTCTCTTCTTCCTCAGCGTTGGGCTGTGATCTCTAAGACACAGATGAAGAATGCAAAGAAGGCCTTCAACAGGGAGCAGTCAAAGAATGAATCCAAAGAGAAGAAAGAGGTGAGTTTGTTCTGCCGTTAGCTTCACGTCTGCTCCTCCTACATTAAAATAAAATAGAAAGTTAGACTTCTGGACCCATAGATTTGACTCCCAGTAATCAGTGACTCAAATACTCGCCGCTAGATGTTCATGCTCCATGTTTTTGTGTTCAGGCCGAGGACACTGACAGGAGAGAGAAGAACCTGGAAGAAGCCAAGAAGATCGTCATTGAGAAGGACTCCAGCCTTCCTGAGCCTGACGCTGTAAGTCTGTCACAAGTCGTTTGGTTTCAGCTCTTAAAGCTGCAGAGGAAACTATGATTCCATTTTAATTTGGGTTGAAATAATACAATTTAATTGAATTAAAACAACAACAAGGGGCGCTGGTAGCCTAGTGATAAAAGCTGTGCAAAAAGCAGCTGTGATAAAGGTGGAAAGTGAAGCATTTAAACGTTTAAAAATGTCTTCTGCAGTCTTCTTTATCCGTACTTTTTTAATATTGATAGTTTCACTGCAATTTTAATTTTGGTTTATATCATACACTAACATTTTGAAATGTAGTTCTCAGCAAAATCAGGATTTTTAACTTTACAAAAAGGGTACCAAACTCTGAATACAGCAGTCAAAAGCTATTTTAAATATACTTACTAGATACTAGATATGAAAGAAAAAATGTGGCTGTTTGCGTTCACACACACACGGCTCCTCCTTCAGATCTCAGGAGTTTTTCAGGAGTTTTCTGCAAGTGTGAAAGCTCTAATCTTGTATTTTTTACAGGTTAAAATCCAGTTTCTGGAGGCCAAGCGAGGTCAGAGAGTCAAAGTGTTTGGATGGGTTCATCGCCTCAGGAGGCAGGGTGAGCAGCACGACACTCGACAGTAATATTAAGAAAACATTCCTGAAGTATCTTACGTCGCTCGTCACTGACGGACCGTTTGGCTCACTGTTTGTGTTTTTGTCTCATAAAGGGAAGAACTTGATGTTCATCGTGCTCAGAGATGGAACTGGTTTCCTCCAGTGTGTCCTGTCGGATAAACTGGTAACATTTCCCCCATTTTTGTGTGCTTGTGTTGCAAAAAGATGCATTTTAACAAAGAGAAAGATCTTATACTGAGATCGAATGAAGGAAATGAAACTAAACAGCAGACTTAGTAAAGGTAAAGAATATTACTGAAGACCAGATATCTTCTTTTTTTTGTACAAAACTTACCTGAAAGTGTAACTGAAGTCACATCTTCACTCGTCTCTGTTCAAGGTTGTGTTTCTTACTCCTTATTAGTGTGTGGCTAAACACTGATATCATTTTATTTATACATTTATATCATGTTTATTTGAATCGGGGCGAGTGTGGAGCCAGTAAACAGAAGCCTCACACAGTAAGGCATTTAGAGCATGAGCTAGTTTGAGATGCTCGTCCCTAGATTGGATTAAAAAATACTTCAAACTCAACAACAGAACCAAACAAGAACAACAATAAACAGAGAGAACAGAAGAGGATACAAACGATCCTACAATCAAAATAAAGTAAAACAGGAAGAGCAGGGCGCCAGTAGCCTAGTGGTTAGTGTGCTTGTCCCATGTACGGAGACCGTAGTCCTCCAAAGGGGCGGCCTGGGTTCGAATCCGACCTGTGGCGTCTTCACTGCATGTCATTCCACACTCTCTCTCTCTCCCTGATTTCCAATTCTATCCACTGTCCGATCTCTCTAATAAAGGAACAAAACGTAAAACAGGAAGAGACACAAGAGTGAGTTCTCTTTGAGCACTGTTCCAGGTTCAGTTTAAAACGACTCCAGTGTGTTTCCAGTTTGAGCTCTGCAGGTTAAAGCGCTCCACAAGTTGATCCCTCGAATAGAGAAGTCTGTTTTTCTATGTGAAGATTCACTAAAAGGCACCTTACCGTGTGCGACAAACCCCGAGGTCACCGAGCGGCTGAGCGGCCTGATGGTTTAAACATTTATGGATGAGTTTGAAGAGAAGAAAAATTAAGAAAAAGATCAAAACATAACGTGATTGGGCAGGCAGTAGGGATGACTTCATTTATCATTTACTAATGTACACATTACCAAAATCACACCTATCACACCTTTTTAAATGTTATTTTTCAAATGTGATTTGGGTTTAAAGATTCATGTAGACTTTGTTCTTATCTTTGATTCTTAATCTAACTTGTTTTCTCGTTCCTGTCTTCAGTGCCAGTGCTACAACGGCCTGGTGTTATCCACAGAGAGCACAGTAGCTCTGTACGGCACCGTCACTCCAGTTCCTGAAGGGAAACAGGTAAACACACCTGCTGCACATAAACCTGCAGAACGTATACATGCACACATGGGAACAGGTTACACAGAGAAGTCAGGAAATCAGGAGTAGTAATAAGCTCCCTGGAAATATCTGATGCATACATTTGTGAATGTGGGGGGGGGCAGTAGCTCAGTCTGTAGGCACCTGGTCACAGGTTCAAGCTCCTGTGCGAACCGAAGTATAGAAGTTGGTCTGGTAGCTGGAAAGGTGCCAGGTCACCTCCTGTTATGATGCTTGGCACACGTTAGGCTGTGTAGGAGTCATTTTCAGTAATGGTTTTGGTTTTGTTATGACACAGTAATGTTGTAGGATAACTGTAGTATAAAAACCTGCAGAAGGTCTTCAGTGAGTTCTTGTCTTCCTCTCCCAGGCGCCCGGAGGCCACGAGCTGCACTGTGACTTCTGGGAGCTGATTGGTTTGGCTCCAGCAGGCGGTGCCGACAACCTGCTGAACGAAGAGTCTGACGTGGACGTCCAGCTGAACAACCGACACATGCTGATCAGAGGGGAGAACGTCTCCAAGATCCTCCGAGTGCGATCCACCGTCACACAGTGCTTCAGGGACCACTTCTTCAGCCGCGGATACTACGAGGTGAAACACTCACACTGAAAAGACAGAAGTCATACCTTTCCCAGCCCAGTGTTCAAAATGTATCTATGACAAAGAGAAACGTACAAAACATACAGGTAACCAATAGCCTGAAATACTCAAAGGAATACTTCGTCTCTTATGAGGTTCCTTATCCCCCCTTTGTACTTCACTAAAAGCCATTAGCCTGCTAAGAGTCATACGACAATGTACAGGACTGCTGGCTCTCTAACTTGTGTGTTTTTTCTTCTGGTTGTAGATCACTCCTCCGACCATGGTGCAGACTCAGGTGGAGGGCGGCTCCACGCTCTTTAACTTCAACTACTTTGGCGAGGAGGCGTACCTGACGCAGTCCTCCCAGCTCTACCTGGAGACCTGCATACCTGCCCTGGGGGACACCTTCTGCATCGCCCAGTCTTACCGGGCCGAGCAGTCCCGCACTCGCAGACACCTTTCTGAGTGAGAATGCTTTTTCATAAATCCAGACAATTATCGATAGCTTCAGCTCTAGATGGAATTTTGGTTGCATGCAATCAAATCACCCTGCATTCAGGTTTGTATTTATGTTTGATAAATGTGTTACCTGTGTTCAGATACACTCACATCGAGGCCGAGTGTCCCTTCATGACCTTTGAGGATCTGCTGACCAGACTGGAGGATCTGGTGTGTGACGTGGTCGACCGAGTGCTCAAATCTCCTGCTGCTCAGCTGCTCTACGACATCAACCCCGTACGTCCCCTTCTCTGAATATGACAGTGTTTATTCAATGCAGACTGTGTGAAAAGGTGAATCATCGTATAGAGGTAGCACCCTGATTAACACTGACACAATGACACTTTATGATGAGGTTGGCATTTGTTTGTAGCATTTAGAAATGTTTCTGGAGCTTTTTTAAAGATGTTTAACAAGGATGCCAACATATTCTCAAATGTTTTTTTAATATTTTTTAAGAACTTCAAACCCCCCAAGAGGCCGTTCAAGAGGATGAACTACACTGAAGCCATCGAGTGGCTCCGAGAGCACGACTACAAGAAGGACGACGGAACTTACTACGAATTTGGAGAGGTGACGACCAAACACACAAAGAGTCAAACAGATCATTCTTCACAGGAGTGTTTGTAAACGGAGCTCACGTCATTAATCTCAGCTTTGTTATCTTGTAGTTTAAAAGTTTTCACGGAACAGCACTTTTCCAGTAAGTCGTGTTTACTGGATGTTCACGTGAAGCAGCTGATCTGTCTCTCTTTAAAAAACACCAGACTCCATAAAGACTAAACAGTTCTTTTAGCTTCCAGCACACTAGACGTTCTTGTCTATTGCTGCCTCGATCAGTAAGTTTGTCTGTGTTGCGTTGTTGTTTCGTATGGTTAGTCCAGATTCAACACAATATTTGTGTGACAAACATGAAATGAGACAGAAGCAAGCAAGAAACTCCTTTAGTCAGTGACCAGTGAGGAAAACACGTTTCTTACTCTTTAGCAAAAAGGTTTAACTCTGTCAGGACACTCAGAGAAAAACAGTCTGAGTATGCTTGTGGAAAAAGAAGTTTCAAGAGTCAATTCATTGTCACTTCCTTAATCTTCTCTCAGCGTACGTGGGAGCGAAATGCTTATCTCCTGAAATCAGGAACACTTAAAAAAGAGACGGATGCACAGAAAGAGGAACAGGATGAGAGGCAGAGACAGGATGAACCTTTAGGTCCTGAGTCCACTGGCAGAGCTTTTTGCACTGGAAGCGCTCACGACCTCCATTTCAGAGCGCTTCTCACCAGTGCTGATTGTTTCTAGGTTACGCCAGTTAACTTCTGCTTCCCTTGGTAATGTCCGTTAGGTGTGTTTTCGATAGCTCCTTGTGCTTCTTATTCGCTTTAATTTTAAGAAATATCACCAAGAAAACATGAACACAAGGTATATGAGTCGTGTCCTGACATCAGCAGCAGCTCGACCTGGAAACTGTTCCATCGAAAAGACGAGTCAGGCTAGTGTCTCCTCCCGCCATTGTTGTTGACACAGCTGATGTTTTAAGTCCCGCCCTTCTTGATTCTGATTGGTCAATGAGGGAGAAGTGACATTGACAAGTGTGGCCCTGTTCCAGAAGTTGAGCCGCTTTCAACTAGGAGCGCTGTGAGCAAAGCGACAAAAAACCAGCTGATACTGAGGGCGTTTTTGTGCTTATGGCGCTGAGTGCTGCAAATGCTGAACTACATTAAGTTTGTTTTAAAAACGAGCGCAAAAAGCGCCTTGTGCGGACACAGGCCCCTAGTCGACACACTTTGATGGGGACCCAGGTGTCAGAATGCACTGAACATCACTAGTTTTTTCTTTTTCCTCTGGAAGCTAAACTCACGTGTTCTATGTCTGAATCTCAGGACATCCCCGAGGCTCCAGAGAGGCTGATGACCGACACCATCAACGAGACCATCCTGCTCTGCCGCTTCCCAGCTGAGATCAAATCCTTCTACATGCAGCGCTGTGCTGACGACAAACGCCTCACTGAGTCGGTACGTACCTAAGGGGTACATCGATCCAAAAGGCAACTGGAAGGGTTGAAGATCTTGAAGACCTTCCACCTCTCCTCCTTCTTCAGTTCTAAACTGGATTTTCGTAGGAGAGGGGAAACGTCTTCAAGATCTTCAACCCTTGTCCAGTTGCCTTTGGATCAAGCAGCGATGAGTCTAAAAAAACAAGGGCTACTTTATATCTGTGTGTGTGGTACTGTTCTGTAAACCTGGCATGGAGATAAAGCTACAAACTCACCAACATGTCTGTTTCTCTTCCTCCTGTGTGAAGAATGACTTTAGAATCAGGGATGGTGATGATACTTTGGCGATGTTGAGGCTTAGCATCAATGACTGAATAATGAGCTGCACTCACATCTCTCCTGATGCGTTTGTTTGTGCTGCAGGTCGACGTGTTGATGCCAAATGTGGGTGAGATCGTTGGAGGCTCGATGCGTATCTGGGACTCTGAGGAGCTGCTGGAGGGGTACAAGAGGGAGGGGATCGACCCGACCCCGTACTACTGGTACACCGACCAGGTAAAAGAGAAGCGCTTTCCTGGGTGTTGACTAAGAAATAACTTGTGACGCAGTGTACTATAGACTATTTAGGTAGTCATTTGAAAAGTGAACTTGTGTTAAAGCACATACAACCTGCGTACGTCTAACAGGCAGCAGGTAACCTGTCCATCCACCGTCCCTTCCAAATATCGTCACTTTAAGCTTAAAAAAAACAAACAAGGATCGGGACAACCGAAATGTGGAGGCTTCCAAACATTGGCTCACAAAAAACACAATTCCCCCCAATAATGCACAGGCAGGCACGCAGCAAAGGGCAGGTACCTGCAGCGCAGCACAAAGACAGACAGATGCACAAACAAGAAAACAGCACAAAGCCTCACAAAGGCAAATCTAATAACGACAAACACAGTTTAACACATGTATGACTCACAGTCGTGACAAACTGGATACGCCGACTTCTTAGATTTAGATGTGCATAACACTAAAAGGATCACGCTCTGTCTTAAGAAAAACGACGTGTGCTTGCAGAAGTTGAGAATGACTTTTGATTTTTGTCCTTTCTGGGTTGCCGTATTTTGGTGTCAGTGTGTGTTAACAGGCTGGTGTGTGTTTGTGTGTTTCAGAGGAAATACGGCACGTGTCCTCACGGCGGCTACGGTCTGGGTCTGGAGCGTTTCCTCACCTGGCTGCTGAACAGACATCACATCCGAGACGTCTGCCTGTACCCTCGATTCATCCAGCGCTGCCGACCATGAACAAACTCACACACACACACGCAGTAATACTGCATCTCAAACACACACACATTCTGTTACACACCTGGCAATGTGGCAGCACTCTTTGGCTTCTCAAATGTGAGTTTTAAATCCAAGAATTTTCTGTTTTTCCTTCAGCTGTTTGATTTTCTGCAGTTCAGATCGTCACGCTGAACTCCATCATCTCAGACAGCTTCCTCCTTGTCTGGCCTGTCACTTTAAACCCTCGGCCTCTGCTCCTGCTCTTGGCTCGTTACTTAAATAGTAAGAAACAGCAGCTTGAAGTAGTTTCCTGTGATCGTACAGAACGTCTGCAAGTCTTGTTAAAAAAGCCTAAATATTGCAAAACCCCAGAACTGCAACGTCGCAAAACCGGACCTCTGTTTTTACAAATGCTTTCTAAAAAAGATTCAGTAAAGTGTCAAATGTTCTGTGTTACTCTGACAAGCTGCCGTACAAACTACAAAAAGCATTCAAAAGAACTCTTGAGGATAAGATGGTTGAATTTGCAGCTTTCTACATCACAGCTTGCTTGGAAAACAAACGCATTAATTCACCTCCGATCTTCGAACAAATGCCATTAAGTTGCACAAAGAAGATGCATTTTAAAAGTAATGTAATGCACAAAATGGACAAAATGATCCCGTCATTTGAAGATGCTAAAGTACAGTTTGTTTCTTCAATCAATATAATGCAGCTCTGCAGAAAACAGCCCCGATTTGTCTCTTGTGTTTAAATTTTTCATCTTGGTCATCTGCACCTTTGAGTGCAGATACAGAACATCTGAATCATGATCAATGCAGCGCTGCCACACACACACACACTGTACTGTAAATCAGCTGTTCTATCGATGGTTCTGTAAAGTTAAATGAGGCCCCTGTTTGGTTCAAAGTGAAATCGCAGACCCCTTGGCTCTGCTTTCGTGCTCTTTTCTTGTATCTGGGAACATGACACTTCCTACCTGACATAAACGGAGCTGTCTCTGGAGATCAAAGATGGAACTGAAGGCCTGAAAAACCATCATGTTTATGTGCTCTGCCTCTTCATGTGAAAATACGACTTGACTCAATAAAAACTGCACTTCAATACGATCTGAATCAATCAGAGTGTACGAGGGTTTCTTTTAGTTCGTCCTCATTTGAATCATTTCCTCTCAGACACAACCTGCCTCGTCTGTTTGAGCCAAACGTGTCGCTCACTGCTCACAGTACTGGATTGTTTGATCATCCTGATTGTACTTCCCTTCATCTTCAGGCAGGTTCGTTAATGTTGCATCTTTTTAACATGTATGCATTGAGAGACTTCAAAGTCCCCTCAATAGCAGCCGGCCACTCACACCAACGATCCCGAGGAACCTACAAGACGAGAGCTCAGAAGCTCTGAGGTAAATATGTGGTTAGTTACTCAGATTTACTGATAGTGACTTCCAGTAATATGATGTGTTTTATTTGATAGGGACGGATACAATAAACAGAAAACAGTCATCCAATGCAAGTATGTGTTGTGTTTATAGCAGATGCTAATTAACAACACCTGTCTCTAGAAGGCCGTTTGCGTTCATTCATCCCATGTGCAGAGGCTGTTGTCCTCGAAGCGGGTGGCCCTGGTTCGAGTCCGGCCTGTGACTTTTTTCCTGCACGCCATTCCCCACACTCTCTCTCACTCGCTCCCTGGTTTCCGGCTCTGTCCTCGGCCCTATATCATTAATGGAGGAAAAGAAAGCCCTAAAACAAATCCCCAAAAACCCCCATTATAAACAAAGAAAAAAATCGATTTTTAAAGAGTAATGTTTAGTCTCAGATTTCATCAGTACACGAATCACACATGTGGAAGTAAAGAATTAACATGTAACTCTAACCTTATGAAGATTCAATATGTCTGCCTTCAAAACACAAAAGAAATCAGAGTTTGATAATGAAGTAAAAGTAGGAGTTGGTTAATGAGGCTGCAGCAGAGGGGAAGACTTTTATTATTCAGAATTTGTAACATAATTTGCATTTTCCTTTATAAAAAAGCAAATTTCCAAAGTCTGCTTGTGGCTTTCTGTGTGTTAGAAACATTTTCTTTCCTCTCAAGCAGAGACAAAAACAGCAGACGAGTGGTGACAGTAGTGAGGATGCAGTTCCTCTTACGGCCGCTAGATGGTGCCCTATGAGATCTGTCCGCAGTAAACAATGAAGAGAAGGAAACTCTCAACTCTCTCCTTCAATGTGATGTAAAAGAAACTCTGGCGTCCAGGTTAAAAACTCACTCTTTCTTTCTTCTCTCTCTCTGTCACAAATGATACGTTCACTTACAGAGAGGTCACAAATATGTGACAGGGTGAACGAGACAAAATAACACATGCTAGGGGATAAACATTATGTAACTGCAAAGCCAGAGAAAATACAGATTGAGATAATTATATTAAAGAGGAACGGAGAGTTACCGCCTTAAAAGCTGTTTTGTTTGTTTCGGGAAAGAGAAAAATGTCGCTAAGAGAACAATCACATGAATAGTATAGATTGCTTTTTGATTTTAAAGTTGCCTTTATTGAAACAAACCAACACATTCTGTAGACGCAGAGTAAAAACACTAACACTTATAATACAGCCCTTCATATAAAAACCTTTATTTCATTTTTTTAAAGGTTTATTTTTGGGCTTTTTAAGTCTTAAGTTAGAGATAGGACAGTGGACAGAGTCAGAAATCTGGCAGAGAGTGTGGAGAATGACATACAGGAAAGACGCCACAGGCCGGACTCGAACCCCGGCCGCCCACTTGCGCGGGCACTAACCACTATCCTTCCAGCACCCTAAATTTTAATTTATCTTATCGTTAGAATTCAGTTTCAGTGGTGAAGTGGAGCCTGAAGTATCCCGTCCAGCGAAGGATAAACAGCCTCTCTTATCAAATGTGACATGTAAGACTCCTGGAGTCATGAGCTGCTTGACTTCAGGGAGTGGGGATTGTAATGAAAACACAGAGTGGGAGCAGATTTGATCATTTGAACTGGCTGACAGACGACAGGCGGCTAGATTTAGATACATGCAGGCCGAAATCTACCAGAGTCACGCCGGTTAACTCCGCTGGTCATTTGGTGTCTTGAAGTTTTCTTTTTTCTTTACAGTATTTCAGTGTTTTCTTTGAATGGATAGATTTTAACATTATGAGGGAGAGAAGCTGATGGAGAGTGACAGCCAAGCTTACGACTGAATATTGTGAATCAGGAGATTTAGACCCTGTGGAGACGGAAACAGAAGTTTACTCCTCATACATGTGTATACCCTGCACTAGGTTGTATTCAAATACCATCACTAATCATCATCAAGGTAATCTTTACTTGAAAACATTTAGAAAATCAAATTATCAACATATTTACATGTGTGTTTGGGCTTCTGCTTCCATCTTTTTTTAATTATATTTAACAAGATAGCCTTCAGTTTCTGCTTCCTCTGAGCTCTATGCATCATCCTCACTCTCAAGTGTCTTTACAAGGAAGAAGGAAATAATGCTTTCAACCTGAGTTACGGAAAAACTGGTTCCAGTTGAATGAAATGTGAGAAGGAAACGATCCAACAAAGACAGAAGATTTCTCTGTCGTGAAGCTGTTCAGTAAAGCTGTTTTTATTTTCATAGTTTGACCTTTTTTTCAGATGTTGAATCAAATATTATCCATCACATCCTCATTAAATGTGACGACTGCCCATCCTGCTTTATTTATTTCTGATT
This sequence comes from Tautogolabrus adspersus, assembly GCA_020745685.1. NCBI lineage: Eukaryota > Metazoa > Chordata > Actinopteri > Labriformes > Labridae > Tautogolabrus > Tautogolabrus adspersus. The sequence continues at coordinate 3,973,751 of CM036549.1, read as the reverse complement.
AATTACCACCAGGCCAAACGTATGTGCACAAATAATAGCACATAGTGAAGAGTAATGTGGACAGGTGTTATTACCTCGAGCTGCTTCATGAACCAGGAAGTAGAACATGAAAATAAATGCACTGTTTAAAATATGTAGCTTTGTCCCTACAGCGCACCTTGAATTACCCAAAAACCCCTGACACACAGCGAGCACGCCAGCTTCCATTCATAGTTTTATGGTAGGTTTCTCTTTTCCTTCCTCCTTTCAAAATAAATAAATCCTTTCCTCTTTTCTCCACTCTCATGTGTTTTTAATCCTCCATTCTCCTTCCCTGACTCCTGCCCTACATCTTAAACAGGTTTAAACAATCACTGTTATCAGTGAATATTGTAAACTACACCTGACACACACACACACACACACACACACACACACACACACACACACACACACCTAGCAAACTGTACTAAAGTGGCAGGCTCTATGACGTGGGGCGTGATCAGCACGAGTAGGGGGCGGGGTTTTCTGATCATTTAATAACAACGTAGTTGTGACGTCGTAAAAAGTCACCAGCTGCACGTCAAGTGATACAGGGTTAGCACGCTCTAGACCGGAAATGAAACAAAATGTGTCTCTAATAAAAGCACGTTATGTCATCCTCTAGTTTCTCAAATGAGTTTCAATAACTACATTGAAAATATAACAAAATATAAAAGTACCTGGTTAGATTAGCTCTGTTGCATTTAATGACACTTTTTTGGTCCTCTCATTAAGACTGTACTCAAATGTTTTTAAACACCGTTCTGCAAACTTCATACTCATGGATTCAAAGATTTAAGCTCCTTTGAGGAACTTTTGGGTTGTGTCATTTTTGCTTCCCCTGGCCTGAGGACAAAGCATGACATTGTATCTCTTCTATGGTCTTTGCTGTATAGCTTCCCTTTTTTCTGTCTGTCATCTCTAAAAGCCGTCCCTAGTACAAAGCAATTTAGCATTTTGCTATAAACACTAAGAACAGTGCATCTTGGACTTGTGCATGTTTAAATGTAACATCAACTATTTTACTGGGGGCGGCAGTGGCTCAGTTGGTAGAGTCGTCGTCGTCAAGGGTTCGATCCCCAGCTCCTGCAGCACCATGTCCGATGTGTCCTTGGGCAAGACACTTAACCCCGAATTGCTCCCGCTGCTCCGTCGGCGGCGTATGAATGCATATGGATGGGATTAGTTACTTCTGATGGTCTCACTACATACATACATACATACATACATACATACATACATACATACATACATACACTACATAGCAACCACTGCCATCAGTGTGTGAATGGGTAGGTGTGACATGCGGTGTAAAAGCGCTTTGAGTAGTCTTAAGACTAGAAAAGCGCTATACAAGCTCAAGTCCATTTACCATTTACTTTATGTCCATGTTAAATAAACAAACAAATAGATAAATGAATGATTATTTAAAAACGTTGCATCCAAACCTCTCGTCATTGATGGTTTTATTTTGAAATTGTAAACCGGAAGTGTAGATATTGCCGTTATCTCGCTTGACAGTAGTCTTGTCAGGCAGCCGGTGTTAGCTGAAGGAATCTCACTGTGCAGCGAGTCACACACGCACACCGGGGAAAGTACTGGTGCATTCAGCCGCTGTGAGCGCAAGAGTCCGGCCTCTATTTCAGCGGGAAGAGAGAGTCTTTTATCGGCTGTAAAAAACAGGAAATTACCATGATGGCTGTCCTTGGCAGCGCCGGTCGCTTGATTCAATGTGAGTGTGACTGTGCAGTTAAGTTAGCCTAGTAAATGCTGTGCACGGAAATATTTTGCTGTCACGAATACGCATATAATTTGATTTTTCAGACTCGATTGTAATGTTGTGTTTGTGCACTACTCTTCTAGTGACGGGTCGGCGTTGCTTGGTGTAATGTAAGGTTAACGTAAACTCAACACGCTGACATTGGGATGATTTCGTAAACGATCGTTAAGCTAACAAGGATGTAGAGGTCTAGTTTCCTGTCTTGACTTTCACAATAAAACTCGCGCTGTATCTTTAACGCGTTATACAGTGTATTTTCTGACATGTTAGACGCTGAAATCCATTAATGCCCCCTTTAACCGCTTAGGTTTTGTGTTTTTGTCATTATTTGTCAAATGGCGAATTCAAAACTCTCCATTTGCGGAAGGCGACATCGTTGATTTGCTTTATTTTGCAAACACATTGTCGAACCTCCGGTGTTGGCCATTAGCTAACTTCCGGCGACTTGACGCAGCCTCAACATTACAGTTTGTTACAGTTTAATGTTAATGTTACATAATAAACTAATCCATGACTTGTGCTGTATTAAGTAACAGAGAGAGGATCAATACGTAACGTTATCCGTTCACGGTTCGTATCCGCAGCTTGGTAGAAACAACTTAACATTGTCTCGGAGTTACACAATTACAATGTGGTGAACTTGTGTAATAGCTAGGTCCCCTGGTGGCGCGTCAGGGTACTGCAGCTCAAGTTATGAAAGTTAATCTCAGGGTACAGAAGATGTTTACATGTATTTACTGTGATTGAGCTCACATAATTCAGTGACTGATTAGCTTCTGCTCGTCCTCTAAAGCTTATTATGTAAGAGTTATTTCACAACCTGATTTTGATCCCAGGGCTGCTGATTATTAAAGTGTGTATAAGGTCACTGTGTGTCCTTGCTGAAATGAATACTACTAATGAATACAAACATATCAGGTCTACACATGCAATTAAAAAGTGTTCATCAGGGGTGCTGGTGCACCCCATGTCCTGTACGAAGGCGTAAGTCCTCCAAGGGGGGCCGCCCGGGTTCGAATCAGACCTGTGGCTCCATTACCGAATGTCATCCCCCACTCTCTGTCGCTCTCCCCAATTGCAGACTCTATCCACTGTCCACTGTTCTAAATACAGGGGGGAAAGTCCCAAAAATAAATCTTTCATTTCTTCTTCTTCAAACAGTATACAAAGAACAAAAACTCAAAGTATACTGTTGAAGTGCACATTTTTTAAGAGGGCTAGTTACACGCACATCATGTAGGTGCATGGCGATACAGAAACAGCAGAGAGAAGAAGATATGCCCGCACAGTCTCTAAAGCCACAAAAAGTTTTTATTCCAGCCAGTCTGCGGACATATTTTCTTCTCTCTGAAGAGCACAGTTTTCCCACAATGCAGTGCCTAAAGTTAGATTAATAAAAGAACCGTTTGTGGATCTGAGAAAGCCCCTGAAGCTTCACTGGGAAAAAAACAACTTACAAAACAGATGGATTATTTCTGAAAATGGTTTTGTTCCCTCTCTGTGAGTGCACTGCTTCCTCAATAATGTTGATGGGCGAGTAGTTCATTTCCAGTGGGTGAGTTTTGGGTTAAAGCTAAACTTCTAGAGGGGACCCTGCATATTCAATCTGACAGTTCATGTGATGTATCAGTGTGGAGTAAAGTGTTGGACTGACTGCAGCATACGAGACTTCAGGTGGTGTCCGGAGTTTAATAATGTCTAAACTTTAAAACACTACTCGTATTGAAAGTGTGACATTTTGATAAACTGAAGAAAGTAAAGTTAAAAATGGAAAGCAAACTACATTTTTTAGAATCCAAAACAAAAAGATTCAGTTCATAATGATTGTTTCATGTCATTAGTCACCTGTTACATTCTTCACTGTATCATCCAGTAGTGTTGTATTCAAGACCACACTAACCGAGACCAGAGTGTTCCGATCCCATTTAGGGATTGAGACTGAGTCAAGACCAAGACCAAGGCAGGGCGAGGCTGAGCCGAGACCATAAATATCAATGAAAAACCATCATCTAGTGTTCAGCAGACGTGTCACTCACTCAGACCGTAACACCGGGAAAGTTGTGGTCGTAACCGGGGGATAAAAATCAAACTACAAATTAATTAAACTTATTTGTTTTTTTAGAGGCGTTTTCCTTCTAATCACAGTAATGATGACGTGGAAAAATAGCCTATGGTGGTCTTGATTTAAAATCCGGAGTCTGCCCAGTCTGAGACCGAGACAAGACAGAGTGAAAAATGCTTTCGATTCCGAGACGAGACCGAGACCTTCAAAAATTAGTCTCGAGGCCCGTCTTTAGACCAAGACCGATTTCAAGTACTACAACACTGAGATCCAGTGTAATGGTGTTGGAGGTGTGAAGTGAACAAATGTTCATGCGCCCGCCCTAACTCTTCTCTTGTCTTCTCCCTTAGTCGCCAGGAGCAGCGTCAGTCTGAGTTTAAGGAGACGCTCCACTGCTGCTGCTCTAGCCCAGACTCCAGACACTCAGGAGAACAGGTGAGGCACTTATCACACACACACACACACACACACACACACACACACACACACACACACACACACACACACACACACACACTCACTGTCACGACACATGCAGCCACCCTCAAACACAGCAGTGGGACGTCAGTTGTCTGAGTGCTGGTTGGACGTCGTTCAGCGTCTGTGACTGACAGTCAGTCTCTGGTTCTTTGTCTGCTGTTGTTGGAACTTAAAAATCTACTTAAAGGGTCTTCTGGAGATTTCTTCCAAGTTTATCGTGTATACATTTTCTAAATGCATTCTTTTGGTGCTCAAAGGCGTGTAAAGTAGGTTTTGGCTTAAGGTTAAAAACCTGTAGAGCAACGTTTAACTGATGAAATAAGGCCAAGTGTTTTCATAATCATTGAATCAGTTTGGTCCTTCAGCGCGACCGTTTCAGTCAGGAACAAAGCAATCTGTTCCAGTTTCTTCAAAGTAAAGATTGGGGCCCCGGATAGCCTAACGGACATGTGGCGTGCCCCATGTACGGAGGCTGTAGTGTCGATAGCAGCGCCCGTGGGTTCAAATCCAAACCTTCATCCCCCCCCACTCTCTCCTCCCAACATTTCCTCTCTCTCTTTTCAGCTGGAGAGATTGATTGAAGTTGTCACAAAGTGGCTCAAAGTAAGAGACAAAGAAGAATCACAAATGAAACATGGTTTGAAGAAGGTTCATTTATCATCTGCCCAGAGACAACAGATGGAAACGAGCTAGTTAGCTAAATCTGGCACAGAGCATCTCTTCTCTTCTGAGACTAAACTTCAAAATATTCAAATAAACTAACAAACTAAACTAAATTAGAAATTAAATGAAAACAATCATCCTTAAATCAATTATGAAGCAATGTATGGACGAGTGAAGTGAGAGCGAGAGAGAGAGAGAGAGAGAGAGAGAGAGAGGTTAGAGTGGAAGCTACTCAAAGAAGATGAGACCTGATTAACTCAGGTGTACACACTTTCCTGACGTCCTCCTCGACTCTGCCTATTGACCGCCGAACCAACCATGAAAAAAAGCAGAGAGGCAGAGAGGGCGGGACGTCCCAAAGTCATCTACGCAGTGAATGAAGAGTCTTTGAGTTTAAATGGTTGGTTTGACACCAGAACAAACAACGGTTTAAAGATTTCAGCTTCTGAGAAATTGTGATGTGCTTTCTTGGAAACTTAGTGATGTTTTATTGGCTAAACAATTAATCCAACAATGAAGAAACATGTTGTTAAAAGGTTATAAAGACACCGTGAGTGGAGCAGTCAGCACACAGATGTCCTGATTTCACCTTCCTGCTGCGTTTCATGAGAAATGTAACCGTCTGGATCTGTGCCAGCAGTCTGTTGGTGGCTTCTGCTCTCCTGGCTTTTTGGCTCTTATCAGTCATTTGAAGATGGCAGCCAAACAGTAGTTATGAATGAGACAGCAGATTCTTCAGGAGCATTCGAGGCTCAAACGTGAACAAAGCCAGCAGCGTCGTCACACAATGATTCAGAGTACAGTTGAGGTCATGGAGCACGGCTGAAGCCTGTGCAGAACTCACTGACAAGCTAATATTAGCTGGTTGTGCTAATGCTGGCTCAACGAGGCAAGACGAGTTCTTATTTGGGACTTGAGCCATCTTGAGTTTCATAGACAGCACAAGCTGCTCAAATGACTGATGATTTTTCAAGCTTCATGTTAGCGGCTGTGACTATCATATAGAGCCCGACAGATTAATCAGCCAGCCGATAATAGCATATCAACTGACTATCGTTATCTGCTATTTTTATCACAGATATGCGCCGAGTTATTCACCAGTCAAAGAGCATTTGATTTGATCCTCAGAGTAGCAGTTCTCTTTTCTATATGCATTACAACAAGCATCATCACTCTCCAGAGTGTCGAACAAAAACGCACGTACATGTGCGGTTACTTTCCAGTTGAGGGACGTCTCTAACATGGCTAACATTAGCTACTCAAGCTAGCTTTATCACAGAGAGCTCGACATGATTACAAACTATATCGAAATGGCCAACGTGCACGGCCTAAACACGTTCTCAAGTGATCACTGTTGCAGGAACAAACCACGGAAACTAAATCAAAAGTCCGTGGCACACTAAGCTAACACAAAGCTGTGTCTGAACTTCCCTGGTTTCACATTCAAACAGGAAGCAGCAACAACGTTCAGGTTTTTCAAATGAAATCTTTAAAACTGAAGTGTAAGAGTTTGACTTCTGAGCTGTTTCATCTCGTCTCATCGTCGTCATGGAGACGATGTGTGGACACTTCTTGCAGTTCAGTTAAAGAGTACAACACACTTGATTGGTGACGTGGATCAGCGCCGTCAGTCTGATCTCCGATAACATGGATACTGATAAAAGATCGGATCTGTCCCCCCACACTTATTTTAAACCAAAGCTGCAGCGGGAGGAATAGTGAGAGCACTATCTAGTCTAATAAACATTTGATAATACAAACATATTTTACAAAGAGTCCTGTGAATAAATATATACTGTATATGTTTATCATTTGTGTTAGTGAACTCTTTATCTGTGCAGGAAACCGAAGACGGGAATCTTGATGCTCAACATGGGAGGACCAGAGAAACTAGAAGACGTTCACGACTTCCTGCTGCGGCTCTTCATGGACACAGACCTGATGAAACTCCCTGTACAGAAGTATGCACACACACACACACACACACACACACACACACACACACACAAAACACACACACACACACACACACACACACACACACACACACACACACACACACACACACACTCACAGCATAAGAAGATGATAATCAACATCTAGACGTCTACTTGTTTCATGATAAAAGGCGTCACAGTAATCAGCAGCCAGTCAGTGAGCATGAGTTATATTCACGTAGTATTCAGCTTATATGCAGCATGTTTGGTCTTGAACTTTGCTGTAAATGTACAGTAGTGAAGAAAAGCACATCTGAAAGCTTTTAGAAATCCTCGCTGATGAAGGTTGTTGGGTCACAGAGCGCTCTGCTGCTCTTCTGCCTGTTTCATAATATCCTCAGTTCCTCTTTCACATGAATGATGACCAACACGATCTCTTTACAGGACTGTTGTGCTTTTGACTGAGGCAGGAATAAATATTAGCTTTTTCCCCTCACCTCATGTCACATGTTATGGCTTTAGCATAGCTGTGATTTATAAGCAGTATGAACAAAGAGTTTTGAAATGAAAGTCTCCAGTTCACACATTTCTTACTATGAACATATACTGTATATGTATTTTTCACACATTCAATCATCTTGTAACCCCACACATTTATCTTCCCTCACGTATTATTCCAGACTACCAAAGAATAAGGAGATTATGATTTGATCAAAGCTTTTATTTTGACGGTCATGTAACAGGAACTATTTAAGAGCACAGTTCACTGTGTGAGGCTGAGACCATGGCTGTTTTCGAATCCGCATACTATACAAGTAGTACGTACTGATTTGGCCAAAATGCAGTATGCAGTATGCGAACAACTGCGAGATTCGCAGTATGCCAAAAATACCAGGGTGTCATACTGATTCGGGAAATATTGACAGCATGCATCGGACCAGTCTACCTCGTGTACTGTTTCCCACAATGCAAAGTGCATGCGCAGTATGCAATATATACTGCATACTGATTTCGATAGTAGTATGTAGTACGCGGTTTCGAAAACAGCCCATCACTACAAAGACGCTGTTGTTTCACAAGGCAGAAATGCAAAAAAAAAATGCAGTTCCTCAAGTGTCCACTTGAGGCAAGATCCAAAAGCCCCCGAAGTCACATACACACCCAGTTTTTAGTTAAGATGCATGGTATCACAAAATATCAAACATTTCTTGTGCATTTCTCCCTGAAGCGTTTAGACTTCTTTCGCCTTTTTTTTTTTTTTTTAAAGAGAGAGAGAGGGAGAGGGAGAGGGAGGAATGACATGTGGGAAAGGAGCCACAGGTAGGATTCGAACCTGGCCACCTGCTTGACGGACGACAGCCTCAGGACGTGGTGCGCGCACTAACCACTTGTGGCTATCGGCGCCCCGTCTTTTTGGTCTTTTGATCATTTATTCATACTAGTGTTTTAAAACACGTCATGTTACACCCACATTGCTACATTTTCATTAGAAAAAGCGTTTTTTATGGGAGAAGGTGGACCGTCCAGATGGATCATTTGGCACCGTGTGTATGCTAGTGATATAATGCCTTGGTTACACAACTACACGTCAAAGTTTTCAAACAGAAACAGAGCCTTCAGCATTTTAAAAACTCCAGTCATAGCGGGGGGGGGGGGTTGATACTGGTCCATAATGTAGTGAAAGTCTCGCCTTTTAAAACCAAAACATCGTAGTGTTAATTCAAAGCCAAAGAGTGAAATATGTCTACAGCTGTCTCTCATGGTGCCCAGAGGAGAGATCCTGACGCTGATCTGTATACTGTCTATTCATCCACGTGACAGACGTTATCATGTACAAATGTAATGAAATTAAATCTTTGACTTCATGGAAACTTTTAGTGAAATGATTTGTCTGTGCGTCATAATGATGCCACTTCATCATCTTCTCTCTTGGTGATTTATGTTCATATCAATCTGCTGTAACAAACACTCAGGAGGTAATCGATCCTTCCTTTGCTCTGCAGTAAGCTCGGCCCGTTCATCGCAAAACGTCGCACGCCAAAGATCCAAGAGCAGTACAGTAAGATCGGAGGAGGCTCGCCCATCAAACACTGGACCTCCATGCAGGGCGAGGGGATGGTGAAGCTGCTGGACGAGATGAGTCCTGAGACAGGTGAGACGGTCCAGCAGAGCATCAGTGCTGCTGTTTAACAGGCAGAGAGGTTCATCCTGCACATGGGAGCGCTCAGAGATGCTTTACACTGCTTTCAAAATGCTGCTTTGTGTCCTACTGGTCAGTTCGCTTGTTAGCAGAGAAACATGTGTGAAGTTCAGATAGTGAGGGTGTGTCTGCACACGCCTGCTAACACCTCACTGATAAAAGCTCAAACAGTGAGCAGCTGTTTGAAAACTGATCACCCGATTCAGAATATTCATCAAACTTCATAAATGAATCTCTCTCTCTCTCTTCAGCGCCTCACAAGTTCTACATCGGTTTCCGGTATGTTCACCCGCTGACGGAGGAAGCCATCGAGGAGATGGAGAAAGACGGAGTGGAGAGAGCTGTGGCCTTTACTCAGTATCCTCAGTACAGCTGCTCCACCACAGGTGACCGTCGCATACATTAAATATCTAACGTGTTGCTTCTTTTCAGCAGCTATAACGCTTTCTGCCCTAAGGTTGCTCAGAGGTACTTAGCAATATTTTCTTTCTTAGAAAAAGTGTTAAGGCCGTTGGTGTTGCCACACCCAGAGCACTGTTGTGCCTGTTGCCCCCTGATAAACCTACATAGAAACACAGAAACCAGTTTCAGGGTGTTCCAAGATTGCTGTCAGTAGTTAAGAGTAAAGTCATAAAGGAGTGAAAACAATTAGCAAGTTCTTGGAACAAGAAGCAAACAGAAGCTGAATCTGCAGACCAGGAAGTCTGTGAGTGTATGGAAGAGTTTACAAATCCAGAATCCATCTTTGAATAACAACTCAGACCTCGCATCTTCTTTTTGTTGATTCAAATAGGTTCAGTGTTGTACTCCTGTCAGCTGTTTTCAAAGTTACCCCAGATTGTATTGATGCAATAGCCACGAATGCTACGTTAATTAAGATAGCAAGAGTTGACTTAGTTTGTCATGTTTCATTGCTTTGACAGTCCTGCCTTTGAGCAAGGCAGCTCGGTGATCAGCAGAAGATGCTGTGCAGAGAAATATGATGCATTAATGTGTTTGACTGATATCCACACAGGGAGCAGTCTGAACGCCATCTACCGTTACTACAGCAACAGAGGCGAGAGGCCAAAAATGAACTGGAGTGTCATTGACCGATGGCCCACACACCCTCTGCTGGTGGAGGTTAGACACACACACACACACACACACACACACACACACACACACACACACACACACACACACACACACACAAATATGTCCTCACGGTATAACCAAAGTTCACACCAGGTTTTGTGAAAATAAATTGACAAAGGCAAGAAGTCGTCATGGCAACTAATGAGCTCAGAGTGACCATGGTTGGCTATCATAGCAACCAAGAAGCATTACTGTTTTTTTAGACCACGGCATCTTGTCTCCCCGGTGGAAAGCGTGGAGGAGTTGTGGAAAATTAAAGTCAAATAGAAAAGAAGAAGATGTTTGAAATGTAACTGAAGGTCTGTGTGTGTGTGATCAGTGTTTTGCAGAACACGTCAGTAACGAGCTGCTGAAGTTTCCAGAAGACAAGAGAGACGACGTGGTCATTCTGTTCTCTGCACACTCACTCCCCATGGCTGTAAGTACCATGAACGACTACAAAGACTGCTGATAATAGTACTTTTACTGCTGCCCTCTGGTTTTCATTTGAAGTATGTTTGTATTTTCTCTTCAGTAATATAACTCTGTGTTTTCAGGTTGTAAACAGAGGAGACCCGTATCCTCAGGAGGTCGGAGCCACAGTTCAGAGAGTCATGGAGAGACTGGGACACTGTAATCCTTACAGACTGGTGTGGCAGTCCAGGGTGAGTACACACACACACACACACACACACACACACACACACACACACACACACACACACACACACACACACACGAAGAGAGACTTTGACCTGTCCCTTCAGTGTTATAAATAAATCAGTGCTGCCCTCTTGTGGTTGTTTGATGAAGCTGCACAGGGACTTAAAAACTAATGCGAGTAATAAAGCTGCTTACCTTCTTTAGTGACTCATCTAGTTCACGTTATATCTGGAAGTTTATAGCCAGGTTTATTTATAACGCACGTTTCATATGACAAGCATAGACTCAATGTGCATAAAAACAAAAGTAGACATGAGAACAACATTATACAATAATAGCACAAGATGAAAACGCATGAAACAGCAACACAATAAAAAGAAGTATAAATAATTTATGATTGAGCCAAAAGCTTGTGCAAAGACAGATGTTGTAAGTCTGCTTTTAAAAGAAGACACAGTTGTAGCAGACCTTAGTCCATGTGGTAAAGAATTCCAGAGAGTGAGCCGGCGGTAGCCCAGTGGTTGATGCACGCGCCCCATGTATGGAGGCTAAAGTCCTCCAAGCGGACTGCCCGGGTTAGAATCCCTCCTGTGCCTACTTTCTCGCATGTCTTTCCCCTTTCTCTCTCGCCCTGATTCCTGACTCTATCCCCTGTCTCTAGATAAAGGCACCAAAACCTTTAAAGTGACAGTGACAGTGGATAGAGTCAGAAATAGGATAGAGAGAGAGAGGGAGAGAGAGAGAGAGAGAGAGTGTGGGAAACGACCTGCAGGAAAGGAGCCACAGGTCAAGCCGCCCACTTGTGGGACTATTACCTCTGTACATGGGGTGCCATGTAACCGCTTGTGCCCCAAAGTAAGGATGATTTTGAACTGGATTTTGAGTTTTTAAAAAAGGATGAAAGGAAACAGGATGCTGCGTTGTCGCAATCTTGCAGGACGATTACTAAAAACGCTGCAGGTCGGTTGGCTTGGCTGACATCAGCACATACAGCAGTAGACACAGTGAAAGATCGAGACTCAGGAGGTACAGGACTAAAGATGACATCATTTCCTTCCATGGTTGTGCATTCGTTTTAACACAGTAGTCTATAAACTCTTGCTGAAACCATTTTTGGTGTCGATTTCTTTATCATCATCTTAAATTCTCAACCTTTTCTTTTGAATGTTTTTATTTCATCTCGTAAATGTCAACAACGTGACATCTGAAGTTTACTTCCTGGTATTTTAGAGCATGGGTTGTAAGGATGTCATCAGAAAATCAGATATCCAGTATTCACACAAAAGTGTTGTGTATCACTGCAATCTGAAAGATTAGTTTACCACAGTGTGCAAACTGTTTTCAGTAGTTTGTTTAACTTTATTACATCCATAAACAGTTTTCAGATCAGCTTCCTGTTTATTCTGGAGGAGCCCTCTCTAGTCTGTGCTGCTGTAGCCAATGTCACCACAAGATGGAGCCACTTGTCCAGCTAATATTAGAGCTGCCTCAAAGCTGGAAACCGCTTTCAGTCTGCAGGTCACAAAGGCAAATATCACATGAGGAAATCCCACAGCCAATCGGCTGCTCACAATCAAAGCAGACCGGGAAGTGTTGACGGCTTTCTGTAACATTAAGTATAGTTTTAGTTTCTTTACAAGATCTAACAAGAGAAGGGTTTCTTTCTCTTACAAACATTTGTCGACCTCTCTCCTTAAGGGCTGGATCAGAAAGGCTTTGTTCTGTCTGTAACAATCAACCCTAACTGTTGTCACGTGTTGTGTTTTGTTCTTCAGGTGGGTCCCATGGCGTGGCTCGGCCCCCAGACAGACGATGTGATCAAAGGTCTGTGCGAACGAGGGAAGAAGAACCTCCTGCTGGTGCCCATCGCCTTCACCTCCGACCACATAGAGACTTTACACGAGCTGGACATCGAGTACGGACAGGTGCTGGGGGAGGAGGTAAGAGGAGGAGAAGCCTCAAGGCTCTTCTGTTTGCTTCTGTCTGCACTAGTAAATTCAATTTTGTGATTTTAATGTTCTTTGAGGTCATTTTATAAATTGTCCATTGGTTTGATTTGGTCATTTCCCTCCACGTTAATGTTAAAGATCCTGTGAGGAACTTTCAGTCGATTTTAGCGCCCCCTGTTGGAGAGGTAGAGTGTTCCCTCTTTACTAATTTAAGAGTCAAACATGTTTAAGTATCGTTTTCTGAAGGAAAAATGTCACCAGCTTCATCTCAGCCGTCAAATATATCACTCATTGTGTATTTTTACACTAACAAATGTAAACAAAGGCTGTATCATATGTCTGCTACAGCCTGTGTGTCTGTGTGAAGGCACCGGTGAGGTGACCACCAATCAATGTGAGTGGTGCCACAAAGACACACATACATACACACACACCCACACACACACACACACACACACACACACACATACTTGCACTTCTTTACTTGTGAGAAAAATGTAAGAAATAGTCAACAATTATGTCCAAATCCTTTAAAAAAAATTCTGGTTTTCCCAAAAATTCACTTTTCGAACATGTCATCCGTTTTCTGAAAGGTCCTCACTTTCAAACGTGTCCTTACCTGTTCGAACGTATCCTCCACTTTTTAGGATGACACATTAATGAGAAACCATTATTCATAACCAGGCACGTCCTCACATGTCACCACTATTCAAAAGTGTCCAAACTTTTCAAACATGTCCTCAATTGCCTAAAATGTCACCACTTTCTGAAGCGTCCTCACACTCGACGTTCAAAGTTTAAACTGGTCCTCACAAAGACAGAGGTAGCAGAACACACACTCACACACACACACACACACACACACACACACACACACACACACACACACACACACACACACACACACACACACACATACATGTTTGAGATCATTAGAAAAGAAAAAAATGCTCTTTATGAACCCACCAGATGACAAACTTTTTCACATCTTCATCTTGAAGGTTGAACTTCCTGTAACAATATTTATTGCTGAAGTTTATAAATAAACTCTGTGGGTCCTTTTTTCACCTAATATAATCATCACAGTTTACATGTTTGACTTGTTTCACTTTTGTCTGTCCTCCTCTCTCTCTGTGTGCAGTGTGGGGTGGAGAACCTGAGGAGAGCAGAGTCGCTGAATGGAAACCCTCTTTTTATGAAGGTGAGTTCACACCGAGCTGAATCATATCTACGGACATCAGAAAGACTGACGTTTACTGCTGGCTAATCAAATTCTGTTAAAGTTGACCTATTATCCTGATCCCTGTATTAAAAGTCACAATGCTGGATGTCCACACTAAACGTGGGCAAAGTTTCAGATCATGAGCTAAATGTATGTTGGTGTAATCCCAGGATAAGTCTGCAGAGGGTGCTAAACGGCTTGCTCTGCAAATCACGCGATAGATGCCCGATATTCAATCGAGAAATTCACAAGACGGCTTCAAGCCTTGTAAGCTGTTGAATCCTCTTACATAGACTCTCTTCTCCCAGCTCTGGAGAGCAGTCCTCCCCTGGTAGCCCTGCAGCGTTCTGCCCCCTTGAAGGCTTCCAGAGAGCCGACCAATCACAAGAAAGTGGGCAAAATGGGCATGTGGGCTGGGGGGCCTTAAAGAGACAGCAGCTGAAATCAACGTTTCAGACGAAGGCTGAAATTAGGTTTTTACTGACGCCAGTATTTGATGAACAGATTTTTAACTCAGTCTGAACAATACAAACAGAAAAATACTTAAATAAGTTAAGACAAACGGAGATGATAAAAGTCATATAGTGAAATTCAAAAGGAGGAAAAGGCAGGATGTGGTTACTATATAGATTCCTCCATCCTTCCTTCCTTGTTTCCTTACCTCTGTCTCTCCCTTGTGTCCTTTCATCCCTCCTTCCTCTCCCATTCCACCACTCTCCTCTCCTTCATCCTCAACCCTGCAACCTTTCATACAACAGGCAACTCCTCCAGCTGTAACAGCTCTGTGTGTGTGTGTGTGTGTGTGTGTGTGTGTGTGTGGTAGTGTGTGTGTGGTAGTGTGTGTGTGTGTGGTAGTGTGTGTGTGTGCGGTAGTGTGTGTTGTGTGTGTGTGTGTGTGCAGGGTTTATTAAAGGAAGGGGGCAGATCAATGGGAACCTTTAGAGCTGACTACAGTAGAACTGAACCGCCCGGCTGGCTGGCTGGTCAAACCCGCCGCGCTCAGAGACCCCTCGCCAGGTCTCTGAGAGAGTGTGTGTGTGTGTGTACAAATCAATATCCAGAGGATGATTAGTTGGTAGTTACTGAAGGATGGTTTCCTCGGTGTAGTTTTAGTTTCTCACTGAGCTGCATCAGTCTGCTGCCGTCTGCAAGCTGGAAGAAAAAATGACATTCAACATAATTTAAGCTGCTGAGACGTGTTCATGTTCTAATCTTTAATCGAAAAGAATCTAACACCATTTGTTTCACTCATCTTTAAGACATTGTTATTCTTGAATTACTGCTTTTATTTGATTGCGGTAAAGAAAACACAACATGGGTTTATGGTGCGTTCCATTTGATCTGGGAAGTTGGAAATTGAGCGTAGCAGGTCTTATATGTCGTCAGGAACGCCCCCCTGAAGTCTGAATTCTGACTTGGAAACTCTGAGAACTTTTATGTAATTAACTTAAGAAGTTTCTTGACAGGCAGATTTCAGTCAAAAGAAAGTGTCAGAAAATCCAACATGGCTTCTCCGTGCATCAACACTAACGTTTAATCTGTAACTTTTGTGTTTATGAGCAGGTTGTTCCTCTTTTTGTGTAATTAAGTTCTATCTGTGGAGAAGTTGTCATGTTATTTTCAAGCGTGACGTTAACACCAGGTATTAGCTAACTATACAAAGTGGACATTGTGGTTGATGAGCAGGTCGTGGTTCAGGAGGATTAACGTGCTCCTTCTTCTGAACTGTCTTGATAACGTCTTCAGTGACTCCAGAATATCAACACAATATTTTTCAAGCTGCAGTTGCGGCTCATTTTCAAACTGTATCGTTACCTACAGTGATAAATGCAAACAATATAAAAACTGATGACCAGAGCCGACATCGGTCCGGGTAGTCGTCTGTCCATTTAGAAATTGTAAAGTGTCCTTGGAGCAGCCACAGCCAATCAGGAGTCGGCTAGTCTGTGGTTACTGCCAGGATTATTGTTGAAGGGAATTTCTGATCAATTAGGGAGCATTTTCCTCACACATCACACATCTTGGTCCTACATATGCAACAGTGTGACAAATTAGTCCGTGATTCAGGCTAGAGCAAACAGGGTGTGAAACGCTAAGAAAGCACATCAGCAGCAACCAGCTGCTCAAATAATCAAAACAAGGCACTCGAGGGAGAGAGATATGTCTCTCACAGCTCACAGTGTTCACAGCGGTTGTCTGTCTCAGTATTGAGTTTATCTGATGTTCTTCTTGTTCAGGCTCTGGCAGACCTGGTCCAGTCCCACCTGAAGTCCAACCAGCCGTGTTCCCGTCAGCTGACCCTTCGCTGCCCGCTGTGCACCAACCCCACCTGTGGAGAAACCAAGGCCTTCTTCGCCAACCAGACGCTCTCATAGAAACACACACACACACACACACACACACACACACACACAGCCACACACACACTCTCTTAAGGCCTTGTTGAGTAAACAGAAGACTCATACACACCAATAAGCGCACACAGTCTCTCCAGAAACATTGTCGTTTACAAAGAATACAAAGAACTGTCCAAATTGTTTCTGCAAATTCCTGTTTATCCGACCTTCATGTCGCTCTGGAGAAACGTAATCACAGCATGTCTGTAAACCTTTCATTGCAATTGAATCAACATCAAATCCGTTATTTTGAAAATGCAGGAAGCAATATTTTAGTAAATGTAAACACAACACCGCCTTCAACAAATGTCAGAATTTGCAGAAACTATTTGGTAAAACTCGATGAGCTGACGCTCTGCAGAAACAGCCCACGTTGAATCAAAGTTTCAGGAAAAAGACGCTTTACACAAGTTAATTTTTTTTTATATGGCTCCCTTGCTTACATTCCTTTCACTGAGCTCCTGCAAAACCCCTACAGAGACCCTGTTGCTCCTACTGCTGGCGCTTATTAAAAACAGTTGGCCGTAATGACGACGATGACATCACAGAGGTGAGGGCTGGCGATGTTTCTTTTTTCTCCAGCCTCCACCTCTCTAATCTGTCGCTTCCAGCCATTGGCCAGCCAGCCTGCTGCAATCCCTGCAATGTGATTGGAGGAGGTTAGTACTCCTTAAAATGCTGTTGCTTGATAATCTGATGCCAGGATTGCACAGCTTCTTTAGGTTATTAACTTCAGCAGTTTCTTGACAGGTGAAAAGAAAGTGTGAGTCATTGTTTTCATCAAACATCTTTTCTATGTCGGAGCTGTGCAGAGCTCAAAGAAAGTCTGTGATTTCTTGAATAAAACCACGACTGTAGTGTGGATAACATATTTCAAAGGGGGGGTATTATTGTGTTTATAGACAGATTCATCAACATGTTTATTTTTATACTCCTTTGTTTTTGCTTTCCCTGCTTAGACGCCTACACCATGTATCTCAAACTAGACTTTTGACTGTGTTAAACATTTAGCGATGACTTAAGGCCTTTTAAGTTCCATCACTGCGTGCACGCTGACAAAGAAAGATATTCTATTTCGCTCATAACTCCGTTCTTTCAGCCTCTTTGTTTAGCTGCACAAAAAGCAAAAACAGCATAAAGGTTCAGTGAGGCGGACATTTTTCAGTAGCACAGTTGTGTCAAACATCGCACACGTCAGGTGTCGACCTAGTTTTTCAAACTTCTCTCTGATTCTGTTCTTCATGTTGCTTTGTACTCTCAGACCTCCTCGATCACATTGCAGTAACTTGATGTGAAAACCGTTTGATTGATGGCTAACAAAGTTTCACAGTCTGGTGCTACACCTCCATAGAAATGCTTAAACGTCGGAGGTTTGATCCGATCTCACGTCCTGTTGGTTTGGATGCGACTCCCTAACAATGTGTAAATATCTCATTGAAATGTGACCCGTTGGGTATATGGGTAACTTATGACGTCTGATCCTGCTTCCCCTTTACTCTTTTTGTCCCCTTTTTCTTGCAACGATAATGTGCCTTTAACACTGGCTAACTAGAAAAACTGGACTTGTGTCTTCATGTTTTTTTTTAGTTGTTTTTTTTAGAGTGCTTAGCCAAATATTGACAGGAAAAATCCTCCCACAAATCTGAATTTTCATGTGCCTGCTGTGATGAAAAAGGTCCTGACTGAGGTGTTCAGAACGAAGCTAAACGAAGAAGCTTACCTTCATCAGGGAGATTACTATATAAAGCAAAACAGACGCACATCCCGAGAAATCCTGGACCCTGTTAATCCTCAGGTAGCTTGAGGAGGCAACAAGGATACAGTTCTTGAAATTGGTCAAACTAAGAGAACCTTGTGTGCCTCTAGTTTATGTTGTGATCCCAGAAACCAACCTCAGAAAACTCACTCGTCCACACATAACCAACCGAGGTCATTAAAGACGAATAATCCTGCAAACACATTTTGTGCGAAGACAGAAAGGCAAAACCTTCGCCTCACTTTTAGTCCGAGCCTTCATCCTCCCTTTAGTGACTCTAAACATGATACAGAGCAAACAAGAAGACATCAGTACACTTCTTGATGTTGTGACGCTGAAGTTGTTCCAACTCCATAAAAAAAGCAAAAAAACGACTTCAGACCAGAATCTCTCATTCCCCTCTTGTCTTTGTGTCATCTTAATGACATTAAAAGGCTTTAACCTTGTTACTAACACTCAGGTCATCCTTTCTTCATGGCAGCACAGAGAGTATGCATGGTACTAGTTGCTTGATTTTGGTGCTGTTGGACGTGGTTGCCTTTTTGAGATTACGTTTCCACAACACGCACTGTAACGACGAGCCACCGTTATAACGTCTTTGTACTTTCATATTGATTCTGCGAAGGCGTGATATTGGTGTCCCAGTCTGTGATTTCACATTGCATTGCCCCTTGTAACGTCTCTGTTGCTACCTCCGATGGCGGTACAGAGGTGGGACGACTTGGTCCCTCCCAGTAAGCCTCTGTGACATTCATGATAAGGGCAGGAAGTCACGGGGGTGAAATATCGTGCCTTGAACAGGCAATCTGTATCGAGCTTTTGAATACCAACTAAACATCACCATGTTAATGTGAAGCTTGAAGACTTAAAACCAGTCTTTGCTTTTCATGTGTAGCCTCATCAAACCTCCTACAAGCATTTCAAATTTCCAACAATGTTTGCAGGAGTTGTACCGTTGTTTTTAAGGGGTACGGTTTCTTCTTCCACTGTGTAATTCATACAGCAATGCACTTTACAGCATACAGCGTTATTTCAAAACTCTTCAACGGACTTCAAAAGGGATTATTTGGATTTTTTGAGAAAGATTTAAATAAAGTTTAAAAAAGTGTTTCTCTAATTTGGGCTGGCATATCTCAGGTATTGAGGAATCAAGCCAGAATAAACTTTAAAGGTCACATATTATTCAAAATAAACTTCTTCATGTTTCTCTAACACTTAATATGTGTCTCTAGTCTGTCTACAAACCCCCCAATGATGAGAAAAGTCCATCCTCTCCGTCTTTTGCCTGCTCCACTTTTCAGAAAATGTGTGCTCAAACAGGCCGTTTGAGCAGGCCATCACAAAGGGCAGTAACCCCTCCCCCAGGTGGGTGACACTCCCACAGCTAGGTGTTTGTTCGGCCCTCTGAGTCTGCATTCTCACCGTAAACAATAGGACATGGAGCGAAAAAGCCCGAGCCACCCAAGCCCTTCCAGAGAGGGGCGTGGTCAGACACAGCTCATTTACATTTAAAGCTACAGACACAGAAACAGCCTGTTCTGAGCAGGGCTGAAATAGAGGGGTTTATAGGCATGATCAAATACAGGATCAGAGTGGATTTAGAACAAGAAACTTCACACACATGTTTTGAGGAGCTCTGAGACTTATTTAAAGTGGTTGAAGAGGAGGAGAATATGTGACCTTTAAACTGTAAGTTTCTGCACTGGTGAGAAAAAAAAAGTGTATTTCCTCCAAAATCAAAACGCTCCCTTTTATACATTTAAAAGTTGGAAATGAGTGCAGGGATGACTTCATGTTCAGCTCACAGCAGGAAGACATGTTAAAGCCTGTGATGGGCGGGTTTTTCCTCTATTGACATGTTTATTATTTATTTCTCGATTATCCTGTGTGTCAGTTTTTTAACAATGTGTAAGAATTCTGTGTGTGTGTGTGATGTTTAGTGGGCAATGAATTGAACTCAGTTTGTACATAGTACAAAGTCGCTAAAGCTTTGTTTCTGTCTCGGCATACTTCATTTTTGTTTTATATTTTTTCTTGGATTTATTTATTCATGTTTTTTTGATGTGTTCCACACAAACATCTATCTCCACTGTCTGACTTTTTTTTTTATATATATTTGAGAGTCACTGTATTTACAGTGGGATAACACATAACCAGTCTTCCTCTAAAATAAAACAATTTGCGACCGAGAAAGTATTTGTGTGTTTTCTTTGTGAAAAATGTAACATGGTCCGCCTACTGTCTGTTTGCACTCAAAAAATCTGCTAAATGTACCCTTGCCTGCACATTACAATCGTACGTAGCCTCGCAGTCTTAAAGCAACATTATGCAACTTTCCCAGTACTTTCAGAGGTTGATTTAATAGCAAAATAACTTTCAACAGGGAGAATGGCGTCTCTCTCAAGTCTACAGAGCGACCAAATCGCCTGTTTACTGCACTATGTAACTTTTGCAGCAGACAGAGGTCAACCCGCAAAAAGTGCGTACAGCTTTACGGCACCAATTCACACACAAGCCGTTAGCCAGTTAGCCCGTCTCTGTTTGACAATGGCTGAGGCTAAGAGGAAGCGGACGGTGATGGATGAAGCTAAGAAGAGAATAAGAGCGAGTGAGCGAGCGAGAAGCAGAGCGAACATCCGTGCAGATATTATTCAGAACAGACGTAACGTTAGGCTGAATCGGTGTCATCGTTTTCTCATGTTTAGCAGCTTTACCAGAGGCAAGAAGTAACCTTACAAAAGTTATGTCTGAGGATTACATAACTAAAGAAGTAAATCCATCTCTTGCCAGAAGTTTTGTCTTTACTTGTCCATCTTCAAGTTAAAGATATAAGTACAAACCTTACATGACAGTGCAGTTGAACTCGGAGACCTTCGGTGGGCGGCAAAGCACAGCACACCAAATTCGTAAAAACTGATGCTTTACATGTGAGGTCAAAGACGCATGCTGTTGAAGAAGTGCCTGGATTTTTTTGCAATGACCAGCAGGGGGCAAATCCAGTGGTAACAAAATAAATCCCCTTTTTTACAGGCAGGTGACTCCATCTATTGGCTTTGTAAACATTTGCCAAATAATTTTATGGTCTGAAAATGGAATATTATGGTATGGTTAAACGTACAGTAGGTAAAATCTGCCGCAAGGGGGCTCTCAATCAAAACAGATAACAAAAGAGATGACGTCGCTCCTCGAAGGGTCTCATGGGATACCACCTCGGCAAAACCGACCTGAGAAAGACAATATATGTACTGACGATGTATCCAAATATAATTTACATTAAGTTTTTTATCACAGCAGCACATACAGCGACAGAACGGCAGCTTTCAGTAGCAGCTAGCGCTTAGCTAATACAGCGGTCTTTGAGGTAACATCCGGTGTTTCCTTGACAACGATCAACATTTCCTGTCTATCATGGCGGCTCATCATGGCGGCTGCCTACAAGACACGTCCCGTTACAACTATAAAATTACGGATTTCTCTGGCTTTGATAACTTTTGGAAATATTTGAGGTGATGTAAGTACTCAACTAAAAAATATATATAACATGGGTTTAGTCCATTTTTAATTGAAGTTAGACATTTTAATGTAAACATTAGCATGCAATCTTACATACCTTTAAATATTAATAAAGTTTGTTCCTGTAGTTTCTTTAAATAAAGATCACATTCTTCTACTCTACGTCCTGCAGGTCAAATTTAACACATATACAGGATTTAATGTAGAGCCACTTAAGAGTCTGTATAAAACATGGACGTATGCTGCATTCATGAGCTGTCAGACACATCGGAAAAACGAGTTTCCGAGTTGTAAAATGCACATGAACACTTGCCGACTTGACGTCAGAATCGTCATTACACGGGGGCAAAATATGTCTTGTAACTTTTTGCTCAAATCTAACTTTTAACAGTTACATTCCACTGATCTTCTTTGTAGCATCAACGCTGTTTTTTTGCATTCCGACTTAACAAATGGAAATCACGTGAACACACTGAAGTCGGAAGAATGACTTCCCAACTCGGAAACTTGGACCACCCGAGCAGCACGTGAATGCAGCAGTAGACTCAGTGACGTAACCCATTAGTTTCTGAAGAGGTGTTATGAAAGCTTGACGATTGCAGTCGCCATATTGGAAAAGCCGACTCAATCCAACTTCTGGCTAAATGAGAAGCAGGCAAAGAGGAGGAGTTACGGCGGCTCGAATGGGTGCTAAATCTTGCTCGTCTGGTAGCTCATCATGTAGCTTACATATTCCAAACGATGAAAGCGACACAAACAAAGCAGTTTTACGAGGTTAAGCTGAAGTGACGCCTCCTGACAAACGGCTACGATGTCTCCTCAGTTTGTCCCATGTTTCCCTTTCACCTATCCTCCTCCCTCCCTCCATCTTTTCTCCCTTCCTCACCTTTCTCTCCCTCTTATCTTTTCCAATCTGCTGTCCTCCCCCCTCCCCCTCCCTCTCCGTCCTCACCCCCATTTTTCCTCCTTTTCCAATCTTCTCCTCATCTTCCGGCCCTCCCCCCCCTCCCCCCTCCTTCCCATTCATTCCTATCTCGTTCTCTCCCCTCTTCCCCCTCTCCTCCTCCCCCCTTCCCTCCATCTTTTTTTCCCAGCAGTCCCCTGCGGTGTTGCAATCACCTCTGCTGCTGTTGATTAAGCTGAGAGAGATTGGCTGTCCACGACCCAATAACCCCTGAGGGCGCCAGGCTGGGCGCCTCCTCCCCCTCTTTGTCTCCCCCTCCCTGCATCTGAGCCAGCTACAATCTCTCCTTTCATTTTATTTTCTCCTTACCTTCTCTTTTGTCTTGTCCACCTCCCTGACCTCCTTTTCTCCTTTCATCTCTTCCGTCTGCTCTTCCTCTCCTCCCTCCTCACCTCTTGTTTTCTCCTAATTTCTCTCCTGTTTTATCTCTGCTTTCTTCTTTTCATTTTATTTTATTTTTCTTATTCTTATTTTGTCTCTTCCTCATCTCTTTTAACTTCTCCATGTGCTATCAACGGTTGTCTTTCCCCTTTCCTCCTTTTCCTCTGACCTTCCTTATCGCTCTCTTTAAATCCCTCCTTTTCACACGTTTCCTCAGGCCTCGCCTTGCCTTCTTTCCTCCTCTCTTCTCACCTTTCTTGGGTTGAAATAATTTAAGGCTCCATTTATTGTCTTGGATCACTTTAAGCCAGGAGATGGTGCAACACAAACAGCACTTGTTCCACTGAATTTATGAAGAAATATAACGTGTACATTGCTTATTCTAAATTCCAACACTTTAAAGTATCATAACGTTATCTTTATGTCGGGTCACACTTGTAAGTTGGATGTTTTTTGTTTCAGTCTTTTCATTATCGGAGATGTAAACCTTTTTTTTATACTCATTTGAAAAGCGACAGTGTACATTAATCAACATTCAGACGGATGTAAATGTACCCGAGTTAGCCAAAAGGCTAATTATCAGATATTTAGATATTTGTTATTTTGTTCTGTGGTACAAAGAGAAGCTAAATCTGGACAGAGAGCAAGTTTGGAACCGAAGGGTTTAAAAAAGTCTTTCACCCCAAAGAACAGGGTTCAAATCCCCAGAAGCCAAACTAAACAGTGATGTATTATTTAAGCCAAATTCAAATTATGTTGTTGATCCAAACGGACTAGTTCTGTTGTCTTAACCTAACCAAACTGAGTCCATTCAAAAGATCGTGTTCTGTCAATTTTACATTTGAGCTTTTGGTTTCTCCGTTTCAGACTAATGTACCTTCTGCTGGGGTTACTGTTCAGGACGAAAGGTGTGTGTGTGTGTGTTGTGGTGACTGCAGGCTGCTAGTAATTGAAAAGCCGGGACGTCAGCGCCTGCAACCCGCGTGACCTCCTATTGAGAGAACTACCATTGATTTCTACAAGCAGAAGAGAGAGAGTGAGGAAGTCAGAGAGACGTTTTAAAAAATACATTTCGGAACAGAAACACAAGAGGCTAAGATTCATGAGGGGAGGAGATCGTAAAGGAGTTGAAAAATAGAAAAAAGGTGCATGAAGGGAGGATGGAGACATAAGAAGGGAACATATTATATAAATTTGCAAGAGGAGAAGTAGAGTGGTGAGCAAGAAAGAGGGAGCGATGAAAGGAGGAAAAATGATAACAGAGTTGGAAAAGAAAAGTAGGAAAAAAAACAGGAAAGGTAAGAAAGGTGGCAATCATGCTTACTCAGCAAATAAAGGTAGAAACACAAATGCAGAGAGGGTCCAACAGGAGAAAATGAAGTGTTAAAGATCAGTCTCTCCTGTCTCAGCAACATGCTAAGCTCTCTGGTAGGATGTAGCGACAAACGTATGACCACTTAGCGTGACCTGTAAGTCAGGACGCTTGAAAATGTGTTGAACATTTTCAGGACAGCCGGCCTCTGAGTTCCCCTTTCAATCATAACCCTCACTGTTTTTTGTCTTCATACCAATGCTATGTGTACTTGAACATATTCCCAGTATCAACCAAAGAGTGGAAATTCAAATAGGTCACGTTCTTTGTTTTTTGTATATTTTCATTATTTTCTGTTTGATTTTTTTAGCCTTTATTCACTCTTGTCTCCGTCTTTTAAGATCCTGCTCCTCTTGTTCCCGCCTTGTGTATCAGCCCCGCCCTGATTACCCTCACCTGTGTCTCCTTATCCCTTAATTGTCTGCGTATTTAATCCCAGCGTGTTCTCCCTCGTGTTGCCAGTTCGTAGTTGTACCTAGCGCTTTTCTTATAGCCTAGTCCACACATAGGCAGATGTTTTTGAAAACGGCCTTTTGTACACAAATGCCGTTTTAGTTCTCTGAAAATGCGCCTTTTGGAAAACTCGTTCCAGGGTGAAGATGTTCAGAAACTCTGTTTAAGATGTTTGTGTGTAGACGGGGAAAACTGAGATCTGGTCTTGTAACGTCACACTGTGCGTTGGTTTTTCCTCGTTTGATGTCATTGTGCGAAGCTGTCACTTTTATTTACATGAGATCAGTGCGATGGCAGACGTAACCAAACTAGTGCTCCCACTATGTTGACAAGCAGAGGCGCCTGAATGGATAACTATGTACAGTAAATGAAGGAATGGCGAGAAAATGGTAGCATGTCAAGTACATTGTTTTTGACATGGCATACTCATGACAGCCGTAACAGTGTGTTTGGTGTTTTCATGTGGACGAAGATGTTTTTGAGAATTTAGCGTGTGTGGACGGGATTATTTATTTAAACAGAGGAGGAAAACCTCTGATTTCAAAAATACCCGCCTATGTGTGGACTAGGCTTTAGTGTGAATGATCTCTGCCCTTTCTTTTGACCAAGCCTTTAGCCTATTCCTCTGGATTTGTTTGCAGACTGTTTTTGCCTTGCTGTGTACCTTACCTTGGACTTCATTCAATGTTTTAACCTTTTGAACGCTCCGTCTGAGTCTGCATAGTGTTCTCATCTTTGTGTCAGGCGAGCAGAAAGCACGTCACGGTAATTCACCTGAATATTACCTGCTGCATTTACCTGACTTTTTGCAGAAGTTTTTCCAAGAAGGCTAGCACGACAAAGTTGGTAAAGCATTCAGGTGTTTATGTTCCCACATGCAGCCCACATTTAAACGAAACATCTGTTTGTTCCTGTTAGAAAAGGGAATCAAATAAGTGTTATTTTTAGTTGCTATAGGGTTCCAGTTGTTGTCCAATGGGAGACTTGAATCTTTGCACAGCGATTGTCAGGCTGGATTTGAAATGAAATAAATCCTGTTGAGTTTGCAGTGTTTGATTCTGTGTGTGTGAAGAGGTACAAAGGATGTGGATTGATGTAATATAAAAGACAAATCTAATGTCAAGGGCGGCTCTCACATAGCCTCAGGGTTGGCTCAGGTTCTGTCAGATGGTGTCACAGAAACTGAACATAATTACCATCATAAAGACAGAATCACCGCTCGTTTATACGCCTGCATGTGAGAATAACATAGTTTAGCACAGTTAACATGTTCCGCTGCAGGCTGCTCTGTCACTCGCGTTAATGAAGACCTACATTTTACAAACGTTTAGAGTGAGTCGCTCTCCGGTTTCCCACCCTTTGTCCTCCTTATCAGGCATCTGACCCGCAGGTAATAGAAAGACAATGTCACCAGATTAACAGCGGCAGAATGGACTGCTGTTTCCCTAGCAACAGAGGGAGAGGAAGAGGAGTAGGTGGATGGGATGGAGTGATTAAAACAGGAGAGGAGACGGAGGAGGAGAAGTGAGGAGGTGGATTGATGGGAGGAGATGGATGCTGGGATGATTACACAGACAGAAAACAGAGAAGAAGAAAAGAGAGACAGACAGGGGGAGTAGAAGGAGACAGAGGAGGCGATAGAGTCATTAAAGACAGACGGAGAAGAAATAGATGAAGGGAGTCAACATGAGAAGGTGAGAGGATGAGCTGACATAACTTTTAAAATGTTCGAGCAGATGATGCCGTAACAATCTCTGAAAGGGCAATTATCCCACAACTCCGAAGAGAAAAGTTATCAGTCAGTTTTTTTTTTGACATTTATTTAGCTTATCAATGGAAAAAAATCGCAACCTTAAAGCCGATTAAACTAGACCTATCAAATGTGAAAGAACATGAAGATATGGCGGAGCTGAGGCCCGGTTTCAGGCTGCTGTGATTGGGGGGCATTAAGTTCCATAACTGGTCACTTACTGCCCGACTTAAAAGCCATTTTCAGACCACTTTTTTTGTGTGCAAAAGTGCTGTAACTAAGCTCAACCATCATCACGTCTTTGTACGAAAGCACGGCACAGCGGGAGCTCCACAAACACACACAGTCTGACATGCACACACAGTCCGACATGCACACACACAGAGCGCTGCTCCTCTGAAACCGTCTCGCCTCTGTACCTCTGAAGACGAGTACAGAGGTGGGATAACTTCCTCTCCCCATTATGTCTCCGCGACATTAAGATGAAGACGAAGAGTCACGGTGGCGTAAATATCGCGGTTTGAAACAGCAGTCTGAGTAGGGATAAAGTATTGTTTCTGGCGTTCTCTATATGCGTGGCCTTTAGGACTGTATGTAAGATATAACCTGCACTGCTTTAAGTTACTAAATCTAAAGCCAAATAATCTAAAAAACAGAAGCCCATAATGTATTTAATTTTTAACCCAATGCCCAACCTCACTCATTGGAGGACAACTTTATTTATATCTATCTATTCTTACATGGACTGAGACCCTCTGAGGGGTCACAGGAGGCAGTACATGAGGTACAAAAAAAGACGCTTTGGATAACCATTGACCCTATGACAGTTTTTCACCTTTGCATAAATACTACGTGTATATTCACAATATCATTGAGGGAGTGAAAGAATCATCACACGGGCGAGCAGTAGAGGATTAAGCAGCTTCATTTCCTGCAAGAGGAACGCACACGTAACTGTGGATGTTTTAATTATTTCTTAGACGTCAAGAACGACTCTCTTCCTACATCCACATGTACCGCGCAGCTCACGGAATGAAATGGGACCGTGCTGTGAGGATATGGCGGCTTTTGAAGAGACAGGAGCCGTTTAGCATTACGTCATATTAGGGCTGGGAGTCTTTGGGCGTCTCATGATTCAATTTGATTTCGATTCTTGGGGTCACGATTCAATTCAGAATCTATTTTCGATTCAAAACTATTCTGGATTCATGATCCAAAGTCTATTTTTGAATTAGTCCATAAAAAATCGATTTTTGGAAGTTATGAATCTATTTAAAATCTCAGAAGATGAGAATCTCGATTGTTACGTAAATCGATTTTTCCCCAAGTTCTCAAGTGGACTCGGGCACGGTACACGAGTACGATAGGACTACGATGCGTTTGTGTTCACACTTATCAAATCAACTGAAATTTGGGGTCAAGCATACTTGGATACGAGCCCAGGTCAATATTGTGAAACCACCCCAAATGACTTCTAATCTATCAAAAATACAAAATATTCTCAGCACATGAACGTTGTATCGTTTACAATTAGGGTGGAGAAAAAAAAATACTAGCAGGATCAATTGTACATGGATAAGACCATTGTGATTTCTTTATTGATTTTTTTCTTCTTTTGTACATTGAGTGGAACAACATTAATTCTTCAAATATCTCCTTCATGTTTTTGATCATCGTTTTATTCCACACCACAAGTTTTCAGTCACTTCTCTTTTTCTGTTACAACCAAATGTAGAAAATAAAAAATAAAAATGCATCATTTGATTTTCGGTTACTATGACAACCATGAAAGAAAACGAAAAGATTAAAAGTTAAACAGAAAAGCACAGGAGAGAGAAAAACAAAACAAAACAAAAAAAAGGAATGAAACATTGATTTGGGTTGAGGTGAGATTTTGGCGGGAGAATGTGTGATGATATAATTTGATGACACGTTTGGACGTGTTTCGCCTGTTTGTGAAGCTTTAGGGACCCCGCTGCAATTAAATATGATTTGACCTTTGACCTCTTGCTGCTGTTGTTGCTGCTGTTCTGTCACTTTGTCCTTATTACAACTAACGGTACATATTAATACGATCAGGTAATCTGATTTTGGTGTCACATGAAGCCGGTGAAGATCTAAAAAATGAGATTAAACAAAGTTTTATTTGTTTTGTGTGTAAAAGTTAATAAATTAATAAATATCTTTTGACCAGACTTGAGGGACTCTTCAAATGAGCATCTCACTGATTGCAGCTCTGACAACGACCTTACTTGAGCTTACATTCAGAGATTGAACAAAGATAGTTTGACATCAGCAAGCTCCTTAAACTAACCTTAAAATGACCTTCTAGAAACTGTCTGCATCAAAGTGACCGGGTTGTTGAAAAGCCTCAAGAGCAAAAGATTTGACTGAAATCTAGAATTCAAATTTGATCACTCTCTTAATAAAAATCAATATAAATGTATTCATTTGTCGGCCCTTGTTTAGCTTTTAAACAAATGGATGCTGTGAAGCTGAGCAGTTATGGAGGATCAGTAAGAATGGAAGTGCTCCAAAACGTTTCTTACACAACACTGCAGGAACTTAAATACGAGAATACAACACTTTGGGGTTTCTTTTGGCCTCTGTTGAGCAGTTTTTGATCTTCTTTTGATTTTCCGCTCATGAAACACTGAAGTAACATTTAGCATAACTGTCATTTGGTCCGTTAATTCGTTAGTAACTTAAAAAACCAAGGTTCATCGTGATATTTTTCATTAAATAACACTTTTGGTTTCACTGGCTGCTGATGTAATAGCAATCTATATTTTCTTATTCAGTTTTGCTCATTGGCTCATTTGTTCTGTGGCTCTCCCTCTCTCCGTCTGCTTCACGATTTCACTCAAAGAAAAGGTTAAATGAAAGGTGGGTGTGCACATTTATCCAATATAACTTTAGTCTATCAGCATTTACATCTTGATATCTTAGTGTTGGCTAGCTGTCCATTTTATGATTACCCTTCGTGTTTGTGCACAGCCCTACCTCTACAAACAGATAAACTATGTGAAATAGAGAGAGCTACAAACACTTTTCCAGAGGATTTTAAACCGGTAGCATGAGTGCATTGCACCTCTGACTAAAGTGCTTCTGCTCTTTTACTCTCCTTTTTCAACATGGCTAACTGCAGATAGCAAAACAAGCACTCAAATATGATAAAGTTTCTGTGCACATGGAAATGAATTTATTTGATTTAGTGTGTTTCAGTGGGACGTATAGTTCATGACCTGCAGCGAGAGAGGCTGGTTAAAAATAGTGTACGGATTCCAAACATCATCAGACTGTGGTTGGATCACAAACGTTAAGGTGAGTCACCGCTGTTATCGATGTCTTAATGTTTGGTGTTTTAACTAAATCCAATCCTTTTCTAACCGCGTAGATTTGTTTGACAATCACAAAATATTTTTGCTTTAAAAGGAACTCAATTTGATAAATTATGGCCTGTATACTTTCTTCAGAAAACAACTTTAATAATGTTTGGCTTAGTGTAAAGAAAAATTACTGGATCCAAGGTCGATTGGTTCTATCTTGCGCAGCTATGAACAGATCCAAACTGTATCTGACAGTCATCCGCTTTTCTTTCTTTTTTTTGAGGTCAGTCCACTAGGTTTCTACTTCCTGTGTGTCACATTGCATTTTAAAATGTCTGGTAATT
Organism: Tautogolabrus adspersus; assembly: GCA_020745685.1. Taxonomy (NCBI): domain Eukaryota; kingdom Metazoa; phylum Chordata; class Actinopteri; order Labriformes; family Labridae; genus Tautogolabrus; species Tautogolabrus adspersus. The sequence continues at coordinate 3,943,400 of CM036549.1, read as the reverse complement.
CAGGGCACGTCTTTGGCTGCTCATGAAAACCTCACTATTCCTTCTCCGATGTAAATGGAGAAACACTTTACAAGTCAGCAGGTCAGGGGTCAAACTAATGTAAGATGCGATGCAAAGTTTTGTCTGCAAAGCATAACGAGACTCAAATGAAATGAGAGGATGATGATAATTAGGTCAATAATAAGAATCACAATGCATTACACGGCTAGCTAATCGTAAATATACTCATGCATAAAATCTGGGCTATAGCACGGCTGAATGGATGATGTAACTGTGATGCTACAGAAGCATTATAACACAGGACACCAAAAAGAGTTTCAACAAAATGATGCATGAAATTAAAGTGAACTGTGGTTGGATTTAAAATGATTTCGATGGTTCAAAGAAGCCGGTATTATTTTGGGAAGAAACACGTCAAATTCTGGCATCGTTCCAACAATGTTCCCAATCCCCCAAAATATCCACATTTGGGGTCAATAACCCCTCAAAAAAAAGAACCAGAGAAAAATAAAGATTTAAAATCATAACTCCCTCAATCCTCGGCAAATCAGACCGAGAGAAATCCATCAACAAGAAAGAGAGCATAGAAGAAGACAAGCATTTTTCATTTTTGGTTTCAGCGCACCTTTTTCAAACTATTACAAAAAGAATTACAACTTAAAAATGTGTAAAGCTTTTTCCCCACATTTGTTTAAAGTTACAGTCACCGAAATAAAAAAGGAAGAAGAGCAAGTGAATAATTTATGACATACGCTATTATAACATCATCCTAACACTAGTGTCTATGAGGTATATCTGCAACAGTTTGGTAAAGAGAGCACAGTCTGCGCACAACTCTCACACAAGTTTGTCTCCATGTTTTTCTACATTTAAAGCTTTGCAACCATTTGAGGAAAGATGAGGAGGAGGACTGAGAAAGGGAGGGAGCTACTTTTCCACCGAAGAATGGTTCAAATATTTATATGTCTTCAACATTAGTTTTTAAGCCTCTTTGACCTTTCATATAAAAGCCAAAGCTCATCATCTGCTGCACCAACCAGCATGAAACAGACATAAGATTTCAAATCAATAGATGACTAATTTACTGGTATTGTGCACCTTTCAGACATTGCAGCTGCAGTTTCATTCGCTCATATCTGTGTAAAACACAAGGACAATCTGATTTGACTTGATTCTCCTCTGTACAGCTATGAGAAAATGATGAGATCTGGGCTACAAGAAGCTGAAAAACAGAACCTCTCAAGTGGAAACCAAGCTCAGAAAAATAATGGAAAGAGAGAAAAAGGGGGGAATCGAAGAGATGAGTAGAACAGAACAGGTAGCTTTGGTATTACCTCTGGATTCCTTTGCATTGATTGCATTGCAAAGTACCAGAGAACAGAGAGGAAACTCAGGCGCTCTGCATCAGCAGCGCTTAAGGTTCTTCTTTTACAGGAATAAAAAGTTTACAGCACAATAGAGAGGTCAAGACTTCGCTTTGGTTCAAGCAAGGCACTCATCCAAGGTTATCTCATACTTTGCAACTAAAGCGCTCTCTACGTCTTTGTCATTGGAGTGGCCCAATTTGGAAATGCAAAGTGCAACAGTAAGAGTCTGAAAACTATACCTCAAACAAGTAAAGGATGTGTTGCCATTTGGCTTCCCTGGTTGATTTTTAAGCCAAATGCTTGTTGGAAGGGAAGCCAAATAGCACAGCTGGACGTATGGATGCCAGGTTTCTAATCCTACTTGCATATAGTTGCAGTGAATCAAATTATAAAGCGATGCCAGTTCAAAGATTTACAAATATATGTGACTCTTGAGCGTATGGAATATGGGCTTGTAGGTATGTGATGGGACTCCTTAACCTCTATTCTTAATGCTGGTGAAAGATCTCCCAACTTGTAGTTCTCCTGCATGATTTTAGCATACTCTTGAGAAGACAAGCAAGTGTCATCAGCATAAGGTCGAAGCTGCAGTTCAGTATTCTTGTGTCTCACAAGGACCACCAATTGACTTTGTCAATCTGCATTTGTCGTGTTTTCAGTGCAAAACAGCATATCAGTTTGTCTTATGCATTAAGACCTCATTATGCTTCAAACACAGTGCTTGTCAGATGGTATAACCACATTTGAAACCCCCCCATTTCAGCAGCAGAATTGGGGATCATGAAGTTCAGCTGTCTTCCTTTGGCAATGTGTGGCCCTGCAGGGGATCAGGTGCGCCCACTTGTTGTTGTGTTTGTTGTGCTACCTGGTTGGGTTTAAAGCATACTGAGGCCTTAAAACTCAAGTTTTCTTCTACAGCATTGGTGGGCACCCAAAGTACTTGATTAGTTTTCAGGAAAATCTCATGGTCTGGGTTTAATGCCCATTTACGTATGTTAAACTCCAGAGGGGTTAGTGTAGAGTTATCTTTTGAAATGTTGGCCAATGACAGTCTACGGTATTTGACAAGTTGGGAGTGGGAACAGGTGTTTATCTTATCTTTACTTGACGACAATGGTCACACTGGCAATTTGGAAATGAAAGCTTACACTGCTATAACCCAAAAGATGTAGAATAGTCTTTTTCTGCTTGTGTTACCTGATTTCCAGAATACAGCCTGACTCTGCGCTACACCTGCCTCTTTTCCTTCGACACTTATTCTTTTCGAGGAGAAGAGACAATGTAAGGCCAAGAGAGTGGGGTAAGAAAGAAAGAGAGTAAACGATAGAAAAGGGGAAAAGAGAACTTAATGTGTCATCATCCTTAAGAGAAGAGCGAGAGCAAAAGCATGGAGCTGAGCGCAGACCGCACTGAAGAGGACAAAAATCTTTGGTTTCTTTGGTTTCATCAACACGATTAAAAGGACAAATGGAAAGTCAGTGAGGTAGCCTCTCTGGTTCTCACTATTGAAATAGAAAGTTTTTTTCTTTTTACATACACACAAAGTCAGTCTTGGAAGCAGCTAGCTTTAAGGGACTCCTCAGTTTTCCTTCCTAACAAGTGAAACAAGTTGGTGTGTTTGCATTCACGCAGTCATGACTTCACAGCTGGACATTACCGTAAAGGTGTTGTTTAGTAACCTGGATAAGCTCTTTCACGAATAAGTGGGACACTGCTTCGTGCTTGTTGTTATTCATCTAAATCTTACCGTTTTTTTTAAATTTTAAGGACCTTCTTTAGAATACATTTTCTCTTGATCCCAGATTTCCGTTTACTTGTGCAGCGTATGTTGAGATAACAAATGAGTAAGGAAGTATTGTAATCTAGATCACAGCATCACTGTAAAGTGATGAAATGTTTTTTAACAGCTTGTTGGGTCGTACTTCACCCCAAAGAGTACACCAACTGATCTGCTTTGGAAAACCATCTTAGTTATCCACCATCAGTGTGTTTCACCTGCTTCTCTTACGTTTCTCAAAGGTGCAAAGTCTGCACCAAACCATCCATAGAAACAAGTTAGATGAATGCTAAAGCTGTATGGTTGCACAAGGAGAAATACATTTTCACACTAGCCAAAATTGAAGAAAATCATGCTTGTTGCCAACAATGTTTTGTCTCTTATGTCTACTTCTATTTGAACTCTACAAGGCAAGACTGATGATGCTATTAGCTAAACATAGCTAACTTGATCAGGAACAAAAACATGTTAGCTAAGCCAAATCATTACAATGAGATGACAGCAGTCCTGAAATGAATAACTACCATTCAGTTTCAAACATGCCTTATTTTTAAATGAATAAATTAATTCATATTTGCTTGCCAAGATGATCATATTGGTGTCTGACGTCAAACTTGTGTTGTCTAATGTAGTGGTCACAAAACAAGTGATTAAATAAGTTCTACCATAAGCTCTAATCAGCCGTTTTCACAAATGCATTCCTGAACATTTCTCCCACTCGCTTGCGGTAAATTTTCCTGAATATTTCCTGCTTTTTTCTCACATAAGCTCACCTCGACGATGGAAGTTTTATGAGTTTCATGTATGTGAGAAAGCACCGTAAGATAATTTTGGACATTTTGTAATTTAGTTTAAACAGTGTTTGACTTATGCAGCTCAAAACAGGTAATTCATTAATTCAACAAATAAACTTCTCTAAGAGATGTGTATGAAACTACACAGATACATTCAATTGTTTCTCTTTGGGGAGTTTGTTTACTACAATCTAATTGTACGAATAAGACCTTAACCAGGCTGCAAGCTGCGTGGATGTAAACACACTCTGTTTAATTGGCCTCTCAAGGATTCCAGTTATCTTTGGTGAGTCAGTTTATATCAACGTGTGGCCCTTACGTCACCTGATCAAGTGTCACTAGAACATCAGTCTGAAATTCATTGCTTGTTCAACAATGGCCAGTGGGATGCAAACAAATTAAAAACAAATCAACCAATAAATTAGCCATAAAAAATCACAAGGAAGAAAAAAAACTGATGCAGTGCTCATCATTTGGTCAGTTTTTTTCGTCACAGCGAGATTGCTTCATTTTAGAAAAAGAAAAATCGTTACCAGGACAAAAAACTAGATTGGCTGAAGAGTGAGAGCAAGTGTTGACATTCAGAAGTACTAATAGTCTAATCTGACATTCCTACTTTGTTCTGTCATTAAATCTAAACATTCATAAAACAACATTTCATTTGCTTCTTAAAGTAAAGCTAACTAAGAATAAATTAACAGGCCTGGCATAAGCACTGCATCTTTGATGCAACTAACATTCTTAAATACTCATAAATATTCGTCAAAAACAATTACATCTAATTAAATAAGGTTAAATTATTATTAAGTACAAAACTAGCGTGTTCTAAAACACCTCATAAATAAATAGAGCATTGAACAAAAAGAAAAGGGAACAAACAATGTAAACTTTGGCAAAGCTAATCATTAAGGGTAAAGGGTTCAGAGGGAGATTTGGCAACAAAATTTGTTCGCTTAAATTAATTCACAAATTAAAGAAAAACATTAAATAAAAAATCACATATTGCAAAAACCTAAGAAGGAACATAGTAGTAATAACAGACACATACGTATTGGCAAATAATTTGTAAGTACTTAAAAACAAACAAGCAATGAAAACCTCTTTGGGAAAGTTTTTTGGTTTCATACCCATTTTTCTTTTTTTGGTTCGGCAGGTTTAGCCCGTGTTACATCCAGACAGAACTGCAAGTGGGAATGGAAAATGGCCGCCACCCCCCTGAGCCATAGACCACGCCCCTCCTTTGGGTGTGGCCAGCATGATGGGAGGGTCAGGTGGGCGGAGGATTTCTTTGGACTAGAAGCTTTACATACAGAAAAGAGAGAGAGAAAACTCAGGATAAAGCTATTTGACCGATATTTAGCAGTTTCTCTCAGCAGGTGTAGCATTTTTTGGTTTTGTTTCATTTATTGTTGTTGTATGGAGCAGCAGCTTTGTTCCTCCCCCGTAAAGAACTAGCTAACGTGGGTTTGTTAGCTATGGACAGTTAACATGTCCAATAATCACTCTTTGAGTTGATGGCTTCTCCTCCAGCAAGGTAATAACAAACATGGATGTTATGACCGATACTTCCAAGATTTTTCTCTTCAACTATAAAGCTAACAGAATTGGTAACCAGATTGTGACCAATCCAATCATTTCTTGGTCTGGTACAATTTTTCTGAAATAAAGAAATGCAAAACTGTTCTGTTTTTTCCATTTTTGAATTTATTTTATATAGCTAACTTTGGACATATCTCAAGCAAGGAAGCCTGTCTTCTATCATGTTAGATTTTAAAGGTTTTAGTTGAAAAGTAAAAACTTGGAGTCGGTGAGTTTAACAACAGTTACAGACTTCGTGAAAAGTGATTAAAAGGGCTATGGCCAAAAGAAAGGGTGTCAGTGTGCTACTGTTTGTACAGCAAAAAATCTTTGGTATGCACTGTACGTTTCACATAGCATTTCTTTGTCACTATCTCCGCAGTAGTAAGTGTGCCAGACATCAGACAGTTTAACGATAATAAGCATGTTGTTTGAATCCCAAAACTGGGAGGAAGCAAAAATGGAAGATGGAAGCATTTCAGTTTTCTCAATGCTAACACACAAAGCGGCGTCCTGTCCGGATTTGTCAAAATATGAATAAATAAACCGTCCCTGTACTGTTGTCTGGCAGCTTTCATTACTACTGATGGAGATTATTGGAGGTAGACTTTGTCCTGTGGAGCAGGTCATGACTTATGGCGGGAAAAAGAAAACAAACACAAACAGCTACAGCAGCCATCTTAGAGGCTTTTTACTCTTTTGATCATCAGACGTTTGTAAAAATGAAATAGTTTATGTGTGTGACAGATTAATAACTGTGATGGCTACCATGCTGGAGGAACACCAAAAATCAATCCCCAATGTGTTATCACTAATATACAAAATACCATCTGCTGTTGCTAAAGTTAGCTAGATGTTCGTTAGCGTTCATGTTAAATACTGGCTTTCCTGATCTGAATAATGACGAGCATCATTGTTAAGTTTGTTACCTAATGAGGGTATAAGGATGAAAGAAATGCTTCTAGCATAAAAGTAACATTTATTACCGTACATGCTAATTTTGCTAGCATCAAATGTAGCATTATGGTTTGTTAAAGTTGAGATTTTCCTTTATGGGGGAGGAGAACTGCTACTGGAGTTAACGGTGAATCTTTGGTTTGTTAGCTGATGAGGTTTCTGTTGTTCTTTAACCATTTTTTACTTTGAAAAACTGCATAGGCACACGTTAAAGACACTCTTCAACCGTGAGAGACACATTAATGTTCTGCCTTTTTGGGGGGTTGGAGGGAAGAAAATGGGCGACGGCATCCTCCGTTGGTTGCTTCCCTCCTTCCCCCTGTGGATTAACCCTTTTCAGTCCCAAACTTGCTTCCCCTTAAAGATGGCCTGATGCAACATCAGGCAGAACAAAGCTACTTCTTCGCCACTCCCTTGATGTCGTCCTTCTTTCTATCCCCCCTCCATCTCCTCGTCGATGACGTCATCCTCTATCCTCGACATCGTCACCACTCTTTTTTTGATTTTTTTTTCTTTTTTGGTAATAATTCTCTTCCATCTTCAGTTTTTTCTGTTTGTTGGAACAGTTAGGTGCAGAAAAAGGATTTCTTTGGTTTCGATTTGTCAATAAATAGAAAAAGTCTCAAGTGTCCATTTTTATTTTAAATCGTTCTTGAAGCCTTTGGCTTGCCTCTAACCAGGCCGGGACTCAGCCTGGGGTTTCTAAGGAGCAGGGGCTGCCGACTGACGCCTTTCCTTTGGTTTTGTTTCTTTTTTGGTTCAATAGCTTGAGTGAGAGATGATTGATGAGGTGATTGCGGATGGTGAAGCCTATTAAGACAGAGTAGGAGGTGGTGGTGGTTGAGGTTTTCTTAGTATTTACATCAGGCTGTACAGTGTGACAGTATGAAACTAAAACCAATGGGATTAGTGGGATTTGGTAGCGAAGGATGCTTGGTGAATACTGTAAAGACAAGACAGTCAGACAGGCGATGTCCGTCTTTCTGTCTTCATTCGTTTTTCTCAAGCACCCGACTCTCCTACGCTGCAAACAAATGAAATTGAGTTTTGTCCTCCAAAACAACTTTTAAGGGGAAGATTTCTCTTAGTCTGAATAAAAAGTCTGACTTTAATAATTTGTTTGCAGCGTTTATCCTTGTTTTATTGTTTCCAGGCCGCTGACCCTCTGAAAAGGACGGACCTGCCAAGCATCGTCTTTAGATTGTCCTCTTTAACTATTACAAAGGCCCTGATTCGCCTGGACAGTTCGTCCTCCGAGGGTTCAGACGGTTTCCTGGTTCTGCTGTGTCAGTCACTGAAAGTGGTTCGTAAGATTTTTTGGTTTGTTGTTTATTTGGATATCTTTGATGGCAACTGGAAGCTTCCAAAAAGCATCTTAGTTTTAAGATATATTTACACCCAAAGGTACAATCTGGTTCGTAAGGCCCCAAGCTGCCCTAAATTTGCACACAAACTCTGGAAAAGAACGCTTCAATATTTGATTGATCTATGAAGATAATGTTTTGGTATGGTATGGAACAAGTTTTTATAGTTAAATCACTTCTTGGGTTAACAACAACGTCTAACAAGGATAGATTGTCCAAAGAGTGTGTGCCATTTTACCCCCTTGCACGATTCATAGGACCTGGTCCCTTTAATGGCGTGAATTTGGAACCGGTGTAAACTCTGATGTCATTTAAATGTAGTTGGAGGAGTATAGTGAGCCTCTTGTTTTGCACTTTCTGTGCCGGTTTCACAATGATTCTACTTAAATTCAAAAAGGGAGAAGTCATTTGTCTGAGACTAATACATGTTCCAGTGTGAGCGTTGAAAATGATGCCTTTCAATCTCAAATGTCCCTGCAGCTCACCACCAGATTTGACTCTAGGAATCACAGTTAGAGTTCACTTGTTCCCGTGCCAGTTTCACATCTATGAGCATCTTTGGTCCGACTGAAACAAAGATTGTGCTAATGCTAAGATGCTAAATGGAAGCTGCTGCCTTGATGATGTATTTGTTGCTATGGTAACACAAATGATGGGTGGGTGAAGCAAGGGTAAACTTGGAGCTTAGCTTTGGTTTTGCTGAAAGTGTGTCATGGTTGGAATTTGGGTTGTTTGTTCAAGAAATTACTTTTTAAAGGATGAGAGTGTGTGTTGGTCAAGCAGATGTATTTGCTTGTCTGCAACAAAGTGTATCTATCTATGTGTGTTAGTGTGTGTTTGTGTGTGTGTGTTCATTCTTGCTTTAAAGTGTGTAACGACAGATGCCGAATGGAATTCAGCCACCGTTTAGAAAAAATGGTATCCTGAGTTTTTCTAAGATGTGAAGACCACTCGGCTTGGCAGAGAGCCCCGGTTCTATTGCAAAGAAAATGTGCTTCAAGATTGTGCTCACATATGTTGTATATATTCATAGACTCATACGCCACTAGGTATGCTGGGAAAGCTTGTAACTCTACATGTCGGCTCAAATCATGAAGAAAGCTGTGTGCCTTGGAGAAAGTTTGTGTATCCGTGTGTTTGTGCTTGCATATTTAGCCAACTTTTAAAATCCTCACTGCCCTTCATAAAGACTCAAATCCTTGCATTTCACAGAAAGTTTGTCTTTTTGTAAAAGGAGTTGGCAAGTTTTTTTGTGAAAATTATGATGAATTCACAAGCTATACCATTTAGATTAATGTTTCCATTTCCAAATGGATGTGAACAAATTTAGGGCCCAAATTGTTCCTCCTTCCTTTTGCTGTAAATTTCAATTCAGCCATGTCAGCTTGGTAAATTTGGCTGTGCAATTTCCAAAATATAATCCGAATACGTCAAATAACTGCGCCATTGCGATCTTTGGAGATTTGATGGCTAAAACACTATCGATGGTGATTATTCTCTCTGATCTTTGATCTTCCAACACGTCATAAAGCTTTCATTTGTTTCTTGTTTAGTTGGTTGTTTGGTGGGTTGGCTCCTAGCTTATATTGCATAATAGAAAACACACTTTGTCTTCTTGTCTTTGGTATTTGGGCTAGTGTGTCTGCAGTGAACGTTTAGTTTCCTACAGTGAGGTTTCTGAGTTTACCCTAAAGCTTCTTTATGGATGTACGATGAATTTGCAAAGGCGGTTAGGCTACATACAAGTCGCCGCAGTGAGCAGCCCCTCTCTCAGTTTGTCACCCTCGATAAAAACAAACAAACAAAAAAAGTAAAAAGTTTGGTTTTCCTCGTTGCTGCGAACGGACAAAACCACGACCCGCACCCTCAACCCATCCACCCCTCCCTGGATCCCTGCCCAAGCCCCCATACCCTCCCAGTCACACCCCTCCCCCCTCTTTGCCCATATTTAATCACGCTTTGGTACAAGTGCTGGACGCCGAAGATTGGCCCCCAGGGCTGGCTCCATCGTCTGTCCATTTGTCGAGGCTCCGGCGGCGGGCGTTCATGAAGAAGTTGCTGACGGTGGTGAGTTCGAGGCCCAGCTGCTGCGAGATGGTGAGCTGCATCTCCTTGGACGGTCGCTTGTTCTCCTTGAAGATGGCCAGCAGGGTGCGCCGCTGCAGGTCGGTGAAGACCAGCCGCGACTTCTTTGGCGTACTGTTGCGATCCTTCCCCGTGTCCTGCTCCTTCCGTTTGCATGCTGAGAGAAGGGAGGGAAAGTGGAGGGGAGGGGAGAGAGTTGGACAGGAGGGGGAGGATTGGGAAGAAGAGACAGAAAATGGTTATAGAAAACTGTTATATATTGAAAGAGTATTCGTAATTGTGACTATGATGAAACACAAAGGTATTGTTGAGCCTGTGTGTCTGTCTGTATGCGACACTCAGCCGTTCATTGCCAAAACTCTACCACAATGTTCAGCTTTAATGGATTATGACATCAGAATCATGAAGAAAGTAAATGTATGATGAATGAAGATGAATGAGCGATCTTACAACACAAAGAGAAATGCTCCATTTCTACTTGTGATGTCACAGTAGGATTCTGGTTAAAAAATCCCCTCCCCTCCCCTGGTATCTCCACCCATGGACTTCACCCCCAGCCTAGAGCAAAACTTTTGCACAGGTCCGCCATTTTTATTCTCGTTAGTGAAGGAGTGATGTCTACTGGGAAAACTCAGGGGGGGCTCATTGCATTTAAAGAGACACACACACCAAAACGGTGCGTTCTGAGAGAGCTGGTTTATACAGGGTCACAAACCTCCTCTGGTGCTTGATTCATGTTATATTTTGAACAAAAAAGTAGTTTCTTACAATAAGTTACAAAAATAATATGATGGTGTTTGGGCTGTTGTGTGGAGTTCTAATGTCAGTGTTTGGAAACGCCTAATAGTGTGCACATTAAACTTTTAAACCACCTCCAGGGACAATGGTGGTCCCCAGTCTCTAGCATCGTTATATTGGGGGTCACGGGCTGAAAAGTTTGGGAACCCCTAATTTAGACCACAGGGGACTGTTTGAAAAGGTGGATAATATGTCCTCTTTACAAACTTCAAACAATTCCAGCCAACCAGTATTATTTTGGTGCGTGGCTTCAAGGCAGACAAAAAATGGGACCTTATGATTATAGGTATGTGACGATGAATCAAATCCATCTGATAGAGTGCTTCAGGTTCTGATAATGAACCTCCATTATCCCGAGCTAGAACCAGACTGTGAGACCTTCGTGGTAGGTCTGTCCACATCTCTCTTCTCTTGTTTCCAGCCCTGTTTGCAGTCAAGCCTCCAATAAAAACATAATGATACTTAACATCATCCTATTTCTACTGTTTCGTCTTTTTTTTTTTACATTGAGGCCATTCGCAGAACAAAACATTTTATTTTCTCACAACCAAATATAGTTGAGGCAGATGGCTGCCCACGTATGAGTCCAGGTTTGCTCCAGGTTTCTTCCAATCTTAGCACGTGTATCTGTATCATCTTTAAGTCAAACATGTCTCATTACACTTTTTACAAGCCATGATCGTATTACAAGTCCGAACAAATATCTTATTTCAAGAAAGTAAAAGCAGAAATGAAGGCTTGAGTTGCATATTAAACAGACAAAAGTCTATCCATGGTGCGAGAAAATTGAACATGTTGTGTGTCTTCGAATGAGATGCCTCTTTCTATTTCCGACCTTGGCATTTCTTTTTAACATAGGAGGTGGTGTTTTAGGTCACGTTTTATTTCTTTGTTCACTGCATCTCAAAATGATCTTGACTTGATGAACTTTATGAACAAATAACCTGGACCTGTTAGGTGAATGTGGCTTATAGAAAGTGTAATAAGACTAAAATACACGTGCCAAGATTAGAGTTTTTTGCAGTGTACTTCCTGTAACGTGTGAGGTCTATTTAAAATGCAGTGTGAATCATGTTTTCCTCTAATAACAACAACAACTCAAACATTAATAGCACAGCCTCTAATGTGTCTGCTGTTGTGTTTCAGTCACTCAATAAGGAGGAGGAAGTCAGGGTGCGTTTGATTTGATTACCTCTCTGAATTAAGTATGCAGAGTCAGCGCCAGTACGAATCAGGTTAACGACTCAATCCAGTCACAAAACTATTATGTAAGGGGAGACACACACACACACACACGCACACACGCACACTCCCCCTTTCTCCTCCTCACAGCTTGTTGTGAGTCCGCTGCTCTGTCTCTTTGTCTCATGATAGATGGCCGAGCAGCTTTGGAGCCTTCAGAGCTGTGCGTCCTGTTTCAGGAGCGAATGACTCAAACCTAAGTGTCCCTGTTGTGTGTGTCGCTTTAAATGTGGTGATTATTCTTCTTCTGTTCTCCCGGTAATTAAATGAAATGTTATAAAGAATTCATGTTAATCCTGCTAACTGTCAGGACTCAGACTGCTGTGGTTGCAGTGCCCTCAGCCACAGACAGGTGGCACTCTTGATCTCCGAATATGAAGAGCACTGATCCACAAACACAGTTTTTTTTAACATATTCAACATCAGTGTGTGTGTGTGTGTGTGTGTGTGTGTGTGTGTGTGTGTGTGTGTGCGTGTGCGCGTGCGCGTGCGCGTGTGCGTGTGTGTGTGTGTGTGTATACACATGTGCGACACAAACAGAGAGCAGGGGGAGACTTTTCTTGGAGTCTCGACAACGAAAATGACGGTAAATGGAAAAATTAAAGACACAAACAAACAGAGTTAAATGTAATAATATTCACAGCCGGATCATCCTGGTTGTTTTATAACTTGTAGATTTGTTTTGTTTGCATGTAGCACCTAAACTTAAATTTTTTTTTAATCTCTGTACATTTACATTTCTAAAACTATTTGCTCGCACGTTTTTGATTATTATTATTTCGCTGAAATCTTATTTCACGGATTTAATGGATTTCAAAAGTTCTGTTCAACAGACGGGACAAAACTTGTCGATACAAATTATTTGGATATCCATTTATAATCTTTGAAAAGACAAAAAAACAAAAAAAAGGATGGCACTTTTTTGAGAATCATGCTCATATTTTCTTTAACTAAGAACACATTCGAACAATCAACCCGACTGTTTGATTGATCGGGCTCTTTGATTCCAAATAACTTTATTGAAACTATATTCTGTTGAGTAGTTACCTAGTTGTAAGGCTGGGCACTATATCGAGTTTTTAAGATATCAACATATTTTCAATCAAGATAAAGGGTAAGACAATATTATACGTTAAAGGCGTCTTCTGTTCATCTATTTCTCCCTTCACTGTCTGTCCCTCTTCACCCTCCTCCTCTCTCTCTCTCTCTCTGTCTCTCTCTCTCTCTGTCTCTCTCTCTCTCTCTCTCTCTCTCTCTCTCTCTCTCTCTCTCTCTCTCTCTCTGAGACAAACCCAAACTCAAAAAAGCACCTGAATAACAAAACACACAGCTGTGTTTGTTTTGTTGTTCAGATAAGGAACCTTTTTTATTTATTCTATTGTATTTAAGGGACATTTTTATATTGTAGTAAGACTTTTTAATTTCACAAACAGGTAGTTTCCTTTATGTTCATGTTGATCTTGTGTAACTGACTGTTAATGAAGGACATCGATATATATCGAGTATCACCATTCAGCTAAACAATATCGAGATATGAGTTTTGGTCAGACTGTAAACATTAATGGATGAAGCCTGAGTGACGTCAGCCATCTGTTCCTGCAGGGGGATCTGGAGGCTCATCAGCAGCAGCCGCCATGCTGGAAATCCTGTCTCAGTCTAACTTTCAGTCAACCTAACGACAGGCTGAGAGCTGGAGCTGAGGCGGGTTTTAAGCCTCGGTTTTAAACCGTTACATCCTGCCCAGCTGTCAATCATGTCAGCTACGCGCCTCACTATGGATAACACGTATCGTTCATAAAATCAAAACTTTCTTGCCTGTTGTGTGTATGTGACTAAGGGTGTTCCTGGAGCAAGACTCTAGCGGACACTCGAGGGACTGCAGGATTTTGTCACTTCCTCATTTGCTTCATTTTTCAAGACCGAAGGTTGCCGCTTGGTTTTGATCCATATCGCCCAATCCTACCAAGTTGTACATTTTAATTTTTACTTTTTTCCCCTCCATCATTTTTTTTATTCTGCTTTAAGTGTATTATTAGAAAATTAAATCAAAAGTCTGTGGCACACTAAAAGTAACTTTACTATATTTTATTCTGAGCGAACAACGTGTTTCTTCTGTAGCTTCCTCAGGCTCGCCTGAAGCACCTGAATGTACCGGTATGTTCCTTCAAGCATGTGCACCTGAGAACGTGTTTCGGCTGTGTTCGGGGTACCCTGTAGGCCATACTGCTCAACAGAGGGGACACAAACATACAAACAGAAATACACAGAATAAACTAAAGAACTGCGTCATACTTTTCTTTTGTCTAATCATCAAAGTTAAATTAATTTACTAATTGATCGTCTGCATTCTGACCTGACAACAGGTCTTTAGGTTTAAATATCAAACTGTGTCACACTCCTCTGTCTGCTGCTAAAACTAATACATTAACGTTTTTAATATTTAAACCTCTGTGCATGAACGAGAATCCACCCACTGGGCTGACACTGTGACCTGACATTTCACGACTAACAACAGGCGGACACTCCTGACTTTAACTTCAACACGAGGTGACACCAAACAACACATTCAATCCTAATAATCTGAACCATTAAAAATACACACTCAATTAAAGACAAGATAAAGCAATGGTATCATAAAACACAGGAGCATGAAGAACATGATGAGTGCATGAGCTGGCAGGAGTGGAGGAGGAGGAGGAGGTGATACCGTTAACACAGAAACATGATGACAAAATGAAGCGATTAAGACGTCATTTAGTGATATGAGTGGATCACAGATGTCTACGTTTGCACTGGTGTAGTTTTGATTGGCGTATAAATATCACATGTGTTGGTCGAGCATTGCTTTTTAAAGCTGCTGGATTTGTTGAGGATGTCAGTAGTCTCAGTGTGTGTGTGTGTGTGTAACATGGATATGTCTGCTTATTGAACCTCAGTGGATTATTTAGAAACACTTTATATTAAGTTCCTTGTAATAAGCGGTAGTTCATAGTTATTACAGTGGTTCCCAAAGTGGGGGTCGGAAGACACTGACGGGGGGTTGCGAGATTCCTTCCAAAACCATAAAAATCAAAAATAGCACATCTTATCCATTATTGTGAAAAATATGTACAAAAACGTAGTTACGTGTTTTGGCAAAGGTGTGGCCACATTACATGTTTTTACCACCTCCAGGGACAATGGGGGTTCCCAGTTGCTATAGCACCGTTATTTGCGGGGTCACAGGCTGAAAAGTTTGGGAACCCCGGAGTTAATGAGTTACTGATAAGATGCTTATAAACAGACATAAGTCTAGAGTCTAAGTGTTAATTAATGTTTAATGTGTTATTAATGTTAATAAACATCTTATTCATTTGTATAAGCTGTCTATAAACGTTTTTTAATAAGTTCCTACATGCGTCTTCGAGACGGAGAGTGGGGAGTGAAAAAGGAGCCACGGGTCAGATCAGAGCCCAGGCCGCCCGTCGGGATGACCACAGCCTCTGTTAGGGGGTGCACGCACTAACCACTAGGCCACCGATGCCCGTTAAAAAGCTTCTTATAAGAGCCTGTAAGTGTTATTCTGTAATTAACACTGATATAGATTTATTTCTGTTTTTAAGCATTGTGACTTATTTACTGTTAATTACCGCTTATTACAAAGACCTTAACATAACGTGTGAATGATTACTTAAAGTGACTTTCAGTTTTATCTCTACACACAAAATGTGCTCTAAAAACAGCCAAGTGCATCAACATTTGAAAGGCATTGCAGTGAGCTTTTATATGAAATAGACTATGGTGAATAAAGGTTGATGTATAAGGTGTTTGTGTTTGGTTTAGCACCTGTCATGTCCTCAGAGCTCTGACTGGACCTGTAGGGATCATCATGAAGCTGTCGAAGCTCTGAGAGACCGGAGCTACTTCCACCTGACAGGAAAGAGTACACAGGACTTTACTTCCAATATAATCTCTACACAGACACATCCACTGCTTTCCTGTATGGCATTGTTCTACGTTTCAGCAATCAATTGGTGTGCAACAAAACATACTGAGCATTGCTTTTTTATTTTTAAACAATGACTGTGTTTCATAGTGGTGAGCATTTTGCAGCCTGCAGCTTCACTTCTCTGCAGGGTTTCCTCTCAAACGCTACCTTCAGCCTTCCTCCTCATCTTCTCTCTGTTTCCTGCCCTGTCCATTTTTCATCTACACACACACACCGACACACCGACACACACACACACACACACACACACACACACACACACACACACACACACACACGCGCACACACACACACACACACACACACACACACACACACACACACTGAGGGCATTGTGTTGATGTGTGCATGCATGTGAACTAGTGTGTATGATGACAGCACAAATCAAACCGTCACAATGAAAGCTGGCTGAGAGAGTTTAAGTTTGTGAGGCAGGTTGCGCTTAATTTAGCTCATTTACTTTACTCACTTTTTTTTGACAGTTTGGAAGTTTGCCTTAAATGTTTGTTTATATATACATTCAATTCCTCCAACTCTGTGCTTTTAAAAAATATATATTAGTTGACAAATACAGATAGCTTTTTGCTAAAATGGAAGACAAATTTTGCAGGAAAATATTAATATTTTTCCCGGCAAGGAACAGAAAAAAAGCTTTTTTTTAAGAGCCAACAAAGCTGCACTACTACTCACATACCATCACAGACAGTTTGCTCAAAGGTTGCCCCATTTTCTACACTTTGAAACTTTTTAAAGTTTTTTTATTAAATGACACAATCTGTTATTTTCATGATGAAATGAAAAGTACAGAAGCTTTAAGAAGTCTTCAGATCTTCAGCCACAGTTTGAACCAAAAGCTACCAAGAGAGAGAGAGAGAGAGAGAGAGAGAGAGAGAGAGAGAGAGAGAGAGAGAGAGAGAGAGAGAGAGAGAGAGAGAGAGAGAGAGAGAGAGAGAGAGAGAGAGAGAGAGAGAGAGAGAGAAAAAGAACTGTTTAAGTTGCTGTTATTTTAACGATCAATAGTATCGTCAAGTACCCAAGCTTAAAAGAATAAAACCTCAGATCTCCAGTCAAATTCTTAACCTGCGGCTAGCGTAGACATGGATGTGTGTGCAATTTAGACTGTGTTAGATGAGTGCATGTTTTGGTAATTAAAAACAAGAGATCACCCAATGACTTGTATTTGTGTTGCCATGGTTTCCAATAAGTCATTAAAGTTTAAAATCCTGGCATCATGACCGCCCTAGTGAGCTCTATTTAGAAAAGAGTTCTGGCCTTTTATAATGTTCAACAGTGCTCACGCATAGGATGACGGCACTTTGCACAAGATTCATAATGTCCTCCAAAGAGACATGAAGCTCTCAACAGAGGGGTAAACATCGTTGAACACTAAGCCACCAAAGTCTATAAAGCTGACCGAATGCCTGCATGCAGCTATAGCTAAAATAACAATAAAAACAAAACAAGATACAAGCACATCAATCAATTATTTCAGCATCCTTTTTCTTCCAGAGAGGACAGGTGTATTTAAACCCTTTATACTGTCTGTCTGTCTGTCTCAGTGTCACGTCTTCTCTCCTGAAAGAAATGACGCCTCAAAATGACAGAAGACAAAAACCTTAATATTTACTAAAAGGAAAGGTTGTCAATTACTCTAAAGAAGAACAAAACCAGGCTTTGTGTAGCCTCCAACCTGTATATTTGTCTCTAGATGAATTAGTGTCAGGATTTCCCATCCTTCTAATCATTGCTTCATATCTTATCCTTGTATCCTCTTTTTTTCCTTAAACGTTGAGTTTTTCTTTCAGGATACTTTAAAAAAACAAACATGTTCTGGGTTATTTATCTTTGCATCCCACGACACAACAGCTTTTAGGCATTTTCTGATGTTTGCTTGCAGACAAAAGAGACGAGACGGAACATTAACACAATGCACAGTTGCAAGGACGAGCCGTGAATCATTTTCCTTCCTACGTGGGCGGGACTTCAATGCACTCTGTTTCCATGAAACGGGCTTGGATTTAAAAAATGAGTCAAAATTTGAAGAGGCAGTGATAGTCAGAATGTTATTTTTGTTTTAACAGATTTAAATCACGATCTGTAGAAAAATGAGACAGATCTGAATTGAAAAGAATGTTCTTTTGGGACGATGAAATGTTATTTCCAACAGTGTACACGGATATCAAATGTACACAGTCCCTCCTGTCTCTGCCTGTTTGCTTTCTGCTTACTGTAGCTCGATGAAAAGCAGCTCGGCAGCAGTTCAGCCCAGACAGAGGTTAAAAAAAAGAAAAGGAAAGCTGCAGACATTTACGTGTAAAAAGGGAGCAATCAAAACCACCCGCCCACACACACAAACACAGTCTGCTGTCAATGGAGAAAAGAGCACGCTTGAGTGATTCAATCAGGCTTTTTTTCCTCTAGTCGAGGTTACAGTGAGGATCAAATACGCAATTATATTATTCAAAAGGGGTTTACCGGTTTGAGGAGGGGTGAGCACGAGGTAGGGGGGAGGGGTGGCTTTCCTTTAAAGGTAAGGGGTGAATCAATAGGATCAATAACGCAGGGTTCCTCTGTCTTTCATCAGCTCTCTCTCTTTCTCATAGACATCAGGGTGTTGCTAAATGCGTCTTTAACTGCAACGAGATCAGCAGTAAACACGGAGATCCTTCTGTTTTTCTCTGCATGTGAGTCAGCTGTAGAGTTGCTCTGTCACAACGTCTACCTCTTATACCTTCTTTTATTTCAGTATTACACAATGCAAAAACAACAACAGGGATCTTTCCACAAACAGAACAACTATTATTACACAATCCCCTGTAAGACAGTTACTCAAAATCACAAATTAGCATTTTCATTTAACCATTTAGTAATTTTCCAACTAATCACTACTGTCATATTACGGTCAAGTCATCTGCATGTAAGTAGAGATGAGCTGGGAATTTTAACAACGAGTATGGGCACTGATGGCCTAGCTGTTAGGTAGCATCCCATGTTCGGAGGATATAGTCCTCCAAGCTGGCAGACCCGGGTTTAAGTCTGACCTGCGGCTCCTTTTCTGCATGTCTTTCCCCACTCTCTCTCCCATTTCCTACCACTGTCCCGCAAATAAAGGCAATAGTCAACATCCAGTGGCTCCGCTCTTACAGTGTATGAGTATGTGTACGTGCCAGAAACTCATCCAATGGGTGAGGAGCAGCTGATCGAGCTTAAATTCAGCGCAACTTCAAAATCAATCATGCAACTCAAAATTTAAGTCAGAATCTGCCTGAAACCGCACGGCCTGATATCACACATGTCAAGCCTTAGACCACCTCGACCAGAGCAATGACTGACCACATCCAGCACAGGCACCTGGCCCTGCAAGGAAGACCGAACTGTTTCAAACAGCCATTAGGATACACACATTATGGTTTTGAACAGTTTTCAGCTGTGTTGAATAAATTATACTCCATTTCAAACATCTCAAACTGTAGTGAAATCAGTTGTAGTTACTAAGTTCAAATTAGTGAGCCTTGGTAAGAACCTAGATATTGAGGTGTTGGCTTGTTGCCTCAGTCTTTCAGTCAAAGTCAGAACAATAGGGCTTTAAAAAAATTAAAACATTTAAAAAGACATCCAGAGGCCCAGTTTTTGCCTGACTTCTTGGGCTCATGTTAATTCCAGCAGCATAGATGAGCCAGGCTAGCTAACCACAGCTAATAAAGCCTGTCATTGGTTCATTTTCAATGTTTGCAGTCTAGAAATAAAATCAAGAAATCTAAAATCAAGAGCCTGCTAATTCAAGAGTCCCAACTTCATTTTCATGGAAATCTGCAGCTATTAGAGCAAACAAGCATGCAGAAGCAAATAACAAAACAAACAGCTGTTTACACCAACTGCTGAACCAGAGGTCAAGTCTTCAATATGAAAGCAGAGAGTCGTCATTCCACCTTCAAGCCTTTTCTATTCACCTGAATGGGGTTGTGTCAAGGGCTGGGTCTCGAGAGCTGGTAACGCTCACAGGAAACACATCAACGTATTATACAGAGGTTTTAAGAGTCAAGGGCTGCTTCATGTCAACAGAAACATAAAGGTGGTGATTTATTGAAGCAGCCATTTCAAATGAAAACTAGAAAGCGAGAGAACAAACGGAGCAGAGAGGTGAGTGGGGAGAGATGGAAACTGAGATGAAAAGATGGATAGTATTTCAGAAAGTAAGAGCATGTGGATGATGTAACAAACTGGCTCACCTAACCTGAGCCGGTTTGTTACAACAGGTGGCGATTCATTTTATCTGAACTGACTAACTTTTTAACAAAACAAAAGAAGAAGAAATGCCTCATGGGCAACCACTCTGAAAAATGACAGATTTAAAATCGTGTGTCTTTCAGGACTCTATCTGAAGTGCTATTTAGATAGCCTTTGGCAAATCTCATTAGAAAACACATCATTATCAACAGCTATGCAGATGACGCCCTGATGTACATCTATATATAAATATATCTACATGTGCAGATGATACCCTGATGTACATCTATATATAAATATATATACATATGCAGATGATACCCTGATGTACATCTATATATAAATATATATACATATGCAGATGATACCCTGATGTACATCTATATACTGTATAAATATATATATACATATGCAGATGATACCCTGATGTACATCTATATATATATATATATATATTTATATATATATATACACATACGCAGATGATACCATCATTTACATCCAAATGTACATAACTAGCTTACTCCTGTTGACAACTGGATTGTATTTAAATATAATACTAATGGTTGGATGATAGAGCTTTGAACATCTAAAAATACTGAATAATTGATATTATTGGTGCAATGTCTAAGACAGAGAGGGACATCTGTACACATATTTCACAGAACACTGTACTTTTTGTGACGTAGTTTGTACACCAATTTAAAAAATCATAATTGAAAAGATTAGAATGCATAAGACCTTCTTTTTTTTAAATCACTACTTCCTGAGGCATTATGCACTGTATTTTATTAATGGAGTTTATTAAATGTAAAGTTTAAAGAGAGGAAGTGAGTGAGCCAGCAAGCTCTGGTTTCCTTTTACAGACAGAGAGAGAGAGAGAGAGAGAATAAAGAGGAGCTTTGCAGAGTCATTAGAGACTGTTTTCGTCCTCACCACAAAGATAGATCACAGCCTGACAGCTTTACCATGACAGCCTGAGTCTCCACTCTGTCACGCCTGTGTCCTGTTGCTGATGGACTCTGTTTTCCACAATGTAATGTGTGCAAAAGAAAGCGAGGACATTCTTTGAAGTGCTGAAAATCTAAATAAAACCATGTTGGCCTGAAAATAGCAGGTTTCTCATTTACAATGATTTCTCTAAGAAATGGTAGGCATACACTTATAGACATAACAAATGTAATTCCAGTGAGAAGGGTGATAGTGATAACCCAGTTTACTCAGAGATAGTGTTTGCAGCTGGGGAGAGATGAACTTTGACTGTCTACAACCATCAACCAGCAGCAAAGGTTAAAAAAACAGACGCTACCTCACTCAAGTAATGTCATCTCCCAGAAATAAAGACCAACATTAACACATGCAATTATAAGATAGTGGTTTATGTGTCAGTAAAAGTTAGGATCTGAAGTCCAGTCCCATAAGTAATCTAAGAATAACATTTTTTTACACCAGTAGCCCAAATAACATGCATGATTTTTAACTACCACGTTACTTTTTATGCAAGTTAACATAAACAAAAGGATTTTAATTTTCAGGTGATTACACAGTACTTTTAACACACCTATGAATATTCTGTTCCATTTTTGCCAAGTCTGTTCTGCTAGATGCCACGAAATATTACACACTGTACCTTTAAGTGCACTCAAGTCCACTCTTGGATTGGTATAATCAGAAAAAATACATTTTAGGAATCAATAACACGAGCATTTATAAAATGCCAGCTAGTTATCCACTCCATATGTTAGAGCACAGATGCCCCCATAACAAAACAACATTTTGCTGATTAAGTTATATGCCTATAATTACTATATTCCTAACTCCTGTTTCTTCTGCTCCACAAGTTAACATTCAAGTTATATCCAAATGCTATGTTGTTGTGCTAGGTGTCACATAACTGCAAGATCAATATGTTTACATTACAATTGTGAAACTGCTGTTTATTTTCTCTACAAGGTAACGGCACAGAAGAAACATTAAACTACGAAATAAATGTTTGTACTGACGTTAAAATTAGCATTTACAAAATTCCCGATGTGTATCTGCTGCAAACATTTATAAGTTAAATGCTAACGTAAACATTAGCCTACATGAAATTCCTACTGTATGCTTGCTGGACAAGCCCCCTGGTTAACGTTACGTTAGCATCGAAATGCCAACATAAACATTAGCATTCATAGCCTATGAATTCCTACTGTATATTTGCTTGACAAGTTAGAAGCACAGAAGCTCCGTTAGCATTAAAAATAAAGATATATTTCAATACTGAATGAAAGATGAAAGGTTTGCCGTTTGCTATCAACATCCACCCCAGATGTTTTACATTCATGCAAAACTAATACAACTACAAGATCATGAACATAGAATAATGCAAAACAGTATTCATAGACTGTCACCAGGTCACACACTGATACTTATAAACTGATCTTTAAAGTATTGATCCTGAAGCCTTAAATGGCTTCATGCTATTTTCAACTTTGCATTCTGCGCTAAGGGGGGAGCTTCCTTCTTGGGATATTGAGTACTTTCTGTTTTAGCCTTTTCACAGGCACTATAGACCTCTGACCAGACACAGACAGAGGTAAAAGAGGGAGACTGAGATGAAATGGTAGATATTGAGAGGTACAGACATAACACAACACAGTGAGAGATTAAAAGAAGGGAGAGAGCAGAGAGTTTAGGGATCAATAAAGCTGAATATAAAGCCGTTTATTTCTGTCAGGACTCCACAGACCGAGACAGACAGGCTTCATTCTGTGAGAAAAAAAAGATTTATAGCACAAAAGGCTGCAATCATCTGAAGAGCTCTTTCTCTATTTACTATTTGTCATGTCGCTCTCAGTCTCTGGACTTTCTTTGTGAGACATTTTATTGCTGTCTTGCTTTTCTCTTTGTCTTCCATCACTGTTACCTCCATCTTTCTTTTTCTCTCATTCAGTCCTGAATCATTTTTCTTCTTCAGCTTGTCTTTTGTTCTTCTTTTGTCTCACCTGCCATCTATCTTTTGCATCTCCCTCATTTTCTTCCATCTTCTCCATTTTGTCTTGAACTTTCTTCTCCATTGTCTTCCTTCATCGTCTTCCTCCCTAACTCTTTTCTTCCTTCCTGTCTCCTCGCCTCTGTTGTGTCTCCTGCCTCTCCTCCATCTTCCTGCCCCTCCTACCTTTCTATCTCTCACTCTTTCTCTTCTCTCCACGTCTCTCCTCTTCCTTCTCTCTCTCTGTATCTTTTTTTTTATTGCACCATTACCACTTAAGCCTTGGTATCCATTACACAGAGGGCATATAAGTGCAGGGTAAGTAGTAAAGTCGCCCTTCAACATACACTTCACTGCTTGTGTGTGGCGCCACATTTGGACACTTCGACACTCCGCCATGAGCCGGTCGGGCTGAGCGATGTTTTGATGAAACCATAAATAAGCTGTGACATTCTTAATGTGTGTGATGTCAATGTGATGTCAGAGGTGAATTTTCACCCCAAAATACTCAACAGTGAGTGGGTTATTTCTGCTTCAGGCTTTGAACTTTACTATTTACATGGGCCGAGTCCAAAGCTGCAGCCGAGACCCGTTGAAAAATGATTAAATGATTAACAGCATCACGGTGGTTGGCCAGTGCAAAGCAATTCCCTAAGAAGTTAAAATTAAAAGAAAATAACCAAAGTTTAAGGTCCAATTATATTCAGTTAACGCAGTTCTTCTCAGATTGTGGCCTTAAGTAGTCAAATTGAATACCAAACCTAAAAAGCCCCATTCCATCCCAAGCAAGTATGAGAACCTATGGTGGCCTGGAAACTGGCAAAAGCTTATTTTTCTCTTGAGCAAGTCCTTTGTTTTCCTTTCTTTGCTACAGTAGAACAGTTGGGTCCTTTTAGTATTGAAGCCAAATCCCATTGCAGCCATCCTAAAAAAAAATGACTTTAATAAAAGTGTTGACAATATTTGAACTTTCACTCATGCACAAAACTCCTCAATTTTTGGGGCTGAAGTGCAATCTCTACCAACAGATCCTTATCTGTTGCCAAATAACACCATCTTTGGTTTGGAAGCGTTCTTCTGGTTTCTGTTTGTAGTCAGAGTATTTTTCACAAGCATAATGCAAAGTATAGACTGTACACTTTTGGGCTGACCCAATTGAAAGATGATCAAGCGTGGGGATATCTGTGGTTGTGGCACCCTGACAGTGGTCCTTCATGGCACTGGGAGAGAGGATCAAAGATTACCAATATCACGGTCTTGCAACCAAAGATAGTCTGGGACAAATATCTGACAGTGTCAAAAACTTAGGACAATTATCTCACAACGTGAATGCTTCTCACTTTACACAGGCGCCAGAGCTGTTGAAATCGTATGCTAACAATAACATGACTTATCTCAAGCTCTCTCTGCAACACTTGCATTCCAATTTGGCCAAGAGGTTGCTTTCTGCTGACCGCCATGGCAACCACAGCTCGATCAGGTTGACGCACACTGATGACGCTGACTTGACATGGACTTGTCTCCCAGTCTGAGATTCACTATAGGTACATCATTGCACAGTGCACATACACGTCGTACCCAACGAGATCAGTGTTGCACAGTGTGACTTGATAGACTTATAAGATTGCAAAAATCTCACAGTCTGGTTTCCACAGAGGCAGAACGCACTCTGCCGTGGAAACCAATGTCCATTATGGAAGCCTATCTGGGATTCATCGGACAACAACGGGGTTCTAGCTCATCTCTTTCAATAGAAATCTGCATGTAGGCGCAGCTTACGATTGACTCTCTGACATTGTCTCTCAACAAATCATGTGATCAACAGCGAACTCAAAGAGCTGACAAATAAGTTATGTAGGGTGGAAGACAAAAACATTTATCTCTCAATACATAAAGATCAGCCATGACTGCAGTAACCCATTCTGTCTACAAGCCACGTGAACCAACTCCAGTTCCTTCTTGTAGAAATCATAGTTCATCTTGTATGACTTCATCTTTCGAGTTATACTTTCAGGCCCAAGTCTCAACATCACAGAATCTACCTCGTGCCATGTTTGGCGACGATGGAGTTTTATTATTGATGCTAAGCTTTAACTTTTTCCAGTAACACTGTCCACATTTTTTTAAAGACAATGTTTTCATAGAGTCAACTAAAAACCAAACATGCACAATTTCAACAGAAGAAAGCATGTAGTGATTTCAAACACACTCAGCATGGAAGCCTCAAAAACACTGATTCATCATATCGAAGCACTCAAACACACAGAGAGACGTTTAAAGGCACGTACAACACATCAGCAATCAGCACTCCACTAAAAGTATTTGTCTGTGTGTGTGTGCTTAATGCACCACTATGCTTTCCTCCCTTTGTTTTGAGATGATAACCGGAAATGAAACAACAGACTGAAGACTCTCCTCAGTGTGTCTCTGCTCCTCTCTGCTCCTCTCTCTCTCTCCCTCTCTCACACACACACACACACACACACACACACACACACACACACACACACACACACACACACACACACACACACACACACACACACACACACACACACACACACTCAGTTGAGAGCATAAATGAATGTGTGTCAAATGTTTCTCCTTTAACAATGCATCAGATGAGAACTAGTCGAGCACTTGTGTTTATTTTCATGCAGATTATTTTTTTGCTCCTCTATATTGATTTCTTTTTTTTGTATGAAATAAAATAAAGCCATTCAATAAAACCAAGCAGCCACTGACATGCATATTGTGAACAACCAATAGGAGCGCTCTCTATGTCACCAAACAGGAAGTAGCAAACCAGGTAGATAGTAGAGCTGCATGTTTTGATCATATTCAGGATATGGTGTGTACATGCACACAGGGAAACCTGCTTATTCATATCCCTGTATTCATGATAAAAACTAGAATCCTGTTCTGATGTTTCCAACAGGACCTGACCTGCTCCGCCGTACGTGTTGGAAAACCGGCGTCCTCTAGCCTGTTCACCACAGACTTGAATAGGTAAGCACTGCAATGCTTTCTCCCATCTAAACTTCAAAATTACATTTAATTATTTCATTATGCAATGACAGAAGTAAATGCCCTAATTGAAGCTGCCATGTTTTTTTTGCTGATACGTCACATGGGCTGAGTCTGAGGCTGAGGTTGAGCCTGCACCTGCGCAGGTAGTCTGCAGCTGTCCGAGGTAAGGCGATCACATGCCACGGTATCTGTTTTTCTTTCTGATTCTTCAGGTAACAAAATCAGGCTTCTTAAAATCAGGATAAGTGCTTATCCGGGTTTGTGAAATCAGGATATGATATTTAAAAACACAAATACAGGAGACCTTAAAAAACCCAATCAAAACCAAGATACTCAAGTAATCACACTCACTGTCGACTATCAAGTGTGACATCAATACCCTCGTACAACATGCCGTAGTAGTTAGTAAACATAGAGGGGACTCGATGCTAAGACGGTGTCATCACTGACTATGGCACCATAATGTGAAACTAGCTTCACATAAATAAATACTTGATAAATCACATCATAATGAAATGGTCCACAGGTATATCCTCACTAAGCTTCTTCCATGACTTAACTATTTCTTTAAGTGCATTGGCTAATTAATAGATTTTCCAAGACAGTGATTAACTAATTGCTGATTAGTTAATCAATAAATACCAACCAACCAATCATGTCCGCACAATTAAGAAGTTGTTTATAACAAACAGAAATGTAGGTGTCAGTATATCCATTAAAACATCTTCAAGCATAAAAGTATTGTCTTTACTTCAAGGAGCCACAGACAGAATAAAGTACTGACCAGTAACAAACACATTATGGCCTACATTTCATTATGGGATGTGTTATGGGATTGCAGATAAAATGCGTCCATAGTTACGCTGAAACCAAACGATTAACGCCGTTTTAGAGCATAGAAAGAAGGATATTTGCTGTATTAACAACAAATAACAATAATGTTTTTATGACTGATTGTACAGACGACGAACAAAGAAGGAGAGAGAAGAGTGTGTAATCACTGAATCTATGTGTGTGTGTGTGTGTGTGTGTGTGAAGAGAGAGAGAGAGAGAGAGAGAGAGAGAGAGAGAGAGAGAGAGAGAGAAGGTTTATCAGTGTATAATCTGTATGTCCACACGGCCAGTGGTGACATCACCGAGCAAAGGTCTCTCTCTCTCTCTATCTGTCACACACACACACACACACACACACACACACACACACACACACACACTGTAATGTATCGCCAGTTGTTTACCAGGAGAAAAGGGTTGACCAATCACAGATCATTTCGGCTCAGTGATGTCATCCAGCTGATGGGGAAATGGCCTCAGAGGAGTTTGATGTCATCCCCCTCTCCCTCTCTCTCTCTCTCTCTCTCTCTCTCTCTCTCTCTCTGTCTTTATCTTCTCGTCTGTTTTATCTGGTTTAAGCTTTTTCTGAAGTTTGCAACATCTACCTCTATACTGTAATACATAGCCGCTAATAGCTCCAAAAATTGCATATCATTTGCTCCCACTCTCTACTCCGTCTCAAGGTCTAATTAACAGCGCATATAGTGCAATGTTATTTAATGCTAAATCTCTGAGGAGGAGTTTTGACTGTCCAAGTGGAGCAAAAAAGCTTTGGAAGAACTCAGAAACTTAGGCTGCATTGCAAGCAAGGAACATGGAAATATATGCAGCTCGGTTAGAACTTTTCAAGGTGTTCAAGGTGCTCCGGAAGACCTCGGGAGTTTTTATACGAGAATGCTAAAAGTTAGTAAAAAAAATGTCTAAGGAAGTAGAACCCTTCAAAATAAGAGTGAAAGGGGATGAAATGCAAAAAAAAGTTTTATGTCAGAGTCAAAGCTTTATGTAGAGAAGTAAAATATATTCAGTGAAGATTTTTTATAACCTCTGACCTACTAAATGTTGACAGTAAGGTTGAGTAAGATGGGAGCTCTGTGTGGAAATCAAACACAAACACACACACTGACTCACTAATAGATGATGAGTTAACCAGCCTCTCGGTACCTTTTTCTTATCAGTTTTGTTTTTTTGGCAGACTAAAGCTGCTCAGTCTCGCAGCTCCAGCGGAGAGCAAACACAGGCGGACAGATAATATTCTCTGATCAATACGTTGTATTGTAATCTGTGATTGATCAAAAGGAGGTTGGGCAGCTATAAACGGACATCCTGGCAAACCGCTCACCGCCGTGTTTGTCTCCTAACGATCAGCGGCAATCCATACCAGTTGATCAGATTTCCTGCTGCGAGAGATGAAAAGCAGCTCGGAGATAAACGACTAACGTGACGGAGAGAAGTCATGACCCACTTACGTTTGGCCACATCATCATTTTTGATCCATTTCACCCTTTTTGCCTGCAAAGTTTTATTCTCTTACTTTTTTGTTTTTATCTAATTTCTCTCCGCTTCAAAGCCCTGTAATTATTTATTCCCACTTTCTTTTTTCTCTGAAAGGTTTCAGCCTGCTTTGTCAGACTCAACCTGTCCACTTTGAACGCCATAATATCTACAATTGGATCACATCCATCCAATATCACACATAATCCAATAACAGACAGATTCAGCTTCGTTATGTGGCACAATCAAATAAAAGAGGATTCCCTTCGAATCAATCCGTCTGATACACATCATCCAACTGTCTGCTTTTAATGATTATATGAGAAAATCTTCATGAGAGAGAAAAAAACAACAACAACATTTGACCCTCAAACTGAGCGCTTTTTGTTTGGTTTGGGCTTAATCAGCACAAACAGTACCAGTGATAAGACAAAAGGTCAACTCGAGAAATACAAACTGTGCAGGTGAGATAAAGAAACTCGTGTCATCCTGAGGAGGAGAGGACAGAAAAAAAAACAAGTGTAACTGCAGGACACAACGCTCACAGATGGACACACTTTTAAAATCTCAGTCTCTCACGTCAACAATCTGATCGGTATGGTATGGTGGCCCTTTGAGCTCAAAAAACTGCAACTGAAGACGACAGAAACAAACAAAAAATGAGCCCTACATCCATAAGGATTTGACAACACGTGCAAAAAGCACTTCAGAGACTCACTGATTAAAACATCCTGCAACTTAACGGCTGAGGATATTGCAAAAGTTGATTTCTGATAAATAATCCAGAAATGAAAGACTGAAATGAAAGAAATCGATCAGGATAAGGATACTGTTGAAAGTTCTTTAGCACAGGGGAGAGCAGTGTGTGTCTGTGTGTCATGAATTAAGAGTTAAATGCAACATTAGTTTGCGGGCCACGTGGTGGTGCAGCGGTTAGCGCTGTTGCATCACAGCGAGGAGGTTCCTGGTTCACATTCTCGTAGAACAGGAGCCTCTCTGTGTGGAGTTTGCATGTTCTCCCCGTGTATGCGTGGGTTCTGTCCTGGTACTCCGGCTTCCTCCAACAGTCCAAAGACATGCTCCTTAGGTTATTTGGTGACTCCTAAATTGCCCGTAGGAGTGAATGTGAGTGTGGCTGGTTGTCTGTCTTTGTCTGGCAACCAGTCCAGGGTGTACCCCACCCCTTGCCCAATGAGCGCTGGGATCGGCTCCAGCATCCCCTGAAATGATTACTACATGGGACTTAAATGTTCCTCCATCGCCAAGAAATAATTTTCATGTACTGTTCAAATGTAGTGATCCAAAAGAACTACAGACCACACCATCCTGGATTAGAAGTCTTAGCCTTTGCTTGTAATGGAAAACCAAAAGCAGAGGACGATAACAACAAGGACACATCTTTAAAGTAACGCTATCTGGTTAACTGAGCTTTATTTATTCAAACCAGAATATATATATATGCCTGAAGATTTACAGCAGCAATGCATCCTGGTACATGTAGGCTCTGCCAACTCAACAAGAGGGTAATCCCTCATCTTTGTCAGTAAAAGTTGAGGGATTTATTACGCCAATTGAAAATATTGACGATCAAAATTGACTGGCTATCCACACAAATAAAAACTTGGCAACAATATTCCTTATAGTTGCCATGGTTACGAGCAGATATTGAATGTATTATTTGTATTACAGGGTCATTAGCATCCTTTGAAGACCAATCAGATGCCTTTCAATTACCAAGTTATTCATTTTGTTAAAATTGCAGCACATTACGGCGTCTCTCTCTCTCGCTCTGTCCCTCTATCTCTCTCTCTCTCTCTCTCCTTCTCTGTCTACACTCTTTGCTCCTCCCCCCTCCTTCTCCCCCCTCTCTCTTCCAGGAACTGGTCTGGATCAGGTTCCTGCAGATCAATGGAGATCTGGGTCCGCACCGTTTACGTTATCGTTGCCAGTATTAATGCTCTTTTAATCTGCTCGGGATTACAGCCATCGATCCACATCATCCATCCGCACGCACGGCCGAGCCCAAAACTGCTGCTTCACACACACACACACACACACACACACACACACACACAAACACGCACACACACACACACACACACACAAACACGCACGCACACACACACACACACACACACACACACACGCAAACACACATTTCAGAAAAACACACGCACTCGCAGACGGAGAGAAAGAAACCAAACTAAGAGAAAACAACAACGTGAGCAGAGACAGCAGCAGGAAGCACAACAAACAGAAAGTGCGTCCACTTCCTTGTTTGTGTGTGTGCACATCACAGTATTGATCCGTGATAGATACACATCAGCTCATTTACATACAGAGCTGCCAGCTGAACCAGCAAACAGACGTTTTACACACCACATAAAAAAAGGAGAACACTTCCAACGAGGTCTGATATGTAATTTGTGACAGAGTGTTAATACTGTTGAATAAAGCCTCGTGATAACTTGTTATTTTTTCTTCATTGTTATTGATTTCACTGAAACATTTAACCAGCTTTAACTCTAACTAACACTGATGCACCGCTGGATTTCTTTTTTCACATGGAACTCATTGATTTCACATCTGTGCACACTAAAGTCTATTTTTATTAAGTGATGGAATTTTTATATATTTTATTTCCATGTTTATTTTGACTTATTTTGCGGGGGCTTTTCTGGCCTTTATTGGAGAGATAGGACAGTAGGAGAGTCGGAAATCAGGGAGAGAGAGAGAGGGGAATGACATGCAGGAAAGTAGCCACAGGTCGGATTTGAACCCGAGCCGCCCGCTTGGAGGTCTAAAGCCTCCGTACGTGAGGCGTACACTAACCACTACACCACCAGCAGTCTGTTTTGTCTTATTTTAATCACTTGGGTTTCACTTATTTCCTTTAACGTTCTGCATTATCTTCCTTATTCTTTGTAATGTTGCTATAATTACTCTTTAAACTCTCAGCTCTTTAAAATCGAGGTTGAAGACTTACCCGTTTACAGCGTCCTTTCATTTAACTACTTTAAGCATTTATTTTAATACGATTTTAAACAATAACTCTGCACTGTAACTTTCACGCTTGTTTTTTTATTGAACTCTTTTAACACTGAAGCTTCTGTTTTATCTGTTTTTTTCTTATTCAATGTTGATTAATTTAATTTGAAAGAATTATTTATTTCTATCATGTTATCATATTTCATCGCGTCTGTGATTGTGAGTTGTCTGTTTTAGTGTTTTTTAAATTGTCTGTTTGAATGTTTCTTCTCTTCTGTCGTGATGATTTGACGTCGCGTGAAGAACTTTGAATTGTTGCTGAAATGTGCGACATGAATAAACTTTTATTACAATGATATTTCCTGTGAAACTTCACTTTCACTTTATTTCTAATCGAGACATTTTATCTGCATTCTTGTATAAAGGATATAATATGTGGTACGCTGTGAAGTTACTGAAGTAGTGGAAGTGTTTGCCACAAAGATAAAACATCTGACTTCTGTAACAGTTTAAAAAAAATCACTTTTAAAAATGAATTTCAAAATAAAACCCATCCCTGATATGAATTCTATTTACATTCTAGTTATTTCTATTATATTTTATTAAATTATATAATTAAAGTTATATTAAAATTATTATTTCTGTTTTTTTTTAAATTAATTTCAAAATTAAATCCTTCCCTGATCATATTTTCCATTTATTTGTATTTTATTTTATTACATTTTTTAAGTGTGATTTTAAATTAGTATTATTTGACGTTTTTTAACGGTCAAAACATTTAATCAGAAAGCGTTTACTTACCAATATGAATTATTAATTATTATTGTGCAAACTTTTTACATTTTATTGATTTGTATTTTTATAAAGGATATTTTTGTAATATTTACATTTTTGTTTTTCATTAGAATAATGAATAAATGACACATGATATGATTTAAAAAAGGTAATACATGTATTTTAAATAAATTATTTAAATGTATTTCTATATTAATAACAAACATAACTCGTTATCATGTTGGTGGATAAAGAAGTGTTTGTCTTTGTTTGTTTTGCAGGATGTTGTTCAGAAACAAGGTCAAACCAGACCTTCTGTTTTTATTCCTCTTTTTTTAACACTGTTTGTCTTTGACCATAAACCCTCGCTCGCTGCCTGACAGGTTCGTCCCGCCTGTCGTCGTTCATTACGCCTCCGGACAGAGTTATTTCAGCCGCACTGTGACACCAATACTAATGAACCCGGGGGAGGGAGGGAGGGCGGGAGGGGCACCGAGAGGCAGGAAACAAGAGAGAGGAGATAGAAACAGCGAGAGGATTCAAAAGGAAGAAGACATAAAAGCAGAGAAAACCAACCAGCAGTGACAGAGAAGAATTAATGGGATTTGGAGATGGGCGTTCACAGTGGGCTCAGTCTATTTAAAGGTTCTCTATCCGTCTCACATGAACATCAGTGAATTATCACAGTGTAATGTTTGAGACATATTGTAAACAAATAATCATCCTCAGCTCGACACGGGCCTCAGATCCACACTTTTAGACTTCCTGTGCTCCAGGTAAGCTCTGACCTGAAGAGCTACGACTCTCAAATATTGATCAAACAAACGACTTTTAGCAAATGCAAAGCGTATCGCTGAACAAATCGGATCACGTTGAACTGTGAACACACTGTGCACCTTTGACATGCGTCTTCATTTAATCAGAAGGGTTGAGCTACTTTCTGCACTTCTGGTAAATGATTGTAAATCAACACTAGAAATAAGAAACCACGGAGGTGTCCTGGTAATCCTCCAAAGCCAGCAAATGTAGATTTGGCTAATTCATGATTAACATGATTTGTTTTTTGGTGTCAGATTGTGAATTTTGCTTCTAAAGTTTTGTATTTTGTGCAACAGTGTTGACTTCCACAGCTGCAAAGTTTAAAAGTTCTTAAGGCTCAAGACTTTCACAAAAACGCTTTCCAAGCTTAGCGCACAATTTCCTAATGTTCGAAAAAAAAAAAGTCATATAAAGGACTCTGGATTTGTGGCTCTTAGGACTCTGAGGATTCGCCCTGAGGATTGTCATTAGTTATTCTTATTGTCACTTATGTACTGTACATTATATCTGTAAATAAATAATGTCATGGTAAATGTGAAGCTATTCTCCATGGCTGCTTGGGAAGTCAGGGATTTGGGCCGGACTTCATGTTGTGTCTTGGCTTACCGTAAACTGGGAATAACACCAAACACCAAACTCAACACTTTTGTTATTTTGATGTGAGGTTAAAAAAATCAGTCGAGCTGTCTTAAATCCATTTTTTCATCAATCAAACATGTAGATAATATCAGGAGATGATAATCCTGGCTAAAGAAATATTGAAGTTAAAAACATAAATATTTCTACAACCAATAGGAGGGATTTTTAAATAGGTATACGCTCGGCCTAATCACTAGATAACGCTATAAAAACTACATTTCTAACAATGCAAGCCGAGACACCCTCAATTCATTTAGCAGACCTTTTGTTCACATCACATTGCTAAATTCAGGATTTTGATTTCAGCCACTTTGTTTTCAGTTGTAAGTATTTTAATTGATTATAAGTGAATGTAGTTGTTGTCGTAACCTCGACGGCGTTGAAAATGATGTAAACCTCGATGTGCTAACGGGACTTAACCCTAACCCTATACATACAAACACGTTTCTCTCTTTCAAATCATCAATTTTTCTGTCTTCCTCTGCAGAGTGTACATGTTTCTTACCTGTGCAACATTTTTTCACACTCTGTACTCTTGATAAGAAACTTTTTACTGTGCAATAAACATGACCTCCTCTAAATACTGTCTACACATACATCGCACATCTGACTTGAAGGCAAGTTGTTTGTTTGTAGCTGTGGATGCCTGTATGTGTGTGCACTTTAAGGTGAAGCTTTTCTAATTTCCTTGTACTTGAAAATAGAATAGAAAGCCTTTATTGTATAATGACAATAAAGGCTTTCTATTCTATTTTCTGAAAGTTGAAAATGATCATTGAGAGGCGAAGAACACATTAAACACACAAAAGATGTTCACAGAAGTAGTACAGATCATAACTTCTAAACCTGAAGTGTTGAAAAAAACACATTTTTCCTGAAACAGCTGGGAAGTGTAGTTCTTAGTGAACATTAGTCAAACAGGTTTATAGCCTATATTTTTGGGACTATTTTAATGAGTGGCTCCATTGTGACCATTGCATTGGACTTGGTAATTGTAAATGGACTTGAGCTTGTAGAGCGCTTTTCTAGTCTTCTGACTACTCAAAGTGCTTTTGCACCGCAGGTCACACCTCCACATTCACACACTGATGTTAGAGGTTGCTGTGTGAAGTGACCATCAGAACTAATCCCATTCATACTCATTCATACGCTGCTGACGAAGCAGCGGGAGCAATTTGGGGTTAAGTGTTTTGCCCAAGGTCACATCGGACATGTAGCTGCAGGAACTGGGGATCGAACCCCCGACCTTCGGGTTGAGAGACGACCGACTCTACCAACTGAGCCGCCCCCCGCCGCAATCAATTTAGGTTGATGTAAGGCCTAACATAACAGAAAGACAGCTTTTACATTCACAGATTGTTTTGGGTCTTAAAGGAGAAAAGGGCTGATGGAGAAAAATCACTTCTGGCATGTTTATTTCAGAGGAGGAGGAAGAGGAGGTACCCATAGCAACAGGACTGATGGGAAACGTAGTCCTTAATTTGTGAGAGTCAGGTTTATGATAATGTTGCTGTGGTGAAATATTACCATTAATGCACATCTTTGAGAATACATTTGAACGTTTTTTATGAAAAATCAAATATGCTCCCTGCATTGTGCGGTGTGGTTGTGCAGCTCGGGCCGATTGTGTTGGTGTGTATTCCTGTGTCTCGATGAGCTCACAGTCCAGGTGTCACCTTTGATTTGACCGCTGTAATAAAGAGGCGACAGGACCATTTTCTCTTCTGAACCCGAGTGGCTCCGCGTGCTCCTGCAAACACTTCTACCGTTCCAACAACACCGGGGTGCCATAATTAGTGTGGACAGCCTTAACAAAAAATCACTACACTATTCCTCTGATTTTCTTATTGGGGGCTACAGTGAAGGTTGTAGAGTCGAAACACACCCGGCTGATGTTTGGAGTTCACAGATTTGATAAAGAAACCGGCGCTCTGTAGGATAACTATAGAGGCAAAAAACGCTCTCCAAACATTAAACAGGTGATGACAACAGTTAGTGAGGCTTTGCATTAACGACTGGTATTCACAAGTGAGTTCCTGCATAAGAGAATTTGACATCAGTGAGATTTCTGCATCATGTTGCCCATGTTGAGATTGTCCCTATACCTAAGGTTGATTTTAAAAACAAGCATTGTAAATGTTTGCTTGTCACCTTGCAGACTGAAGAGTAGCTTTTCACCGTCTGCATCACGGTGCTAACGTGTTTCAGCATGCTCTCCGCCTGTATGTTACTATAAAGTCACAAGTTATTTATTGGTTTGTCACGCTTTTAGAATCCGATATAACCTCAAGGAGCGAGCCTCAAACCAGAATGAAGTTTGGGTGGCGCCGCACGCTCCATGTACGGAGGCTATAGTACTCGTCGCAGCAGCCGTGGGTTCAAATCCGGCCTCGTCCCTTTGTTGCATGTCATCCCCCACTCTCCCCTCCCTCTCTTCAGCTGTCCTATCCAATGAAGGCAACAAATCTGTTCAGCCAGAACAATCGCAGACCCCAGTGACATCACTTCAGGAGTGAGGGGAGCAATAATTCATATTTTAATTTCAATTAGTATTTTATTATATTCTTTATTTTCTTCCTAAGGACCTCTAACCTGATCCTGTTTCAACAAGAAACTTGTTCATGAAATAAAACGCACAGACTGAAAACGTGACAGGAGGAATTAAAACTGAAGCCTAAACTAAATAATCTCAGGAAACAAGCAGAGTCTTAAAGTGCTCAACATTTCAGTTTTCTTACAAGTAACAATTTAAATACATAAAATAGAATCTGGAAAAATGATGTTGATATGATATTCTACATTAAGTCTCGGCCGTCCAATAAAATGACGTCTTGTAAGATGTTTAGTGTCTGCCTGAATCCATGTGAATGCAGCATCTCTGGTAGCCAGGCTGAGCAGGTGTAGTTTAGCTTGAGGAAGGATGACAGTGTTTACAGTTTGTGTTAAATAATCAAGACTAATGGTTGTCTAAAAATAACCTGAGTGTGATTTTTGCCAAAATCGAACCACATTTATAAAACTTGACACAGCTCCAACTAAAGTCATCATACCCATTTTTATGAAGTAATAATCCCAACATCTGTCAACAGATGTTTTCATGTCTGTGCTTCCTTTAAAACTGCCGCCGACGTGACAGTTCAACGATACCGGATTTTATCAAATCTTCTCACACACTCTGACACACAAACAAACATCAGAAGCCTCTCAGCAGCCAAAAATCCATTAATACAGATCAATAGCAGCCTGTGAATATGCAGAGGGTCAGAAAAAGAAACCCTGAAAACAGACACAAACTCTATTCCCACAGTCTGGAAGTGTAAGCCCAAACACACACACATACACACACACACACACACGCACACACACACACACACACACACACGCACACTATGTTACTGCTGGTAATCTGTGTCATAAAGCAGAGCCCGTCTCATAAATAATGCACTGTGTCTGCTTGCAGCAGGATGCGTAAAATGGAAAATATTTAGGTTCAGTCATTCAGATTTTCTGCTCAGTTTGACTCTAAGTGGTCTCATTCTGCTCGGTTATAGAGAAGACGTTACGGTGTACACGTCTGGGGATTGAATATATATTTCTTGTAATCAACAAAAACAATGACAAGACCAAAACCGGTAAATCTGATCCCAGCAACAATGATTGTTTGTGCATCCAAAACCTGTTATTACTTTGGGCCATTAAGCTCCATTATTGTCCAAAAACGATTTAAAAACACGTCAGTTAACTGTCTCCCTTCATTATAATCACAATAAGACAAATTGCATAGTATTCCTCTGACAAGCTTTACATGTGAAGCAGCTGCAGGAAGCGTTCAGTTTAATCTACAGCAACTGAAAAATCAGCCAAAAACAGCAACTGGGGTAACCAGCTCTATGAAGTAAAAGGTTTTTTTCATTCACTTCAAACAAGCAACAATTTCCAGTGTTAAAAAAATACAGTCAAGGAGAAAGCAAACAACTGCAGTTCCTCGAGTGTCCACTGGGGGCAGGCTCCAAAAGCCTCGGAAGTCCAGTTAACACCAAATTTAAAGGCCCATTTGGACCGCAGAAATAAACATATTAACAGCCTGGTTCAAAATGTGTTTATCAGCCCACACTGTACAGGGGAGTGATTTAAATAAAAAATAAAAATCTGTTTTCATGATATTAAGAGTTAAGTTAAGAGTTATTCAAAATGAGCGTGGTTTTTTGAGTGTGTTTTCCTCCCTATTTATGTGGAAGTGAAGTTGTTCTGTGAACGTTGTATTTTTTTAAATGTGCGGAACAAATTAAAAAAAAGAATGAAATAATAAGTAGTGTGAATGATCTGAGCCACAGGTTCGCTTCACCTCTGCAGTTTTCTCTGTTTCTAGATTGATTGAAAGTAAGGTTGAAACAGCGTTTCCAATATGGCGACCACCATCGCCGGGTTTCAAAAGTGCACTTCAGAAACCAATGAGGGACTTCACTAAGACTAGGTCCATGTTTCATACAGTCTATGTCTAGACCTTAAAAGTTGCTGAGTCAAACGACATCCCTTGAAAACAGGGCTGGCCGATTTATTGAGGTCAATATTCAATATTTCCAATGTTAATCGAGATGATACAGTCATTGTCAACATTGTGTACCGTGGAGCTTTGTCTACTGTTATAAATCTAGCTCACCGTTTTCTTTTACAGCAGTGCACCATAACCCCTTAATTCAAATTTAGAAAGGCAGGAAGTGCACAAAAGATGGACCACACTCGTTGTTTGCACACAGAAATAGAATCAATAGATAGCTTAAACATTAGCTTCTTCCTGACCTGATCACCCCTTGTTTCCTTCTTCTACTCGGGAGCAAAGAAACATGATTTCACATTGAGGTACTTTCACTTTGGATTCCAGTAATATTTACTGTTTACTGTTACAGGTATTCTCAAGTGTCATCATGGAACAATGTGATGCAGCACCCTCAATACGGCTGTAAAAACCTTATAATGATTGTGATCTTGACCAAATCATCACATTGGCTCTTTAATTGAGATACCCTGATTGACAAGGGGATTTTTAAAAAGTGCATGTCGTAGAGATAGATGAGACTCTGTGTGTTGACCTACACACTATTTCATCTATTGGAATAGGCTACATCAAATCTATGTCTTTGTATTTTGCAGCTTCTCTGTTAGCTATTCTGTTCGAACTGACTTGAGCATCATAGTCCTTTCTTTCATTATTTACTTTGAGTCCAAGGCTGGGCATCGTCCTCCAACCAAACAATGGACTCCACCTCTCTCTCTCTCTCTCTCTCTCTCTCTCTCTCTCTCTCTCTCTCTCTCTCTCTCTCTCTCTCTCTCTCTCTCTCTACCTCCCTCCATTTTGCCTGGTTAACCCGGCTGCGAGGTGAAGAAGAAGTGAAGTGAGCAGACCGAGGCGGGTCACGCCGAGATTCCCATCAATAATTCATCGGGCCGCTGCTGCCTCTGCTCTTGTGTTCAATTCCCTGGACAATCACATAATACCTCCCCCCAAAAGAGAGAGACAGAGAGAGGTGGGGAGGGGGGAGAGGGAGAGGGAGAGGCAGGTCCAGGGAGGAGAGAGAAGGTGGTTAGAGAAAGAAAAAAGATTCAAAATGAGGTAGAGAGAGAAGAAAAGGAGGCATGGAGATAAATCACCAGAAAGACCTTCAGGCTAAGATCAGTGTGAATTTTGTCTTTACTGTTTCATGAGTGTGCAAACTATTGTGTCTGTTTTAATTTAATTTAGAAAAGAAGATTTTTTTTGATTATTTAGAATTAAGAATCATATCATTATGAAACTGTGTAAAACAAGCTTTTGCAGTATTGTACTTAGACCACCTGTTTAAGGTATGTGCACCAATATGTACCTGGAAGAGGAGACAGTTTGGGCTTGGCATCTTTTCTTGTAGTTACATTCAAATGTGAAAGCTGAACGTGCCGTTCCAAAAACATCTCAGCTAACAAGCTTAAATATCTGCTGCTGTTCACCTCCATTCTTTTGGGAGGTCCTTCTACAAAGGGTTAGAAGCTGTAAGCAGGTTCTGATGTTTAAGGATGTCAGTGTTTAAAGTCCTGCAGTATTTTGTTTTCTGATGCTATATAAGTCTCAATTGGACCTTTTCCTGGTTGAGCTGAACTGATTGTATGTTGACACTACAGCTCTGTGCATTTCTTACATACTCTAAGCTTTTACTGTTGGTACACATTCGATGCACGCTATCCCTGTAGCTTACATATTTGAAGGGAGACAACAACGCCACTTCTGCTATTTTATTCTGTTCGACATCCGGGCC
Organism: Tautogolabrus adspersus; assembly: GCA_020745685.1. Classification (NCBI taxonomy): domain Eukaryota; kingdom Metazoa; phylum Chordata; class Actinopteri; order Labriformes; family Labridae; genus Tautogolabrus; species Tautogolabrus adspersus. Next base: position 3,903,387 of record CM036549.1, on the reverse strand, counting down.
AAAGTCCGGCACGGGAACTGTGGATTACGTGCAAAACGCCCAGTCCAGTAAGGGTCTGATTGAGGCGTATGCATGCAAGAGTATACCGACCACCAACTGCAGTATCTCGGTATGTAAGTCTGACTTTGAGAAATTCGTAGTATGATTTCAGCCGGACTCATTTGTTTACATACATTTTAAAATGACTTACACAATGAGGCGACTTTTTCTAACTGCATGGAAACATACAGAGTGAAAAATGAGACAGGCAGAAGTCATAAAGGGTGCAACATTTCAGTTTTCTTTCGCCAGATAATCCAATATCTTGATTTGTTTGCCTTCATCTTGGTGCCTTTTGTCTCTTAAATTCTAAACAAAACAAACACAACCATTCAGGGACATTCTCAGACTCTTCTTTCCAGAAGTATTTATACTGAATTTGAACAACAATTTGAAAATAGTCAATCATTTCTTAAGTCTGCCGTTTGGTTTCTAATAACTTTTCAAACGTTGCTCATCTCATCTTAGCTTGTTAGCATTTTAGCAGCAGGATTTTGACGCTAATCTTTTCCTGGATGTTGATATTTGTTAGCAGTCATACTAACATGAAATCCATATTCCTAAACTTCCTTTAAAGGTCTCAGATTGCATTGATCAAAACATTCAGCACTCTTGGGTCTAAGACAAACAGAAACACAAACAAGAACATCTTATTTATCAGAGGAACAGAACTAGAAAGCCACCATTACCTACTCAACATAAATCTCTACTAACAGCCCATTTACAGATGGGTACTATCCACACACGGTGCAATGATTCATATTAACCACATTCAACTCTGCAGCAAGTATTCAGCAGATCCTCTCCCTGGTCATAATATAACATTACATAAGAGAGGAGGAAAGATATTCAGAACTACAGGAATGGAAAGAAGGAAAGAAAAGAGAGATAAGAGAACCAGAACAAAGGCAGGAAAGTGAGGGAACTCGTGACAGAATTGTTATTATCGTTGATATTTTCAAAGTTGTGCATGAAGAGAATTTGAACGTTGCTAAAGATATCCAAAGGAAAGTACCAGAAACAGCTCAGTCTCCCAGTTCACTACAGTATATATTTCTTATCTCCGGCTTTCTTCCTCCCCCCGTGTGCGGCTCCTGTCTCTCCTTTCTGCTCGTCTCAGGGTCAGGGGGATATTTGCTCCATCTATTGTCTCAGTGTTGCAGCTATGACCTTTGACCTCAGCTCTATTGGTTGCTTGCAGCGTTGTTGATGGAGGAATTGAAGCTCCCTTTGTATCTACAGACATTTTGAAGTCACTGTGGAGTAAAGGGAGCGATCAAACGAGCTCCCTCTTTACAGATAAAAAGTCTAGGCTGGCGGTTAATAAATGAACTAAAATGACTATCAGGCGTCTGCTCAGAGTATCGTAGCAGACCCACATTTGTGCTGACAAGCTGGACAAAAAATGTTTGACAAGATGCAGAGGACTATGTAGGATATCTGTGGTTGTGTTTTCATGACAGGCACGTGGTTACATTAGGGTGACCATTGGTCCTGTTTCCAAGCTCTGTGTCCTGAGTCCCCACAAATATCTATAAAACACGAATATGTCCCGGCTAAACAGATTGAAATACCAAAACAATACAACATACTCGCAACAGGGACTTGTTTGTATTTGTGTCAATCAATGTCTTAGCCAAGGCTGTTGCTATTTTGACCAATTAAAAAAACATGACTAATGCACCACAGGTCAAAGTTCAATACTGATTTGTCTGCACGTGTCAATCAATCTTGGGGTTGCAGCTGTTGCTTAGTTAGCCTAGCTTATCGTACTAACAGGACCTGCTATATAACGACAGGAAGGTGAGCTGTCATGCTGAACAGGAAGTCAGCATTTTCCAAAGAACTCCAGGAGATTTACAGCTTCCAATCAAAAAGACCTTTTTAGTCGCCCACGGTGTTGCATATTTTCTTTAGTTTCTACTATAAATTGTAAATAAATACTTTGCACAGTAATTTCATAAGACAGGTTCGTAGGACAGTAATGCACACTGTCTTATTGCAATGAACTAACTTGCAATGTTTCAGACATTTTGCATGCAATCACACTTAAGGCCACCCCTGCGAAAGTTAGTGCCCTGGTTGGGCCCCCTGGTCAAGAAGTCTGGACACGCCCCTGCTTCTGGGAACTAGCTTACTCAAAACAAATTTATTTTGAACTACTGTAGCTAACTTTAAAGATACAGCATGTAAACTATAAAGTTAAAGCCTATAAAGCTCTTTAAAGCAAGAAGAATAGCCTATTGTCGGAAAGAAATAATTCTAAATGTCCTTATTTTAATTCTCAAATGACTTAGACTTAGACTTTCTTTATTGTCATTCAAATTGTACCTTACAGTGGAGATTAGCACGAATGAGTCTTTGAGCAATCCTAATGAGAATCCCTGGTTTTATTTGTGAATTTTGGACCTTTAAATAACGGAATTAAACCTGATATTCATCAGCAAGTAAGGCTTTTGCATGAAGCAGATGAGTGCAGCTCCATGCGACAGCAGTCTGAGGCTGTTCAGTGTCGTTACATGATGAAATATTTCAACACACAGAGATCACAGAAACGCTCCCTCATTGTCCTCGACCTCCACTATAATGTCATGTAACATCAAACAGCAGCTCTGAAAATCAAAGAATCCCTGATGAGATAGCAGTACAATCCTGCAGAGATAATCATACTGCAGGTTAGCATGTACACTGTACCAAATGACTGAGTCTAAGATAATTAAATGCTAATTCATTAGGAATCAATTATTTGGGAGAAACAGTCGTCCATGCTGGGATTTTCCTTGTTCTTGTTTTACGATCCACTTAAAGCTGTTTATCCACCAGAATCCGTGACACATTTCTCCCATAAATACTGTGTCTTCTGCCTCGTTTCAACTACAACACGTCTGAGAACATACATTTAACGGCTAATGAGATATCATGAACCAAACATTGTAACGTGACTCAGCCACTAAATATGAGAAAACACAGCAGGATGAGTTCGATTAAAGCATGACCACGAAACATGATATCATCTCTATGAACCCACTATTAAAAACTCATTGAGATCATTAAAGTAAGAAGGGCTTTTATCTTTGGATATCAAACGGGTTCAATTAATGAAGATCTTTTGAGGTGGAAGTTTTATTTATGTTTTTGTATTTGTGTGTGGCAGAATATTTTAAACTATAGAAAATAGAGATGGGGAAAAAATCGATACAGCATAGTATCGCTGCATTTTCTGTGGTGATATTATATCGTCTCATGGCTGCCAAGTATCGATATTTTCACAATATTAATAGCAAATATGCTTTTTTAATGTTTAATTGCTGAAGGGGATGCATCATTTATTTTGAAAAAGTTGCATTGTTAAAAATTCCTGCAGTAGTTCAGTCGTCCGGACAGGTTTTGTAAATTGGATTAGACTGAAATACAGACAGTTCAGATTGTGAGGTGCATGCAGCCTTTACAGGGTTTGACTTTGATCACAGTGTTGGTCAGTCTGTGGGCTCGACTCCCTTTGTGTAGAAATAAAAACACTGAAGTGAGATATAGACTGAGGATGTTTTCTTATGTGGACATAATGTGCAGTTAAATATAGTATCGCAATTCTCAGCATATCGCAAAATGTTTAAAATCACAGTAAAATCGTATCGTGACTCAAGTATCGTGATGATATGGTATCGTGGGGCCTTCACTCAAGTCTGAATAAATTGCCCGTAACAGGAATGATGTGAATTTAAAGGTTATTCTTAATACAAACAAAGACGTCATGAGTTCTTTAAATGTGTAATATTTGTTGTTATTCAGAAGTTGGATGATATCTGAAATGCCCCTAAATGCATTTAATTACTAATACTTGACTCTTCCATTTATATGTACAGTATATGAAATAATTGATTACAGAACTCTGTATCTGCTCTGCCTTGACGTTGTTTTTCTTCTATCCCCCCCCCCCCCCCCCGATTGTTCCTGATCTCCAGTCGGTTTCTTGTTCATGCTGTCACAGTTTTTAGTCTCTACATGGACGACATCAATCAGATCATGTCTAACATTAAGATTCTTACAGTGGTTTTAAAGAGGCGTGGGGTACATCCTGTGTTTCATCGTTAGAGTCGTCTTTTTTTTCTCCAGAGAAGAAGAAGTCTACAACGTGAAGGTGAAGACTCAAAGTGTTCACATCGATTAAAGGGAGCGTTCATAAGATGCTTTACCTCGACTGAAACACGATGACTGACACTACATCTTCACCTTCATTATCTCAGGGTATCCTAATGCTTTTTCAATAATAATATTTAACCTTGCCACAAGTATTTGACGTAATAAAAAGTGCTAAGAACCAAGGGGACAAGTGTTGCACTACTTGTATTGGATTGCTGTTTTCAGTTTCTCTGTGTTTATTGTATCTATCAAATAAATCGTAAAATAAAATAAAAATGAAACCTAACACAGGCTGAGGACTGATTTGTTGTATATTTTGTTTAATTTCTTAGTTCTTTAAATTAGATCTGAATTTGTTTAAATGTAAAAATGGAGCACCCACGTGTCGTCTTTGTTTCCAGAAGTATTCCTGAAAGTGTAATGAAAACATGTCATCTTTTTTAATTGGCCTGATTCAACCTGAATAGTTTAAAGGGTGATAAATAATTAGATTTTAATTCATTTCTGTACTAAAAATAAATTCTCACCAAAGAAAAATGAACAATTGTTTCAACATGAATGAACATGAAATCATTCAGCGAGGTTCAAAAACCATCATGTTTGGAGATTTATTGTTTTTCTTCAGAGAGCAAAACAAATAATGAAGTTTCCAAAAGATGTATTTATTTATTTATTTATGTATTTGTGTATTTGACTTGGACTTACAGTAACATTGGCGCTGTAATATTGAACCATACACAAGTCCCAGGTGCTGTTAGTGTTTTTAGTAAAATGCTCATTTGCACCATCTGTCCACGTCAGCCTGACGTCTGACACATTTCTGTCTTCATCATTTTAAATATTTTTAAATTAATTAATCACTGCACACTTCATTAGATTAACTGTTTGACAGAATTCTTGTTAAAGCCATTACTCATCGCCCCTGGACGTCAGAACGACGAGCTCTCTGGGTGTTTTTAAACGTAGACTTTTTAATCTTTTAATTATCAGTCATTTTACTTTTTTCTTTCTTTATCATTGTTTTTACATTTCTTCTATCTCTTGTTTTTAGTTCGTCTTTGTCTACTTTTTTACCATGTGTTATTCATTCACTGATATAGATTTTATGTTTTATTTTATTTCATTTACATCTTTTTTAATTCATTTCATTCTTTTCATCATTTTCTTTCTTTCCATCTCTGTCTCTTCTTTTGTGAAGCACTTTGGGCTGCATGTTTTTATGAATGAAAGGAGCTACAGAAATAAAAAAACAAACATTAAAGTCTGCTAACATCTCACTGCTGCTCACAGAATCAGAAATAATCCCCACAGCCTGCTGAAAGACTTTATCTAGTCATTTATATCCATTTTAAAAACCTGCTGAGTGTGCATAATAATTTAATTTCTATGTCCTTGTTTAGCTCTAATTTGAGTCAAATACATTTTGATTTTAAAAACACTCATCTGATACCTTCATAAAGGACGTTGATGCAGTTTTAATGAGGAGTTCTGCTAAGTGAATGTTTCATTTAAAGACAAAATGTCATTTATTAAAATTAGCCTTTTTTTCTTTAGTGAGTAAATATATTTCAACAAAGTAAAAGCACTGATAATGAAGTTAGATAAACGGGTTCAAACTGGAAAAATAAAACATTTAAGACCAGTAAATATCTAAATATCACTCGTTAACTGTCTTCAATGTAATCGTTTTAAACTCGACAATTCATCGGCTTTCAGGGTCTTTTATTTTGGTGCTTTGAACTTTGCACATCTTTGGTCCAGTTTAACCTGTGAGTCTGTTGATTTGGATTGTGGAGCGTTGCTTTATGTGTTTAGATAAATAAATAGAAACAGAGGAAAAGTTCTGTGCATACAACCTTTCCTTTTCACAAACATCCTCAGTCCTGAATCTTCATCTGTCACTTCAAACAAGCCGAACATTTCTTACTTTATGGTGAATGCATGCTGCCCTGCACTTATAAAAGAGTTGGGCCTTTATATTTGACTTCCTTGAATCCTTTGCGTGTTAACAATAAAACAAATTACAGGCAGGCAGCTTTAAATCACATTAAGACAGCTACATTATATAACATGAATTAAAAAATGTAACTTTATTTGTATTATCTGTGAAATGATGCAGACTGATAAAATGCTGCTTTAAGGACATAAACTCCTCTAAAAGATTTATAGATTTATTTGTATAAATGCACTTCCTGTCTCACATTTAGATGTTCTAAAGTTTGAGGATGTTTTCATCTGATTGTTTGATGTTTCCTCTCTTACACTGAGCAAATTAAAGCATGCAGCTATTTAGTTGGCAGATATCAAATCTCATCATATTAATCCCTTTAAAACATTTTGTGTTTAATTTTTGATTTTTGATTTTTGAGTCCCTCACTGAGCAGCCTATCTCTTGTGATCATTCAGATGTCTGCAGTTTTCACTTTTGCAGGATATCATGTGAAATTCAAACACTGAACTCCAAACGACCATGAAACCCCCTCAGTCCACTCTGACAAATACAATCAGATCTTAACATTAACTTTCCACAGACAAATAAGCACCAAAGCAACACCCACTAATCCAGAATAAAACTGCCAATAATGCACAATGAACCTGAGCCTTCAAAATCCACCTGAGCGTCCCCCTGCAGACAAAAGAGGCTTCTTCTTGCTGTGGGGACAGAGACCTAGCTCCTCACTAGAGGGGGCACCAGACCCACTGATGCTGCTGCAGACCTTCATGTTTGTGTCACAGCCTGTGTGATCACCTCGGGGTGCTCACCCTCAAACACAAATCCTCCTCGGAAACCTCTCTGTTTAAACACTTCTCTGAAGACTACAAGGAGTATTTAACAGAAAACACCAGCTGAGGGTAAAGTCTGCAGCATGAAAGGAAAGCATGATACACCTGAATCAACATTGCACACTATACTAACTTCAATTTAATCTAAAACAGGCAAACTGAATTATTTGAAATGGTCGGATAATTTCCTACATTTTTGTGCTGAGTTTGCCAATTTGAAACATAATTTCAAAGCAATAGTGCAGAAATATTTTTCTTAATATACTGTTATATTACAATGCATACTAAGAGCAAGTAATTCACTTGCAGTGCATTCAAATGCAGTATTTCCCTCTTCTTAATTAAAGTAAATCTGGGTTACAGCACGGTGCAGACAGAGAGAGAGGGGACTGTTTGTTGGAGGGAAATCCCGTGACCTTGTCATTTTGTATCGATCCCTGTTTGTTATTGATCAATAATGGTAATCATAACACCAGTGAGGCTAAATACATTTCGTTCCTCTACACCGGAGTGCATGCAGTCACGGGGAAACACCAAAACAGAGCCAGCAGAGGATTATAACAGAACGATCATTTTGTCAGTTTTTATGGGGTGAGATTTAAATTCCTTTTTTTTGTTATTCCAGCTCTCAAAGAAAAACCAAACAGCACCACAGCACGTCGGTTTGTTTTGTCCGCTCTTACCTGCCAGTCTGAGGGCCGACATCCTCTGAAACTCAGGCTCCTGCAGCCACTTCCACATCCTCCTGAAGGTCTCCCGGCCTGACTTAAGTTTACTCCAGGGTTTGGGGTTCCTCAGGAGGTCCGACAGGGTTCCCTGGGAGCGGCACAGCACCCTCTGAGCGAAGATGGCCTGGGGGATGCTGTACCTCTTCAGCTCCGCCGTGATCCTCTGCGCTACCTCCTTGGTGTTGATTTCCTCCAGCTGCCCCGAGCTGTTCACCCCCTGTGTCCCGGAGGAGGAGGGCGGTCTTTCCCGGGTGGAAGCCAACACGGGCCCGTGGGACGGAGACTGGAGGTGGTGGTGGGAGTGGGGGTGATGGCCAGCCGAGGATACAGCCGGGTGCCCGGGGTGGTGCATCCCGTTCAGGTGCGGCATCATCCCGGCCGTGGGGCCAGCGAGGCCTCGGTGCTGGTGGTGGTCCCCTCTGGCCAGCATGGAGGCTGTGTGGTGCGCGTCGAAGTTCAGCATCTTGTCGTGGCCTCCGTGCGTCGTGGTGCCATAGTTGTGGAGACCCTGCTGGGTGTTGTGTATGGAACCCAGGCCGTTCCCCAGAACCGGGGAAAGACTCTGACCCATCCCGGACATGTGGTCCTTGTGGTAGGGGCTGTAGAGGTTGTTCATTCCCGGCAGCCCCCGCTCGTCCCGCATCAGGGTGAAGCTCCCGCTCACGTTACCGGAGAGCCGCTGGTGGTGGTGATGGTGGTGGTGGTGAAACTTGTCGGACACGGTGGAGATGGGGGGCAGCGGCTGCAGCGGCGTTAAGGTGGTGTATGTGCCGCTCATCCCCATCCCAGGAGAGGACGTGTCGCAGGGGACGCTCATGGCGTGGTGCAGCGGCAGGGACAGCTCTGGACGGTACTCCCCGCTGCCGTCCAGTATCGTGGCCATGCCGGTCACCATGGCTGAGCGGGAGGATGCGGCGGCGGCGGCCAGGTCCTGATGTATCCGCAGGGTGGCCGCCGCTGCCGCCGCTGCCCCGTGTCCCCCCGAGGAGCCCCCACGGACGTGGTGCGGGCTGTGGCCGCTCATCAGCTCCGAGTCAGGGGCCATGGAGCTTACCGCCACCCCGCCATGCAGGCTGCCAATGCCGTCCATTGTCATGTCCGTGTTCATGGCGTAAGCGTCCAGGTCCTTGGCCAGGCATCGATAGGCGTTAGTGTAGGCAGTCTTCATTCATCTGTCCTCTCAGTCCATCAGGTCGAGCGGAATTATCTCTCCTTCTGTCCTCCTTCTCCTCCTTTCTCTCGCTGCTTCTCCCCTGATGCTCCGGGATGGGTCAGTATCCGTATCCCCGCTTTTCCTTCACTTCCTCGGTTGTTTCCCCGTCCTCCTGGGGCCTCTCCAGCTCGTGCTCTTTGTGTGTTTTCCCCGGTGTGAACACATAAAAGTATTTTGTCTTTTTTTTTTTTTTTTTATCTCGATCGTACGGGCCTGTGCAGTGACTCCCCCATATCCAGCCCTCTCCTCCTCCTGCGTTACTCTGCTCTTCAGACGGGAGCTGTCCACGGTCCCCTAGCAGACCGCTCAACCCAACCTGCTGCGAGAGGAGGAGGGGGGAGAAGCGGACTGGGCTGAAGGGGCGTCCTATGCTTGAGTGACGGCACAATCAGCCAATCAGAGAGAGTGATGGGATCTAGAGGGTGTGGCAAACGGGATACATGGCCAACCAGTGTATTAAGTAATACAGCGGTGTGTGACAGTCTGCTGTGGGTGGGAACAAAACGAAAATTCATTACTGTGTAGTATTGCTATAAAATGATGCCAATGTGTTATGCTATTGAGACTTGTCTGTAGGATTTGATTGTCATTTCCTGTTGACATATTTGGCTCATGAACAAATACAAAAATCAGGTCCATTAGGCCTACAGACTTATTTATAATGTGTATATACTTGTTAGGGCCCACTATAAACATCTTCTTCATTGTGCTGTATTAGCCTTGCCTTGTAAAAGGTTTGGGATTTTTTCACGGTCAGGCTGAGAAAAAAATGCTTGATGCAAAACTGGGAAATAAATGTGAAATACATTCAGTATTTATACAGAAAGGCTGGGTGGTAAAAGCATCCAACAGTGCCTGTTTATTGAGCCTCATCACCTGCTGCCCCTGATCGTTCAAATAAAGAAAGGTGACACATAAACACATGATTAAACCAGCACTTTCTCTTGAGAAACATCTTAACAAAGGTTTTACGAAACATAACTTTGAGCCTGAAGTGTGATATCTTGGCCAATGACATCTTTTCATTTCCTTTTGTTGTTAATTTTTCAGCCAACACTAGTGTTAGATGTGTCGACAAACTGATACAGTGATGATGTTTGACCAATTGCAATGCTCAATTTACGAGCCAAAATCAATCTTATCAAAAAGAGTTACGCCAACAGCTCTGAGTGTTTTTAAGTAAAACAAATCCCCAGATAAGACATTTTTCAGGAGACAGTCTTAGTGCTAAATCAGTCATCCATCCATCCATCCATCCATCCATCCATTCATTCATTCATCCATCCATCCATCCATCCATCCATCCATCCATAGATCCATCCATCCATCCATAGATCCATTCATCATCCATCCATCCATCCATCCATCCATCCATCCATTCATCCATAGATCCATCCATCCATCCATCCTTTTATCCTTCCATCCATCCATCCATCCATCCATCCTTTTGTCCTTCCATCCATCCATCCATCCATCCATCCATCCATCCTTTTGTCCCTCCATCCATCCATCCGTCCTTCCATCCATTCATCCATCCATCCATGCATCCGTCCATTTGCTTTCCATTTCCACATTACTGCAGACGCTGCCCCAATCTGTCAATCTCATGATGCATTTTTCCCTCACTCATGAACAAGACCCCAAGATACTTGAGGAAGAGACTCACTCTGCACCTGGAGGGAGGAATCCACCATTTTCTGGAAGAGAACCATGGCCTCGGACCTGGAGGTGCTGATTTTGATATAAATTCGGTTGCAAAATTTGCTTGCAAAATGACTGACCTTTAAAAATGTGTCACCTGATGGTATAAACAGCGGAGTTCAGGTTCGGCTTCAGGTTACTTTATTTGTATCAGTATGTAGAACAGTACGTGAACAGCTCATTTTTCACTTTGCCCTGGCAGTGACTTTAAATCCCAAGGTAGCATGACCAACTCTCTCTAAATGGGACCATAGTTTACAAAATGAACCTCATCCTTTATTGAAGAAGACTTGATTGAGACTATAAACTCATTACGAAAATGTTCCCTGAGGTATACAATCATCTGAGAAGTAGGCTAATTTCTAAACAAAAACTTCAATACTATTTGAATTAATTTTGAAATCAATGAAGTCTCCGCCTGCTTTGTGTTAAAACATTTTGGATAGGTGAAGTGAGTACATATCAGTCTTTGTTGGACGGATGTTTGGAGCTGTGTAGCTCAGTGTTGAGTGCAGACTGCTACTGTGAAAATAAAGTGTTGGTGTGTTAGTGTTTGCTGAATATGTGTGTCTGTGTTTTGTGTGTGTTTTGTGTTTGTGTGTGTTGGTGTGCGCGTTGGGACGTTATCGACAGTCTCTGGGCGGAGTGATGAGCGTGGGAGCTGCACTGAAAGAGCATTATGGCCTGTAGCCTGTTCACTTTACAATTCATTACACATCCAAGGACAAACGACTGCTAAATAACTCTCTCTCCCTCCCTCCCTCTCTCCCTCTCCCTCTCTCTCTCCCTCTCTCTCTCTCTCTCTCTCTCTCTCTCTCTCTGCTTCTGATCCATCATCATAAAATTACAACAGTTAAGACATCAGAGAGAACAATCACACTCTCTTTTTGTAAATTAGTTACTGGACACGTGTCACCTCTTTCATTGTCAATTATGTAACCAATGCACACAGCATAGCCTCAGGGTTAAAGTGCAGACCCAGCACTTCATTTTGCATACAACAGTATACGTAGATGTAGTAGCTGTTCTTTAGCTCTGACCTCAATAAATACATGCAGAAATATTTGTAGAACTCTATTCATTTAAAAGATACCTTTTCTGTAGGCCTGAAAATTGGTGTATGGTCAAAGGTTATTCATGGGATGTGCTGGGCGCATTTACTGCATAAATACACCACAGAGTTCCTTCAAACATGCTAAACACACGCTACTTTTTACATATGTATAGGCTGCAAAATGGTTGTTCTCCTTTTTGGCACTCAAAATGTTTCAACCCTTTCATGATATGTTAGACAGTGGTTCTTAATGAGTCTGTCGGGTGGCTATAGGCATCCCTCCAACCAGCATTCATCGCCAATGTGACACCAAGAAACAAACTGTGAAATGCAAACATATTTTATATCAGAAATTCACACTAGTTTTAAAAAAACATATAATATAAAGAACATTAAAAAACCTTACAGATTCAAAATGTCGATGTGGAGAGCAATGAAAATCAGAACAATAACACTTAAATAACTTCAAGTCAAAACACCTTTGAGATTTGTGCTTAACGTGTTCACATAGAATCTAAAATATGGAACAATAAAATGTTGTAACGAGTTTCAAATAAAACAAACAAACATGTAAACACGTTGTTTTAATCTAAAAACTATGAAGCCATCAACGCCTGTAAGCATTGACCAACTTTTCACAGGAAGGATGCAAGCAACACTTAGAAGCACAACACAACTCAACACTGTGTGATGGGGGGTCCTTAGGGAGGTTTCCTACTGTCATTGAAAACTTTTCACATTTTAAGTCACTGTTATGGTTTTAAGTGTTTAACCCCTCAGGGTCCCTCTACTGGCCTCCAATCAGTTGCCTGCCTTGCCTGTTGACAAGAAGCCCCTCTGTCAACGCCTTATAAGCATGGACCCGCTTAGAACAACAAGAGTGAACGTCTGATGGGGGCCCCAGGGAGGTTTAATACTGTCATTGCAAACTTTGTACATTTTAAGTCACTGTTATGGTTGAAAATGTTTAACCCCTCAGGGTCCTCTGTCAGCCTGGGGCCCTAATCAGTGACTGTTGACAAGCAGCGCCTCTGATGTTAGACAAACCATTTTAAAAAACTCTCAACATGTGTGGATGTTTTTGTGGCAAATAATGTGGCTAGCAAGGCTATGGCAAGTGATGCCCCCATTTAGAGTAATATTTACAAAGCTCTGATTGGCCAAACGGTTCTCCAACTAAGTAAAACAGAAGGGGAAAAAAAACACATATCTGTTGCCTTAATCAGAGGTCTTCATTTCTTCATTGGCATCAATTTTTTCTTCATAGTATTGAACTCTGATTTCGACATTTCAAAAAATCAAATGTTGTGTGCATCACACGTGTAGAACCAAGTCCTTGGAAGTAAACCATTGTACAAAGGCTATATTTACCCTAACCAATACCACCTCTTTCAAGGATCTTCCAATTGTATTGAGTTTGGGTGATGAGGATGGGGATGGAGGGGCTGTAAAGAGGAGAAAAGGTAGAGGAGATGGGACCGAAAGAGGAGGAGGAGGAGGAGGAGGAGGAGCAGGATGGGTAGTTGGGCAGATGTTGCTTTGTTTAAAGACTGTTGTGTAATTAAGGACAGAAGAACAGAAGCCTGACCCATTTTCTCCTTTTGATCAGCTGTCAGTAGGACAGGCAGGGGGTCTGCTGACTGAGGGACGACCTGTCTGTGTGTCCGTCCGTCCGACTGTCTGTCTGTTGCTTCTGTAAACTTTTAGCTTTCATGCGGATGGAAGCAGATTTAAGATGAGGCTGGGTCACACCAGAGGAGAGGGGAGAAAAGAAGAGGTGTACACGGGAGGAGGAGAAGGGAGGAACAGCAGCAGGAGGAGGAAGAGGAGGTGCTGAAGGTGTAGGAAGTGAAGGAAGAGATGGAGAAATGAGACACGCAAGGGATGAGGAAGGGAAGAAGAAGAAGAAGGAAGATGGAAGAGGTGGAGGTGGAGGAAAGAAGGGATGAAGTAATGAGTGACAGGGAGGGGAGTGTTGTGGGGGAAGTTTTAGGAGGTGGGGGAAGGGGGGCTGTAAAGGAGCAGCTGCAGGGGGAGGAGGAAGAAGAGGCGGAGGAGGAGGAAGTGATAGAGTTTGGAGTCAATATGACGGTGTAAGCAAAATGCTGACATCATTTCCATCCTGGGGCTGAAGCCCCGCCCCCTCAGGGATGTTATTTCTGAAACTGCAGAAGAACTTTTTTTGCTACTATTTTCTTGAACTTTTCTTCTTTCAATAAAATGTCATCACTTTAAATAAATTATAAGTAAGGTTATTACAACTTAAAGCAATCTGAAGAAACTACATCTCCCATGATTCTTTGCTGTGAGCAAGTTATAAATGCCGGCAAGTTTTCCAACACTTTTACTCTGAAGTCACTTTAAGTGTCCTCAGTGTCGTGACAGGTCAACTGTCCAACGACTGCAAATGCTGCGAGGCTGAGAGACATGACTGACAGGGTGTAAACAAATCAATACACACACACACACACACACACAGAGAGAGAGAGAGAGAGAGAGAGGGGCTGCTTCTGGAAATATTAATCCCTGCCTCAAACATTTAAGTACATTATTAAAAGGTTTGAAGTCGCTTGGATAATTATGCTTTGTGATTTTAAATGACTGGATTCTAGTTTTCTAAAACAACTCTGTATTTTTTTATCAAACTCAGGTTGGAGTGTTTGTGCTTTTTTCCTGGACTATTTTCTGCAGCGGATGAATCCACATTTGTAGCTTTAACGACGTCTGTGAGCGGGATACAGAAACACTTCTGGTTACTTTTAAACTGAATGGGTTTGATATCAAACTGGGCCGACCCCTCAGATTCAGATGTATGGTTCCTTTAACTCAATCCTTTGAATTTAACTTCTGATTAAAATGTTGTCAGAGTAGATCATATTCAACATTAACTTCTAAGTGAGTGTTGATTTCCGTCTTTTTATGGGATTTGTTGACGATCAGAAAGAGCTGTGTACCAGAGACTCTCCACCTTCAAGAAATCCCTAAAACCTCCCCTCTTCATCATCGCCTACAACCACGAACAAACTCTGTCCTCATCCTCCTTCTCTTGGATTATTTCTTCTGGGTTTTGTTTTCTCGTTATTCTTTGTTTTGCATCTTTGAGTATTCAGAAAAGCGTTATGTATCTTAAATCTGTAATTTAGTGTTATTTGGTTTTATGTGATGTTGTACATTTTTACTCAAAGGACGAACGAGGGACGAGAGTTAAACATTAGCTATAAACTCTTTCTGCAGCACTTCAGTTTCACGCTCTGTATTGAAACGATGTTAAATTGCATCGTCCCTAAATTAAATAAATACATTCAATAAGTCTAATGTTTATTATCTATTATTATTATGATGATTATCATCAGAAGACAAATAACATAAACACTATTTGTATAAATCAGTACGCACTTTGGTTACTTTAATGTTTTTGTTTGTTTAAAGTTTATTTTAAATTTGCATGATATAAATAATTTCAGAATAAAAGTCTTTAACATTTGTGACACTCATCCTCAGCAACATTAGATTTAATTTGTTTTAATTTGTTTATTTGTCATAAAAAATGAAGATTTGAAATGTTGTATTTATAAATGAATATTAAATGTTTGATTGTTAATGAGCATTATTGTCCATTAGTTCCTGTCACTGTTTTGAAGCATGAATCATAAACTGATTATTATCAAACTGTCTTCACTTTCAGAGGCATTATTGTAAACTGATCATTTTCTTTTTCTCAATAATAAAACTGAAATATTACTTTGAAACAGTTTAAGATTTAAAATAAAACAACAACAGCCAGTCAGTCAAATATTATTAGTTTTTTTTAACGTCTCCTTTCAAAATAAAAGCCTGACTGATGGATGGATGAGTCAATAATATCGTCCGGTCACAGATACATCGACACATTAATTATAAAAACTATTTTTCTTGTTTTTGTTTATTTATAGATTATAAAATGTAGAAAAGGATTCTTGTGTGACATCAGGGCCTTTAAGTGTTTCGCAGCAGACTCCAAAATCTACAGACTCGAACAAGAACCAGAAACCTCAACTCTCCCTCAACTCTCTCAATGGTTCACATTTTATTGTTTTATCTTTAACTTGTATTCTCTATCTGTCAGGCTCTATCTGAATCCTTTTCTTATGAGGTCAGCAGAGTTTATAATTACTGACTTAAAGCAGACAATTAAACATTACAGACAAAGATAATAATTAGCCTCATCAGATGTGATAAAACATAAATAATGATTGTAAGATGAGAATCAATATTTCATCTGAAACACTTTTTAAAAAAAGAGGCAGGATGTGGAGAGCTGTGGTTATAACATGTGAGTAAAACTGCAGAGCTGGAGGTTGATCAGGGCACTTCCTCTCTCTCTCTCTCTCTCTCTCTCTCTCTCTCTCTCTCTCTCTCTGTCCCAGGCCATCTGCTGTGTATGGAGCAGCAGTATTGATCTGCAGCTTTGTGCTGGAGACCACATGCTAATCTATAGCGTTAGTGACAAACACCGCTCCGCTTTGCCTCGCATCTGTCCCACTGACTCTCTCTCTCTCTCTCTCTCTCTCTCTCTCTCTCTCTCTCTCTCTCTCTTCTCTCTCTTCTCTCTCTTCTCTCTATATAACCAGTGTCATCCTCTCTCTCTAAATGACCCAGCAGTTTTAGGACGGGGGTCCATCTGTCCGGCTCTTCCTCCTCCTCCTCCTCCTCCTCCTCCTCCTCCTCCTCCTGCAGGGGTGTGTTTCTGGTGAGTCCTGTTCACAGCGTTCTGGTGTTTCATGGCAGACATATCTCATGTTAGATATAAACACGGACATTTAGAACTGTTAATGAGTTTACCAAAGGACAAAGCTAAGTTTGTATAAATGTGCAAAGTGATTTTGAGCTGTTACAAAAGTGTGAGTGTGAAACTTGCAGAGAATATTATAAATGATGAAATGCACAGATCACGTCATTTACGTAAACACGAGACACGAAACATCCCGATGAGAGAGAGAATTATTCACACTAATTAAAGAGGTTTCAAACACAGTTTACAGATTCATATCTTACAGAGAGAATCCATTTACGAGTTATAAGTAGAGATCAAATTGAATTTATACATAACCTGATTTAGTGTTGGTGAATAGTTTATAGAAACTTCTCGAGATCTATAATAACACAAAATTAAACATTTACTTCAGGACTTCTCTGACAGCTGAATTCTTGTTTTTTAAGCTTTTACAAAGACAACACAAATATCATAAATATTTATTTATACATCAACAATATTTAGATAAATAAAATAACATACAGACTCTCGAGGATGAATTTAATAATTTGTAATAATTCAATAATTTCACATCGATAATTAAAATATCTTTGTTTGTATAACACCTTTTTAAAAAACAGAGTTTATTTTAAATAAAATATCAAATAATGAATACAACAATGACAAAGAGATCAAAGATTGTTTTATTTATTATGATGATTATTTTATATTTGAATAAAAGAGGCCTTGATTTAAATATTAGAATAAAAATTAAATGATTGACACTAAAGCTTGTTTGTGTTTAAAGGAAAGATTAAAAAGATTATTGTAAAAATAATTATGATAAATTAGACTGAAATACATAAAGTATGAAACAAAGATTTTGTAGCAGGAAATAATAAAGAGATGTATACATACTCACCAGTAAGTCCCTGGAGCTGAATCTCAGATCTACGCACGTTTGAGGCCTCTGAATGTTTGTCTGCTGTTTGATAATTGTGTCAAATGTTCTTTGTATCTTGTCTGTAATTTTGATGTTTTCAAATGGAGCCGCTTTGATGCGAGACACATTTCAGATCATGTCAGTCAATCAATCAATCATATCAAATGTACTTTTCAAAAGATGTTTTGACACAAGCAGTAAAGTTACCTCAGATTCCCGCCTGGTGACGCCCCGCCCTGATTGTGCTCACCTGTGTCTCGTTAACCCCTGATTGTCTGTGTATTTAATCCCTGTGTGTCCTTCCTCATGTTGACACTTCGTAGTGTCTTCCTTGTGTCGCCTTGTTCCAGCCTTTTACTTACAGTGAGCCTTCTAGTGTTTTTTTACCTTCCCCACCTTCTCGTTTTTGTCTTTTCCTGCTGATTTTGGATTTGTGTGCTCCTCTTTATGCTTACCATGTGTACCGACCCGGGGTCTCATTTATAGAGTAGAATCCATACTGAAAGTGTACGTACACCTAGGTCAGAGTTTGCATACCGGTGCTCACATTTTACCATCAGGTTTGTTTTTGTAGATCACAAACTTTGCGTGGGAAATGGCGTACGCCAGTTTCAGGCCCCGTTTTGTGCGTACGTAACGGTTATAAATGAGAACCCTGGACTGCTTATAAAACTGTGTTTTTACTGCATGTTGGGTCCTTTAATCTGTCTGGTTCTGTTGTGCTTAAAGAGATGTGGATAATTTCAAGATGGATCCACTGAGACAATATGTAAAGGAGAGATGAAAATGTATTTATGTAAAAATGATCTTAATGATTTTAATGAATTAAGATTGAATTTAGTTTTTCGAGGCTCACATTTACTGAGAGAGTAAAAACACAAACAGAGTTTATAAGAGAGACAGAGATCAGAAGAGATTTCATTTTAACGTAACGACATTTAAGATTTTTTAACAGCATTTGTGTTCAAGATTTTTCTCCATAGATGTTTTTAGTATGATTAAAAAGAAAATATGAACATTTGTAAAGATGTCTTAAATATGGAGATAATATAGAGATGTATATGCTCTGGTAAACACACACACACACACACACACACACACACACACACACACATTATACTGTAGCATCTCACAGCCATTCTTTGCAATTTAGAGGGAAGAAAAATGAAACAGAGTCCGGCACACTTCCATTGTCTTCTTTCTTTTCTTCTTCCATCTTCTCCCCCTTTTCTTCACATCCCTCCCTCCCTCCCTCCTCCTCCTCCTCCCTCCTCTCTCTTCCTCCTTTATTCTCCTGCAGTCTTTTCAAACTTTTGGACCTGCTGCCTCTTTTGTTGCGATTCTGCTGGCCGTGAAATCGGCTTCTAATGTGAACACAATGGCCGCGTGCGGAGCCGACCCGCTGTATTCAAATGTGAGCGCACGCCATTCTCACTGCGTTTACAACTTTAAATAAACACCCAGTTAACACCCTTTCATCCCAAAAAATTAATGAATTTGTATCATTTATCGAGTACGGCCTCGGACTTTTGATGAACTCCAGTGAAGTGCAACCAAAGAGCCTCAAGAGATTCAGACATTTCAAAGTGATTCATTTTCACAACGAAAGAAACGAAAGAAGCAAAAGAAATAAAAGAGTCAAACAGAAGCTACAACAGTTTTAGAAATAAATATGTTTAATTTACTGACAAGCACATTTGACTTTTAACACACAATGATCATAATGTTTTTAAGTGTGTCATTGTTAACCAGCAGGCTCATTTTCATCTGCAGGCCTTTTTGCAAGACGTTCCAAAAGTGACTAGGAAGCAAAACTAAGGTACTCAATGCTGCTAAAAACAACATGTTTTAAATAGTCATTGTATATGAATATCCAGGTCATGGTAAATTCAAAGTTTGATCAAAAGGGCAGCTGGACTTGGTTGAAGGTGTAGTCAGGCCCGGTTCTACGAGGGTGCAAAAGGATGCATTACACCCTCATTTTAAATTTCTGCACCCTCAATTGAATGGATGCAAAAAAGTAATCAAGGCTTTCAAATAACAGTGACTCAGATCATGTTTATAACATCCATGATTTGATGCTCATGACAGGTGCACATGACCTGTCTGTTCACAGAGGACTACACGACATATAAAACCTATATGCTCTTTTGCATTTTTGCTATCGGTCACTGAAGCTGCTGCATCCTAAAATCTCAGATGGTGCATCCATTTTGTTCTAGAGCTGCATGTAGTCATTGTACAAGCTGGCCTCAGCCTATACTGTACGGTGTCACGTAAGTCTACAGACCTATACGTGCACATTACAGTATGTTGAGTCTCAGTCTATTATTGTCTGACTCTTGTTAGGTTGAGGGGTCATTTTGTTTGTTTTGGCGGAAAACTGAGCAAAAGCAAAACTGAGTAATCTGGCTGAAATGAGTTCCACAAAACAGGCAGAACATCTTTCCGTCACCACAAACTCCGTATCACTGTCCGCCAAAACAAACAAAACGACCCCTCACTCAATCACCTCCAGCATTCGGTACATCCCCTCTCCGTCAAGATTCTGTGGTTTGTAAATTTGTTTGGGGACTGGTAAAATGTTCTTGTCTCAGCGCATGTGTTTTTGAAAATGTAAATTTGTCTCAAATTTTGTAAACGTGTTTCACACTTTGCACTTCCCAGCCACCGTACTTTTGTGCTACTGCTGGTTTCCCCTCGGCTGGTCGTAACAGACACCTCGAGCATAGAGCAGATTAACGCTGAGACTGTTATATTAGGAATAATACACTAAATCAGGGCTGTCAGCATTAACGCCTTAAACGCGATTAATTAAGGTCCCAAATGAATGCATTACTTTTTTAATGGTTGGCTGCCATCTTTGTTTTTGGCTGATAACATCACCAAGCTGACTTTTTTTTCATCCAGGTGATTAGAACAGACTTTGGAGAGTTTTGCCCAATCTTCTTTATTTTGTATTTTATAATTTCTAAACTTTATTGTGAAAAAAGGTGAAACCAGTACAAGTGCAAGTAGTGCAAAGCAAACATAGTGATAGTGAGGAAGGACAGTAAAGACAGCTGCAATACCAGCAGGGACCAAACAAACCAGCAAAGACGTTACCAAAAAAAACCCAAAGAGACATGGAAAGAAAGGACGGAAGAAAACTTTAACATGTGATGACCTTTAAGAAGGTGAAGAAAACTCCTCTCATCTTACTTGTTTCATTATACGGACATTAAAAACAGGAAAATCAACACTGATACATTCGTTTGAATCAGGACGTTGTTCATAATTTATGTCATCAAAGGGATCATCGTGCTCCCTCATTAGACTGAGTTCAGTCGCACAGCACACACACACACACTCACACACTCACACATTCACACACACACACATTTGTTTTTTTTTACAGAGATCAGAGAGAACATGGCCACAGGCAGCAGCAGCTCATGCTAATTCAGATCAATATTAGTGATGAATGTGAGCTCAGTTTCCTCTCAGAGAGCACATTTACTTTCTCATCTCTGCATGCGAGTTAACACTTATTAACGTGTGTGTGTGTGTGTGTGTGTGTGTGTGTGTGTGTGTGTGTGTGTGTGTGTGTGTGTTTCAACCATGTAAATACACATATTAATATTAGTTTGTATGATTTCATACCAGATTTGTTGCAGCTTCTCACAGAACCGCAGCATGTTCACGTGCAGACGGTGCAACGTCTCTGCAGCCAAAAAACAGCCCATCAATGCTTCTAACTTTGTTCTTGTACTCTCAGAAAACAGGACTAAAATATCAACAATACGTACAACTGACAAGAATACAAAACTTTCTGAAACTAATACAAGATAAGATAAGATAAACCTTTATTGATCCCCCAGTGTACCGATGCAGATAATCACACATTCAAGCAGTTAAATAAAGAAACAAGCAGTTACAGAAATCATTACACATTCTTAGAGAAATGCATATTTGTATGATTAATGTTCTTACCTTTTTGCACATAAGGAAATACGTTCGTATACGTGACTGGGCCCCAGAAAGCTTTCCCCTTTATCCCCCCTTATTGGGTGGATGCAACTCTTACATCTAAAATATTTTTTGTATGTAAAATAAAAACGCTGAAAATAGGAGGACAAGGAGAAATCACATCCCCAAACATATTTACACCAGGTCAACATTAACTGAAAACAACATGTCAATAACTCTCCTGTGCAGGCTCGTGGTTCAGTCCTCGTCAGGTTGAGGACGATTACTATTAAAAACCGTCCAATGCTGAAGTTATTTCTCGGCCTAATCAGACTTTAAATCTCCTCAGACAGTTTGATCTTTCTCTCAAATATTATTTTTAGTTTAATCTATTATAAAAAGACAAAAAGGATCATGTTTAATAATTTACAAAACCCCAAATCGTTACAGAGAATCTGCATTAATTAACAGCAGGACTAAAGAAGCGAGGCCTTCCTCCTCCTCTTTGCATGATTCTTTAATGTCCTCTGGCGTGTTGCTCTTTTAATCATAACATTCCACTGATTGATTTCCTCTCGACCTGAAGACGGAGCCGACAATCAGCACGACGGCTGCAGACTGAGGGTTTCACACTCCTGATCAAAGAGGAGGAGGAGGAGGAGCTGCTTTAATATTTCAGACCTCCTCATGGTGGTATCAGAGACGACAGCAGATTAGCAGAGCTGTTTTATTGGCTCTCCAGTCAAATTTAGTTTTTCAAAGTTAACGATGCACTTCTTTGATATTTTCCCTGAATGTCATCGTGTGGTTGGTTCTTAGTTTTAAAAATAACCTTTAACAACTTACAGACTTTTACACCTCTATGTGAACCTAGAATATTTGCCCTTATTGTTATTTTGTTAGTACAGAAGATTTTTTTTTTTTTAAATCTTGAATTTTGTTGGGATACGATCAAGACTCCAAAGTTTGTGAAAGGTCAATCAAATGGCCTTACATTCGGAAAGAGGAAATGTTTACAAAAAATAGTTTAGTGTATGGTTCAGTTCGTCAGAGAACATTTACAAAATATACATTCATCTCAATGTCCAACAAGGTAACTCGTGCACAGCCTGTAAATCCTCAGGTCTGCATATGAAAACGTTTTTTATATTTAGTCCTTTATTTCATATTTCTCACGTTGACAAAGAAAAATCTAATTTAAGAAATCTCTTTTATCTCAGCCTAGATTTACCAAAACATAAATACATTTAAAGCTTATATTACAGAAGCTCTGTAAGCAGATTTACATCCACACCTTTGATTTTACTCCCTTAACACGCGGTAGCAAGTAAAGTTTGGTTGTTTTCTCCAGATCTCAACGTATGTATCTCGTTCATCTCAGGATAAAAACACTGGTCATTCATGAGAGTGACTGAATTTCAGCCGTTATCTCAACATTTTGAGAAATGAACTTGTTAAATCACGTGAACTCAGCTTTGTTACCCGCAGACAACAGGATAAACAAGTAGAGGTCTTGAGAAAACAGTTAAAATCTACAAATTGTCACAGTACAGTGGATTGAAATAAAATGTATGTGGAAGTTTGTCCGCCCAGGGCTACCGTAGATTTTTTTTTGTACAGTCAACATTTATTCCATCACCAAATTGACAAAGGAACAAAGAATATTTGATATAAACCCTCCATCTCTCTGCATGTATCTGCTTCCTCACATGATGTCTTATTTAAATAAATACGTTTTATGAGCTCAACATTTTTATCTGTTGAAACTTCAGATTGCAGCTTTTTGTTACGCTCTCTGACTCTCTGAGCCGCTGCTGCTGCTGTGACCTCGTTTCCTCCTGCAGCAATCAATAAAGTTTTCTCTTTATCTTTTAACTCCAACATCAACAGAAAACACACTTTGGACATTTTTATTCATCATGATGTATATTTTTAAATCTCTGGTTTTCTTCCCTTTCTTACACGAGTGAATCTCATGTTGTCACTGCGTGTAGACGTACAGGTATCGCTTTACTTCTCACATTTAATCTCTGACTGTTTGTCCCACATGAATCAATAAAGTGTCATCATCATTCTGCACGTCGTGTTTGCTGCTGGGATAAAAATAACGTCTTTTTGTTTTCCAATGAGAAGTTCGGACGACATCAGATAAACAGTGTTGAACAGTAGTACAGCAAAGAGGAACAGTTTAAAAATGAAGTAGTATATTTAAACCTTATAAAGGTATTATGTATTAATAAGAATATTTTACGTTTATTTGACTGTGTATGAAAGCGAACAAATTGCTCCATTCAGATGAAAATGGATCTTAATCCGTAAGATTACGGAGGCCTGTTTAAATCCAGCTGTTTGACTCCTGCAGGTTTTCTTTTGTTAGCAGCTGCTGTCATGACGCAGTTGGGCTAAAAGGCAGAGGTCAGAGGTCAGCGGCCCCCGGCGCACGCCATCTGACCTTCGCTCATTTCCATCCACGCTGA
>CM036549.1:3804628-3877128 GCA_020745685.1 Tautogolabrus adspersus | reverse complement strand
AAGTGAAGACGATTGCTTTAGTTGTAATTTGAAATCCTATCTTTGGTATTCAAACCTTGATCCAAAGGCGACTGGACTGGTTGAAGATCTTGACGACGTTTCACCTCTCCTCCTCTGGAAGGCTTCTTCAGTTCTAAATTATCTGGTGGACGGAGCGGGAAATGTAAGACATTACGCCTAGGCAAAAGTAGGTTAACGACTCAGCTAACCACTCTGATGTGTGTCATCCTTGATCATGAGCATGCTAATGATCCACAGAGGCTTCAATTTCCAGCTCCGTCCACCAGATAGTTTAAAGAAGCCTTTCGGAGGAGAGGTGAAACATCTTCGAGATTTTCAACCAGTCAAGTTGCCTTTGGATCAAACTTCATATTTACCATGAATTAGATGACTGAGAACACACATGTTTGCTGACACAAAATCAAATCTGTATAAAAATGTTTAGAACCACAAAAAATCACCAACAAAACGTTTATTTTTAAATAAAGCAAAGAAAAATGTTTATTTCCTAAAATGTTGATGCAAATATTCTCTCAATCTACCCAAGCCTTTTATTTTTACTGGAAGAAGTACCCTATTATTATTTGTTTGCAGGGACCTGGACCAGCTGATAGAGCTAACAGATCAAACTTTAAACTCCATTAAATATTTTATAAAGAGAAAACAAGTCATTAGAAACATTGAGTTAACATCCAATCAATTAAAGAAGACAGGAATCACGTCATCAAATTAATCATTTCATTCATTTAATGGCTAAACGTTGAAATAAATACAGAGTAGATATATTTCCCTTCAAGTATTGGATGAATGAAACATGTTTGTTATTCTACAGCATATTGTGCGTGATATATTCATGTGGTTTTACTTCTCCCCCCTCACACAGTGATCTCTAAAGACGCATTCATAAACTGTATATGGAGCCAGCCTCGGAGAGTTTAGATCAACTTGCAAGAAAATACATTCTTCAAATATCAAACCTGACACTTACTGATATTTTATCAAAACAAAAATGACAAAAGCAATAAAACACATTTACATCCCATTAACTCCGGTCATGTGCTTTCAAAATAAAATAAAACAAAATCACTACTTTTATGAAACCTAAATGCAAAACAATCTTTTTGTCAGAGTCCTGAAACATTTCAAGTCATAGATATATCATGTTCGAATGAAACAGCGAATGACTGAAGATCAAAACGCAGCTTCGAATTCAGCTGCAGATAACAAAGAAAGTCCCAGAATCTTTCCTTTATGTGCCTCATTAACACAACGCAGCAAATATGATAATACATGAAAAGATTAAACACTGAAAAGAAGAGCAACTACCTCCAGAAAAGCACGTGTAAAATATGTGTGGGCATGTGATTGAATTTATTGCATGGGAGTTTCACATGTAGGAAATTTGATATACCGCTTTAAATTCATAAAAATAAGAATAAGAAAAACCTTTTTAAAGATCTGCAATGCAATAACCACAACCTCCATCTTCTGTAGCGTCTCTATTTCACACATCCACACACCACTTAGCATCTGAAACCTGTAAAACTAATCAATTCTAACTAATCAAGGATTCAATTGGTGTTTTTTTTTCTTTTAATTTGTGTAAAACTAGGGCTGTCAAACAATTCAACATTTTAATCTTGATTAATCTCCAAATTTTAATCGCTTATCGCCATTTTTGATCGCATGTTTGAAATTCTATTAATTCACGATTGAAATTCAAATTGTAAGGATTTTATTTTGAAATGTTGTATTGTTTTAAGCTGAGAGTACTTTACTTGCTTTATTTAAATGTAACCCTGCCTTTATTTTGAAATAAAGCAAGGACCATCTGGTAGAACTTAATCGCGGAAAAAGGAACTCATTACAGTTAAAAAAAACTGACGTCAAACAGCTCAAAGGAACGAATATTACTTTGGACTTGTCAGATGAATCAGATGAAGTAGGATTAAATATCAGCCCACTGTACGCCCCTACTGAACAGTAGGTACTAACAGTCTACAGCACGGATAGAAGGGACTGTCTACTGTCAGATTGTGTAGGCACTTTGCAATTTGGAAGCACCCAGAGACTACAGGAAGACAGGAGGAGGCTTTCTACGGTGCGCCTAAAGGGACAAAATAGCATGCGGTTAAAAATTGTAATTCCGACCTTAATTAATCACGATTAACTCGTTAATGCTGACAGCCCTCGTATAAATCCTCACTAAGCCTAACCTCAATTTGGCTAATATGATTTTGTCAAATCTCCATCCCAAATCCAATCTGATGAAAATTACAGCGCAGTTGAATTAATTAATGGTAGGCCTGCTATATGATATGACAAATAAATACTTGTAGTTTCAAGCAATTTTTAAAGAAAATCATGGTTGTGTTAAATGCACAGTATGTAAAATCTGCCGTTAAGGGGCTCTCAATCAAAACAATAACAAAAGATGACGTCGAGGCTCGCGGGCTCTGCTAACACCCCCCTTTATTTTATCTCTCTGTCTCATGTCATGAACAGGTCGACAGAGTGAGGGTTGGAACTCAGTTTGAAGTCTTTTCTTGCTCTTCATTGTTGCTCGACCAGTTTCTTTAAAACACTGAAACACGTCATACTCGAGAGGTGTGCTTAGGAAATTTGTTTAAAGATAATTATCTGAAATGAAGAATCATCTACAGTCCCTTTATCTTACAATCAGCCGCAGACTGAGGATTTCAACTTTGTTGGAATCTGCAGATTTCTAATTTCACTTTCAGTTTTCTTTATGTCCAACACGAAAATTAAGAACATCTGCAGAAGGTATTTCCCCTTTAATTAGGTGGAAAGTAAAGGTGTGGAGTTATGGTTGGATGAGGTATGATGCATACAACACTACACAGCTTCTCATGTTCCTGCTTCTTCTCTAGTTTCCTGATCTAGCAGCAACAAAACTCTCTCTTTTTCAGGGCCGTTCTTATTGATAGTGTCATTAATGGATTTACATTTATTGATTTTAAAACACCAAATATCAGCCAAAAACCTTTTTTTTTTAATTGACATAAACTTGTTTTCTTCAAATTTAGAAACCAATGACATTGCTATAATAGAATCTAAAATAACAGAACAACCAAACTCATAATATTCACTGTTGTTTGGCCTGAGTCTCATGTTAAGAGGCAGGTTGGGTGATGGTTTGTGACGATTAAAAAAAATCCTTGATCCCTGACTTTAGGAGTTGATATTCTGTGTTAAAGGCATCTTCAAGAAATGGTACCCCATTGTTGGTTGATAAGAATATGGAACTATAAGGCTAAATAATGACAGACATCGCCAAAAACCAAAAGAGATCCTCAACAACAACAAATGCACAAAAAGCCAGCATCCTGGCTGAAAGTACATTTTCCTGATAAGTTGCATAGTTCTGGTTTCACAACCAGCTAGCTTTATAAATAATCTTTCAAGAGAAGGGCTCTATCTTAAATTATGATAATTTATATTTTGTCTGTACATGCTCACAACTTTCTTAATAACACAGATTAATTGAATTTCAAGCACGGTGCACACTCTGCTATGTTGCTGTTAGCTTGGGAGCTAACAGTAACTATTCTAAAGATACCATAAAATCCTCATTTTCACCTTTCATGTTGTCAGTATGTGAAACCTTTAGAGAAGCTTTGTACAATTCGTAGCTCAAAAAACTCCTTATTTATCTGATACCGGCGTCAGTAAAAACCCTAATTTCAGCCTCTGCCTGAAATGGTTCGTTTCAGCTACTGTCTCTTTAAGGCCCCCCTCCCCACGTGCCCACTTTCTTCTGATTGGTCAGCTCTCTGAAACCTTCCGGGGTGAGAACGCTGCAGGGCTGCCAAGAGAGGGCTGCTCTCCAGAGCTGGGAGAAGAGAGCCTATGCAATCGGCTTCACCAGCCTTTGTAGAGGCCGTCTCGTGAATTCTTGGTTTCATATCGGGTAACTATCACGTGATTTGCAGAACAAGCCGTTAAGCGCCTTCAGCAGACTTATCCTGGGATTACTCCAACATATATGATCTGAAACTTTCCCAACGTTTAGTTTGGGCATCCAGCATTGTAACACTATGTGTGAGTTTTAAAATGGTGATCAGCAGAATAGGTCAACTTTAGGTTTGTTGTCCTTGATGTTATATTGTGTCCATAGTGGTATTTCACAGACTCAGCAAACAACCCAATGTTCATCAACAACTTTGACATCCATGTTGTTGAATCCAACACCTCGTGCATGAACACACACTGACTCAGTTGTATGTCCTTACAGATTATAATAGTGCTAGTTATTACTTTCAAATGGAAAACAAACTGTGCTGCTATATCAACTCTAACTCCAGCTAACAAACTGAAATAAACACACTGTACAGTATGCTCACCCATCCCTGAATAAGTGAGAGCTGGTCTATACTTTGCTGGTGAAGAAAGTGGAACACATTTGGCAGATATTTTCCCAGGAGTTGGTGGAAACCAGAGTTAAAAGGAGAGCGGATATTCGACTTACATTCATCAGTTTGACACAGAATGACCGAGATGCTATGAAAATCTCTTTGTTCTGTAAAGAGGAACCTTTTAAGATTTGGAAAATAATGGAATATTTGATATGCAAAACTCTAATATCATGCAACATTGGATGCAAATGTTCCCCTTTTACTTTTCTGCTGCCATCAAGTGGCCAACATTTTAAACAAAGCCATTTTAGTAATAACTGAACTGGAATCTGAGTAACAAATCCAACAGTTTTTGTACCTATAACTTAATAACTATGACTCTTCTATGGTTAGTTAATCGTAACTATGTACTCATTCAGGTTTTTGCTTAAGCTTCTGACGCATGCCTTAATTTAAAGTGTAGTATCATGATATTCAGAATTGGAGATCCCCAAGACTGATGCTCGTAGATCCAGATATTTAATATTTATGAGTCCTGTCAGTGTATTTACTTTTTAGACTAGCTCAACCAATGGAAGCTGCCCCCCTGCAAACCTTAACTGGATAGCTATATGGATGGATGGATGGATGGATGGACGGACGGACGGACTAATGAACAGAATGATGGGCTCTGTATCTTATACTGTGATCAGACTTCACAAAATCAGCCATTATACTGTAAGAACATAATGGGCACCTGTGATTGAAAAGGAGAGCAGGAAACAGTTACGGTTAATCTTCTGTAGAGTGGAAGACAGATTATGCAGCTTTTTAGGGAAGCTAAAAACGCGATGAAAAATAACACTGGAACATGTTTTATGATGGGGTTACAGAAGAGGAAGATGCCAAGATATAACAAACTCTTGTATAACTCTTAATATGAAAATGCTCTTTTTTTTGCAGGTTATCCTATAACTTAGCAACCCGTTCTGATACTGCTGTTCAGGTAACTCTGCCAATTCAAATAATGAAAAACAACATTGCTGTCTTCCAGTGCAGTAAGAGCAGATGCAGGACTACTTTAAAGAAAATGAAATGGTCTCTGTTGGTGGTTGTTTGTTTCTTGAAATAATGGGTCAACACATCACGTTTGGAGGCTTATCAAATGCTATAATTCCAAATGATATTTTGAGATAAGATTTTAAAACACTTGAAAGGTTTCATTCTCTCTGAAATTGAATGAACAAGCAGTTTGTGCTTTTGCATATATGATAGACTAATGGCCCTCTTTCCTAAGTTGTCAAATACTATCGTTTTGGTGCTAGTTTAGCTCAGTGTGTAGGGCAGGTGCATCATATACAGAGGCTTCATTTTTTGACACTGCAGCTACAGGGCTGACTCCTGACCTTGGCCTTTAGTTAGTCTACCCCACTCTTTCTCAGCTGCCCTATCAGTTGAGGAAAAAAAGCAAAAAAAAAGCAAAATCCAACATTTTGTCATGACTTACTGTATCTTATACAGAACTAAAAGATATCCTCCAGCACCTGTATGATGTGTTTTACGCTTTCTACTACCTCCAGTGGCACTGACAGTTTTAGAGATTGAAGAACCGTTTTGGCCTCCTGCAGAAAAGAAGTCAGGTGATATAGACTGTTGATGTCCACTTGTGGCTGCAAAGGATGATGGATGGGTCAAACAACTGAAGACTTCCCCCAAGAGCCGTGTATGAAAGATGATTTGATTCCTTAACTTAACCAACTATAATTGTTCCCAAACCACACCAAACCAACCACATTACATCAACCACATCTTAGAAAGAACAAAGACACAACTTAAAACAGAAGCTCAATTGTTCATCCATGAGTCGCCAAATGGTGACTTGAGGGCCCTTGACGGGATTGTTGGATGGGGAGTTGAATCTACACAGTAAGTTGCTGAATAATATTGCATTGAAATTCAGAAACCATTGAGCCTCGTTAGATAGTGCTGTTTTGCAGCTATGGTGCCAAGAGTGCTGAGTGAATAAACCACCATGAAGCGATGTAAAGTTTTGATATTTTGCTAACCTAAGTCCCAGCAGTCCCCTTCTTCTTTAGATTCTTGAACCATAGAAAATAAATAGACTCCACATTTCCTTGATTTGTTGTGTTTCATACAAACTGTTCGTCTTGAGCACAAGACTTGGGTCTGAAATCAGTTCAAGAACTCATTGCGTCAACTCAGCCTTAGCATCGACTTTTAGTTTTTGGAAAAACTACATGAATCCTCCTTTGTCTGGCCCTCAAAGGAGCTCCAGGTAAGTTTAAAGAAGCCATGTACCTGCTGCAGTTTGACACCTAAGCACAGTGTGAGAGCGATAGCTTCAGCAGTCCCTCCGTGTGCATCTTATAGAGGAGTTTGAACTCGGCAGGCAGCTGATGGGACTCCTGCCACTTGGTGGTGAACTTGGTGCCCTTCTTGTCGTAGTAGTGGTACGGCAGCTCCTTTCCCGTGTTGGGGTCCCAGCCGAAGGGCCAGAAGCCGTACAAGTGGATCTGGTTGCACATGGAGGACGCCAGAGTGTACATCAGGATGCCGGTGCTCAGGCGCTTTGGAGAAAGCTGTTTGGTTTTCCAGTAGCTGTTCAGAAAACAGGAAACAATTTTACAAAAGCCTGTGTTTATTACAGCCTTAAAATTGGTATGACATGACTCTGTAGTTGTAAGCTACTGAGTAGTATTGCAGAATCCTACAACTTGCTGATTTACAACGTTTCGATCCACAGGTTGTTTCATGATGTTTTAACAAGAAATGAAAAAATATCATTAAACACCTAAGAATCCATTGCTTTGATTGACACCTGAAAACTGAATTTCAGTACAACACCAAAAAAAAAAACCAGAAGATTCTTGGAACTTGTTCAGAAATAATGGAGATTAAACTGTTCGGGAAGGCAATGACTTACAATGGCTTAATAAAAAAATAAAGTAATCTGACCACTGATGGTGCTTTCATCCAACAGTTCTTCAAACACTGAGAGGAAACTCCTCAAACTGGCCTCAACAAAAACATATTGGAGAGTCCTTGAGGTGCTGAAAGCTATCTGAGCTGCTTAAACGTGATAATTCTTCTAGAGCAGGTAGTTTTAATGGGATTGGTGAAGATTAGGCTACTGTACGAGCAGCCTATTCTGCTGCTACAACACTAAGCACCAGACTTAAATCCCTCTCCCCACACACTGTTACAGCTCTGTGCCATACCTTTCACTAAATAGCTGTTTCCTTATAATCCGGCTTTGGAGCTTTAATCTCTCCTTGCCATTTGGAGCACAGCTCAATACAATACAGCCCCACGCTAGTTACCACAAACAGGGCAAACACACTGGCAGAATTTAAGCATATAGAAAAATAGACAGGTGGACAGAAAATCACTGCAACATGTGTCCTGTCACTGTAAACCAGGACCATCCTGACTCGGTGTAAATTGAGCCTTTATTTGAGTTTGAGCCCATCTCACAAGCACAAAATCACTGATAGTTGCAAGAATCTGAATTGAACAATGACATACATTTTAGATCTCCAATGTTGAATACGTCAGTGTCAGCAATAGGAAATGTCCATTCTGTATGTATAACAATAAACTCATATTTCTTAAGATATCACAAGCTATTTGCACCATGTCAATATTCTTGTCCGTACATTGCTTTCATTTTGTCCGTATTTCTGCATGTTTTCTGGAAGCTTACAAATACGGACCAAATGTTGCAATACCAAACCAGCAAAACCCAACTTTGAAAACAGCAGATTTTTTTAGGAAAGCTTGTGTGAGCTGGTTAAGATCTATCAACAAATATATGATGTTAGCTCGCCCAGTTACAGCGACAGACAAGTTCAACATCTTTGGGGAGAGAAGAGAGGAACTGAGTGTGAGTTGGATGTCAGCGAAGAAGAAGTGGAGGTCTGTGCAAGACTGCGTTCTCCAGTGGATTTATTTCCATGTGTAAAGGACACATTAATGAGCCTTTATAAATACCACATACAATCCCACTTCAAAATATACAGACCATACTTTTAATACCAGATGTCTTTGTCCACAGTAAACATGCAGTTATAGACCATGGGTTAATAAGGTTGTCAAAATGTTCAGTAAATATACACAGCATATTTTCATGCTCGATAGAATCAAAATCCTCCAAAGCTGGAAAAAAAACCGTCAGATCTTCAGTCATATTTTTATCTAAAAGCTGACACGAGTGAAAGAGAGAGCACTGATTCACTTGCACAAATATGTTTCCGAACGATTTGCTCAGTTTAGACAGTGTGCAGGAATTTAACTGCAATTCTTGATAATTAAATACAACACATTACCAAATATTTGGTGCCACAGACTTCTTTTTTTGTTGCCATGGTTTTGAAACAGGTATCGATATGATTAGATGTTTACTTGTATTATATCTAAGTTTAAAATTCTGGTAATGTGACAACCCTACAGGTTACCTATTCTTTAATACTAAAGCTACTGTAAGGAATTTTATTTTTATTTTGATCTAGCGACCGCTGTAGACAAAGACGTACATCTTTGCTGATCAAAGACCAGCAAAAATCTCCTCACTTGAGCTTTAATGTACTGCAGTGTTTAAGTGTGACTTACCTGTTGATGTACTGCATGATGTTTCCGGGCCAAGCCAGCTTGACCTTCAGCTGACCTCGATGTTCCACGAAAAAGTCGACCAGCGTCCTCGTCACCGTGGCTGACGTGTGGAAGAAGAACGCTGGGATCCACAGGATGGCTCCGTCCAGCCTCTTCAGGCTCAGGAAGAAGTTGTTCCTGTCCTGCACAGTCAGCAGATTGTTGTAGTATTTCTCCAGGATACTGGGGTTAAATGTCGTCATGTTCGTCTGCCGCCCAACGTCCTTCTTAAAGACCTCTGTCGGTGCAAAGTTGCAGCGAAAGACAAAATCAAACTTCTCTATCTGGGGTCCACAACGCGAGCCGGTGAGGATGCCGCTGTTTCCGATCACGGCGCAGACATTGTAGTGCTTGTTGAGGATCGGCGAGACCTCAGGGAGCAATGAGCGGAAGTTCTCACCGATAGAGAAGACGTACTTGTGGCTGGAGTAGTCGTAATGCATCAGCTGTCCGATTCGGACTGAGTTTTTTGTCAGTGTGAAGTTGTGAGGGATGTCGATATACTGAGCGATCTCCTTTCTGCAAGAAATATAAGAAAACAAGGACATATTTTGTTCATGTGTACATCAAAACTATAAGCAGTCACAATTAGAATATTTGGATCTCTGAATCAACAGCAAAGGCCCACAACAGCTGGTAAAGTGGACACAACAAAATGTAATTGTCATAATGGAAAACAGTGGATCACAGGAAATCCCGTGAGAGGTTTAAGCCCCGTACAATACAGATCTGATGATGAACACATTAAGTACCAGCTCTGCATTTTAATCCTTCAGAACAATAATCACGATGAGCCGTGTATTGTGTATTATTCTCAATATATAGTAAACATGATCAGTGTGCAGATGAATGTCTACGTACTTGATTGAGGCGCAGGATGTTAAAGCAAAACAGTTTTGGCAATTTAAACATGCAAGTTCATCTGAACATGATCTAAACACTCAGACATGACAATTGTGAGTCGTGACTCTCTTTAGACATGATTAACTTGAGTCTTGCAAGGGAAAACATTAAAGGAGATCTATTGGGCTGACCCTTACTTATCGCATACAGATAATGTTACCATGTTAGATGTCCATACTAAACCTCTGCAAAGTGCAAACACAACATACCAAGTTGTTGGCGTAATCCCAGGATTGGGTTTCCTGCTGCTCTGAATGAGAAGTTACGAGAATTTAGCAAGACTCGACCTGAACCTGGTGTCAGGCTCTTTCGACGTATTAGAGCAAAGCATGGAGCAAAGTTGAAGGACATGTCCACCCCATCAGCTCTTTCAAGGACACGCCCACCCTGAAGTCTACTCAAATTCCCCTGCAACTGCAAACAGAGCTGGCCAATCAGCCAGACAGCAGCTGAAATTAACCTGTTTCGACTCCAGTGCAAGATAAATAAGGAGGGTTTTTAGCTACACATCTCGCAACGTTACTCAATAGACGTCCCAGACTGGCTTAATTAATGGTCAAAGTGAGTATTATAGATCCTCTTTAAGTCTCAAGTTTAGACCTAAAGCAATGTAAAAGTTCTACATAAAAGCTGCCTCAGTATTTGTTGCTGTGACTTTGTTGAATTGGTTTTTAAGCATTTAACCAGCGGTCCTCGCTTCGGTAACAGTTAAAAGCACGAGAAGCTTTCCTTCAGGATTTACATAAAAGTCCACAGTTACCCACAACTTCCACCAGATACGTGTGCATTGAGTGTCAGCTCTGCTCCAGCACAGCTCCGTGCTCTCTGGTCCGTCAACACCCACAGGCTGCGTTCTCCGAGTGCACCACCCATGACAGTGCGAGATAATACGATGTATGTGGTATAGAGACGGCTCCGGACTGCCGGAGCTGGGACGGAGCTGAGACTGAGCGCATCAGAGTCAGTGGAAGCACACACATAGAATAAAGTAAGAAACCTATCAGCTCCACTGCCATGGCGGGGCGGAGACGGACAGAACACGCATTTGGAGGAATTTCTTAGTTAGAGAGGGGTGGTGTTTGTTCATGTTTTAGTGTCACCTACTTGAGCTTTATGAAAGCAGTGCTGTTGTAGCTCCATTTGGAGGAGTTCTGCAGGTCCTCACTGAGAGAGTTGGTCAGAGGGCTGAATCCTGGGTCCAGATACTTCAAGGCCAGCTGGGAGCTAAAAACAGATGAGGAAGAAGAGGAGGAGGAGATAGAAACATGGAAGTTAACTCAGTCTTCTCATGTCAGGAGGAGGTTACCTTAAACCACTTGACCTTCAAAATGTTTAGAGGAGAATTTCAGCCCTTTTATAACGTCAGTGATATAAAAATATATCAGATTAGAGAAACAATTGCACAACTTTACATTTGGTTTTCTTGTTGTTCAAGGTCTGTTGATCCAATCAATAGATAAAGAAACTTAATTTTCCTTTTTCATGAAAATATTGCTGCTTTGTTTAAACATCTTACACAGAAGTAAACTAAGAAAATAAAAGTCATCCTAAGGACGTTTTCACACCTTGAGTTTTTTTGCTCTCGTCTGATTCATGGAACAATTTGTTAAATTTTTGGAGAATTACCTTAAGTTTGGTCCGTCTTCACACGGGGACATTAACAAGCAGATCATTATGTGTGGTGCCCGAGGAAAGTTCTCTCTGATTACTCGGAATTTCTTGCAAGAAAAATCCTTGTAGTAGAGAAAGACTAGTAGTCTCCTGATTGGTTGTGGCTGCACCAAAGACACTTTTCAATTTCAAAATAGACAGACGACTACACGCACTGATGTTGGCTCTGGTCATTGGTTTTTATATTGTTTGCATTTATCATTGTAGGCAAACGATACAGTTTGAAAATGATGCGCTCGAAAGTAATAAGTTGATGTACTGGATTCACCGAAGGCGCCTATCTAGACCGTTAAGGAGAAGGAGCACATTAATCCTCCTGACCAAGACCTTCAGCAATGATGTGTAGAGAGGACCCTGGCAAAAGTAGCTGGTTTGATCCCCAAAAGTGCAATGCTTCCTGCAGTTAGGTGGGATCGAGGTCGGTCCATGTTCTTAATACAAACGAATTGCACCAGAGTTTGAAAAAATGGGGGCCGAGAGCCTACTTTAAAGCGGTCTTTGTACGGTTGTTTGGTCTGAACCAGGGTTGGACTGACAGCTTTCACACCAGAGAAAACGTACTAAAATAACTTCTCAAACAGACTCGAGTTTTTTTTTACTGAACCAAACAGTTCAGGTGTGAAAACGCCCTCAATAATGTTTTTAAAAGCTGAGGCTCTGATGGGCTTAGCAGAACAAAAGCAATACTGACATGTGGTGTTTATCCTTCAGTACCGCCCTCTTCACAGAGTGCCTCCAAAAGAAGCTGATGTGCAAGTGTTTAAGGAGGCATTCAGCAAAATAAAGAATATCTTTTGTTCCTGAACTAGCAGCAGTGAAAACAGATCCAGATAGTTTCATCCACAGCATCAGCTCAGCGTTAACTTTGACTTTCAGCCTCTTGATTTGTGTCCCCCCCTCTGGATAAAAAAAAGAAATCAACTCATTTTGGTGTATGAAAAAGAGCAGATAGGCCAAACTGTTGCAGAGATTCTGTCCATCTTAGCAAGTAATTCATCGTTCATAAGGGATTCTTTATAATATAGTAAAAGGAGGTAGTTATACGCACATCACGTAGGTGCAGGACTGTGCAAAATCAGCAGACTGAGGAAGAAGATAGGCCCGCACACTTGCTCACATGCCACAAAAAGTTTTAATTCATCACAACGTTTCAACCAGAGGTCTTCTTCAGGTGATAATTTTGGAGTCCAAAATGAGTCTCCAGTTCTGGAGTTATGGAGTCTCCAAAAATTATCACCTGAAGAAGACTTCTGGTCGAAACGTTGCGATGAATTAAAACTTTTTGTGGCATTTGAGCAAGTGTGCAGGCCTACAGTATCTTCTTCCACTTTGTAATATGATATATTTACCCTTCAAACAAACTGGTTTCATGTCACTTCACTTCTTTTAAAGATGGTTTACGGCTCTCCTTGTTTCAAAATGAAGCCTCGTTTGGTGCATTTCATTTAAACTGTATGAGAAAGATAAAGACGTCACCATGTTGGTCACTGTGATCTCATTTTAATACTAAGGAGGAGGTCGAAGTACTTGTTAAGATGAACACTTTTTTCTGAAGTGCAAAAAGCCTCAACTCTACCAGCAATGAGAAACAAGACTTAACCATTATATTAACCACATAGCCCTCTTTATTCCTTTGAAAGCTTTTTATACCTGATTTATTTTTGCATGGAAACCTTGACATTTTTCATGCATTGTGTTCTTTGTCTTCATCTTTCTTTATAAAATGATAAGCCTTTCAGTGACAAAAAATAAGCACTTCATTGCACTAGGTGTTGTTGCCCCCAAGAATTAGGTTGCAGCCATGAGATGGGGTCAAAACCTCAGCGAACCGGTTCATAAACATGAACCATGAAACCGGGCCATCGACCAGATTGTAGAAGGTTTTTACCGATCCATGCCTCCGCAGACCGATCCACATCTCATGGCTGCCAGCTGAAGCAATCCACTTGCTATCTTAGCGTCATTTAGAGCCTAAAACTTTACATTAGCCCTTACAGTATCTTCTGCCTGAGACTAAACATTGAAATGTCAATGTTTCAGTCAGACTCTGCTATAGCAGACACAACTGATTTCAATTTCAAGATAAACCAATTCAAGGGAGTTTACTGCATCAGGGCAGATCTGACAGATTCAAAGATCTGATCACAGAAAACGTAGGCGATCATTCAGACATTCTGTAAATAAAACTGTCCTGAATGTAAAACCTCACCTATATGATGCCCAGTCAGTCTGCAGCAGAAACAAGTGTTGTGTTTGACCTGGATCTGAGGGCAGTCAGACCTCGAGCAGATTTATTCTGTTTCTTGCAGCATCTGCAATCTTTGTACATAAAGGCTCAGTCCGAGAGGAGCAACGCTGAGTCAGGATCAGCATGAGGTTACTACTGATCAGAAGAATACTTTGGAAATACTGAATGCGGGAATAATGTCAGAAATGATCGAGACTTCTCTGCTTCTTTTAGATTTCTGTAGAGATGTTGTACATCTGTAGCCATCTCATGCTGATCCTGAGAGCCAATATGCAAACACGTTATTATCTTGCGTGCAAAAGATAATAACTCTGATTAAGATTTGAAAAAAATACTTTTGGCTCAATACGACTTTGTATTCCCAAATATGCATATGACACATGTTTCAAGCAGTAGGAATCAAAATGAAACGGAGGAACACTTGATAATACGCGTGGATTTCATATTGAAATAGTAGTTGTGAATTGATTTTTCCAGCAGGTATTCTTTATTTCATGCTGCTCAAAAACAACGCTGCACCATCCAAAGAAAATTCAAAGGCAAATATAGGCTGTTGGTAAAGAAACAAACAGATGAAGCAGGGTCTGCTTAGCCCCCGCCCCCCTAAAAAAAAAGACAAAAATGTCGTGCTGCCAGAAAAAGTGCCTCTCAACAGCAGCAAATGCTCAACAGAAAGAAGCAAGCTGTTTGGTTCATTGCTGGAAAGACAGGTAAAGCTCAAACTGTAATATTAGAAAACAAATATTCAAATAATGCAAAAGCAAAGACAGAGTAATATTTGTAGTTAAACGTCAGCACTTTGTATTCACCTCAGGTCGGGTTTACGAGGCGGCCTCTCGCTGCAAGAAGAGGAGCGTACACAAAAACAGAACAATGAACTCTTTTCTTAACATGTCATAAAAAGAGACTCTATGAAGATATAACATGTTCAGTTAAAGGGAAAGTCTCATACTCTTACTCTATATCATTATTATAGTAACATGGCTGCTGTTTGAATTGCTAAAAAAATGGTGCATTTGAGTTGTGTAGCAGTTTGTAAAACCAAGTGCAGTGCTGACTAAATATGAAGATGGTCCTTTTGGAAATTGTCTTGAGAATTATCGGGGGCTTGAAGCCGTCTCCTGGAGTTCTTGGTTTCATATCAGGAAACTGTCGCGTGACTTACACGACAAACTGTTTAGCGCCCCCTGCAGACTTATCCTGGTATTACTCCGACATACGTTTACCTCATGAGCCGAAACTTTGCCCACGTTTAGTTTGAACATCCAGCATTGTAAACGTTAAGTCAAAAGTGTACATTTGCCAATACTTTTGTCTGCTTAATATTACATTAGCCTCAGCTGAACTAAATGAAAACATGCGCCACTAAACCAGCAACTACTTTGTTCTTTGGGGTTAAATCACTGTTTCTATCCATGGAGTTTGACAGTTTTGACAAGGGAAATATGAGAAGCTGTTCCTTCTCTGAAAAAGAGGAACTTTAGTTTCATTAAAAGATCTATCTCTGTGGGGATTCTCTCTGAGTTGTTCTCAGACATGACAATCTGTTCCTGTCAGTGGTCGACTTTGATCAGGCTTACTTTCATTAAAGCGATTACAGTTCGTCTTGTGGCTGCCAGCTGATGCAATCTGTCTGATTATTTCCAAAACTTTTTTTACCATTACTATTGTAGACTCCAAAATATGTAAAAAACTAGAGCCAGGGAAAACTAATTTCTTTCCGATTCTCCAACAGTGCAGCTGCACAACCATGCAGTGTGCAGGGACAACACGCCACCGTCATGACCATTATCAGAGTCCAGCGGAAACGTTGGTCTACTGGTGGTACTTGCAGATAGGTCAGGGGATCTTCAAGATTACTTCAGATATAATCTTTTATGGGTCACATATTATACTCTTTTTCAACCAGTGTAAATAAGTCTCAGAGCTCCTCAAAACATGTCCGTGAAGTTTCTTGTTCTAAATCCACTCTGATCCTGTATTTGATCATACCTATAAACCC
Organism: Tautogolabrus adspersus; assembly: GCA_020745685.1. Classification (NCBI taxonomy): domain Eukaryota; kingdom Metazoa; phylum Chordata; class Actinopteri; order Labriformes; family Labridae; genus Tautogolabrus; species Tautogolabrus adspersus. Next base: position 3,861,281 of record CM036549.1, on the reverse strand, counting down.
CTCTATTTCAGCCCTGCTCAGAACAGGCTGTTTCTGTGTCTGTAGCTTTAAATGTAAATGAGCTGTGTCTGACCACGCCCCTCTCTGGAAGGGCTTGGGTGGCTCGGGCTTTCTCACTCCATGTCCTATTGTTTACAGATAGAAGGCAGACTCAGAGGGCAGAACAAACACCTAGCTGTGGGAGTGTCGCCCACCTGGGGGAGGGGTTACTGCTCTTTGTGATGTCATTAAGGGAAAATATCCTGTTTGAGCACACATTTTCTCAAAAGTGGATCAGGCAAAAGACTGTTAGGATGGACTTTCCTCATAAGTGGGGGGTTTGTAGACAGGCTAGGGACACATATTAGTGTTAGGAAACCACGGTTAAGTGCATTTTGCATAATATGCAACCTTTAAAATGTAATCTAATAGTTTTTCAGATTGCAGATAACTTTACAGTGACTACTTCCTTCTTCCCACTGGCTGCAGGGCATGCAGAGCACAACAGAAACTACCTCACACAATGTCCCTGATGACAAACTGTCACTCCACAACACAACAACACAGCGGGGGACTTGCATAGCCGTCCACGGACAGAGTTTTTTCTCTTCAAAAGGCTTCTCTCCTTCACATCTAACTCACTCTGTGCACAACCTTGGCCTGAGGTGACAGCAAGGCGAGGAGGAAAATGATTACAGGCAGGTTGAAAATGAATGCAGCTCTCACACAGTAAATCAGAGCCAAGGACGGCTCGCTGGCCCCCAGAACCGTCCTCAGAATGAGGCTGTTTAAGCATCACACTCACACCTGAAGGAGCCTGCTGGATAACAAAGATTTACTGAATGATTTTTCCATGCAGCTGAACTGCAGGAGCCCAACTCAAACCTGACAAAAACTATCACAGGGCTCTCCTCAGGCCAGCAGATACAGTATACTGTTTGGATTGGAAACAGGTGTAGGGAAAAAGAAGGTAACCTATAGCTGTTTCCCGCAAAAGAACATAGAGCACCTGCTGAGGTAGATGTAATCCCAGCCAGCTGAATAAAATCTGAATTCCAATTTCTCATGTATTGATCAGTGCAACTTTTGTTTCATAATGCGCAGAGACAAGCTGTACTTTGGTTCATTTGTGGCATTTGGCCAGGAGGGTGCTCTTTGCAGCTGTTGTGACCGTCCACTTCAGATGCCACATCAAGCAGATTGTCCTATCACAGGGTCTTCACTGTTTCAGTGCACTGATGAGCTGCTAAACAGGACACAGGACAGGCCTAAAGTGTAAATCTGTTAGCGTGTGGCAGCATCCATTCAACTGTTGGAAGACAGAAAAACAATAACATCACCCTTGGTTAATCTGTAGGGCTGAAATCAGGTATCTAAAGCTGGGTCGAGGTGATGTGTGCCTCCTTTCAGTATGGTCAATTAAGAAAAAATGCAGACTGCACTGCAATGGTTAACTTGAAAGGATTGGTTATGTTAGCATGTTCAGAAACTACCTGCATGTATGTTCCCGTAGAGAGACATGCGACTTCCAGGCTTTTGGAGCCAGCCACAAGTGGACACTCAAGGGACTGCAGTTTTTTACACTTCCTCATTGGCTTCATTTTCCACACGAGAGGTTGACGTTTGTATTTTACTTTGTGTCACTGAAGTTTAAATATGTTGATGTTAATCTTTTAAACAAAACACTTCTAAATGTGCATTAAAAAACTCCATGGAAATATGTCAATGAATTGACTGAGTTTGAGACAGCAGAGCTGTGATTGGACGAGATGATCTAGTTCACAGCTGGATTAAGTGACAGATGCTTTACTTTCCTTTAGGCTGATACACTGACATGTACTACATTTAAACTAGTTCATCAAAGCAAAGATGTATTCTCATTAAAAAACAATCAGTGTCCTCCGAGACTGAAATGAGAGATTGGATGGAGGCCAGAATTTATTCCAGATTTATTCCAGATGTACGTTGTTCTGGACAAAAGTAAGAAAAAGTTAACAGAATCTGATGACACATTTTAATTAGGTTTATTAGATTCTTCTGCCTGTGAATAAAAATGCTTTGCAGAGGCAGCAACTTTAAACATTATTATTATGCAATAAAGAAAGTATCAGTGGTTGTTGTGTTTTTGGTTTTTACTGTGAGGAACTTTTGATTTGTGTGCATTTGAGCGCTGCATGTGGAAAAAGCTGCGTCTTCTTGCTTTGCTGATCTTGTTTTGTTCATGTGTAAACATTGTTGCTCTCTGTTAACAGTCACACATATCACCCACTGTATAAATTATGTATTGACCAGGATGGTGGATGTGTTTATAGCGCACACAACTTTTGTCCTGCCAGGGTTCTAGTTATTCATAAGTCCTTTTTTTTAAACTATTTAAGGTAGTTAACATGCCAAGATATTATTGAAAGAAATCATTCACAGTTCTTTGAATCTGGGCTTTGCACACTAATCTTATTCTGCATTATTATATTGAGAGGGTTGGATTCACACTTTAGTCCAAGTATCTGTATGCTAGTGTTTCTGCTTTCCTCTTGAATAACTTGATCCACTGTAGCTCAAACCAAAACAAGCCACAGACCTGAGTGCACTGTTTACGAAAAGGTGTGTTTAAATGATGTAATGATACATGTTGATATATAAATACAGTTTGGTTGGAAATAAAACACTCTGCTCTGATGAAATGAATAATAACTGCTGCAGTAAACCATCCCAGTCTGTGGGCTGCCAGGCCTGAGACAGCAGAGAGGCCTTCATCTGAGTGTGATCAGTGCAGCTCTTACCTCAGGCTCTGATAGGTTAAGAAGATAAAGTTGGTGCATCTTTCTTTTTGTTTTTCTCTCTTTCAGCACAAACTGAGAAACGTTGAAGGCCTAACTCTAAAGACTCTATAAAACAAACATTTAAGAGAAGTTAGGATTCATTTAAAACATAAACACTAAAGAAGTGTTGCATAAGAAAGCATATAAACACTGCATCATCTCAGATTGTACCATGTCAGCATGAACAGACTGCACCTGGTATAACTAAAAATAAAAGCCTCAGCTGGTGTGATGCACACCCACACAGCAGATGGCTGCAGCTCTGCAGCCCGGCCTGCACTCACCGAAACCCCGCATGGAACATGGAAAGCCTGGATCCTCCATTAGGTCCGTATCTGGGGGTGCTGAGCAGGAAGTCCTTCTTGATGGACACGTAGCTGATGAGCGACAGGATAAGCAGCGCCACGCTGAACATGACAAGCCCCAGCGCGCTGACTATCCGCACCATCCTGCCTCTCTGCGGGCACCAGCCCCCCCGGACCAGAAGATCAGAGACGGGCCAGGACGAGGAGACAGTGAGCACCCAGGTGCACCGCATCCGCGGCAGAGAGAGGGCGTAGACGCGGAAAAGACGGTGCACGCTTCACGTAGATATCAGAGTCCATGTGGAGAGGAGGAGCACAAGAGGTGGTGCGGCAACGGAGACGCATTGGCGGCAGAGAGGGACGCGTAGATTTAAAAGGCCGGACATTCAGAAAAGGAGGCGCAAATCGCGGAATGATTGACGCTACTTACAGACGACAGGTGTGCAGAATAGTCCCTGAAAGGATCAGGGACAAGAACATGGAGGCCGCTCTTCACATCCCGGATCCAAAAGCTAAATATGAGCTAAGGACGTAGCAACGCGCCTGCGGATGAAAAGGCGCAGGAAGCACAAGCGTGACGCATCGACAGCTCATGTATCACAGGATGGAGAGCAGAGGTGGGAGGAGGAGGAGGAGGAGGCTCGGAGGTGTTTCTGCAGGCGTGCAGGGTTAGCACACAGTCGGTGTCAGATCCTGAAGGCGGTGAAATGAAGCGAAGACGTCCTACAGGGGAAAGATGGAGGCTGCCGGAGGATGCTGCCTCTCTTCATCTGCATCCTCCTCTCTCTCTCTCGCTCTCTCTCTCTCTCTCTCTCTCTCTCTCTCTCTCTCTCTCTCTCTCTCTCTCCCTCCTCCTCCGCCTCCTCTGCCTGGCTGTTTGTTTAATTAAACCGGATTGTCGCTTTAAGGAGACGCAGCTCTTGTAGGCTATCACTGTAATCAGATAAACATCAGCATCAACCGAAGCGGAGCTCTGAGTCCTGATGGAGGCAGAGAGAAGGAGACCTGCTTCTAAGGGGACATACAGTGTGAACTCAAACATCTTGAAAACATGTGAAGATATAAAAACATGTAAAAATGTATTCTGCCTTTGTCAAATATGTTTTCTTAATGAAATATCTCCATGGAAACGGTCTCCATGACTCAGTGTGAGTAAAAACATAGACCTATAGTTTATCTTGTGTCTAGGCCCACATATCAGATATATGTTTTAAATCCCCTACTGCCTTATAAATCAAAGAATGTAGGCCACACTCTAAAAAGTACAGTGTTAGAATTGATACAGGAGGTCAAATAATTGGCTTATTTTAACCAGTGTAGTTGACATCCATTCAACAAGTTTTTATCGTTTCAAACCGAACTGTAATGTGATAATAAACTTGACACTGGGTCCAATCGTCCCATTGGAACTGAGTTAAGTTAACCAGTTTTGCCTCTGTGCAATATTGATACCCTCCTGGGTCACTTTTTCAACACAGTGTTTTTTTGAATAACTTTAAGTCAAAGCAACATTTTGTAGGAATTCGGTTTGAGGCAACTGCACTGGTGTAAAACACACAAAGTGTATTGAGAGCTCGGTGACGGACTTGCAGCCTACTGTCTCGCCAACGTGTAAAAGCCTGTCCAGTATAGAATCTAGTCTGGCTTCATCCTCGGTCACTCTTTCTATTTCTCGACTTCATACGTCATCGTCCTCTTCCTCTAAGCCTCAGCATCGTATCAAACAGTACCGATATGTGCTAACTGGCTTCTTTTTATCTAAAGGCTTCTGTTGGAACTTGTGCTGTAGGGCGGTACGTACTTCTCACAAGAGAACTGCGGCCTGCTGCCAAAGTTACGTAGTGTTGAAAGCATGCGACCGGTGGAAAGGGTAGCAGCATTTTCCCTGTTATTGTACTATTAGATGGACTTTGAAAGTACTATTTGAAGGTGGACAAGTTACATCTAGTTGCTTTAAATCACTCCTACACTTGATGATTCGGCAGTGGGACAGCAGTGAGCACTCACACGCTGAGCAGAAATGTGCTTCAATAGCTGTGTGGATGTGGAGGTCAAGATTGGGCCCTTTAAACAGAACTCCTCTTGTTCCCCTCCCCCGTTTTTAGAGGTGTAACCTGACATTTCATCTAATATATCTAAAAAAAGAATGCTAAAATGATCATATTCTAAAGCAGAGGGCTGTACTTGACCGGGGTACAGACGATCACATGTTCACTGTATTTACCCGTGCAGTTACTGCTGTCCCAGCAGTGTAAAGCCATTGTTATCGATGGTATTTTTACAGGATAGTTTTGCAATTCTAGGAGGTAATCCACACCTAAACCCTGCGTTATAGGATTACAGATGTATGGATTCAATATTGCAAATATAAAGGTAACAAGATATGTCAATCATTTTAAGTGTATTTTTGTTAAACAGAAACAGACTGACAACAAGACACCCTATAGAAACATAAAGACTTCACACAGACACACAGACAGGCTGCTATAGGAGCTGGCATTTCAACACTGACCTTTCTACTGGTCTTAAGGCCTGACAGAGTCTTACACAAACACACACACACACACACACACACACACACACACACACACACACACACACACACACACACACACACAACAGACACAGACGGGGGGGGGGGGGTCTTAAGGCTTTGTAAAGCTGTCAAACAGACACCGATTAAGATCCTTAAGCTTCAAATGAAATGTCTCTTTTACCAGAGAAGATGTAAAAAAAAAAAAAAAAAAAAGAGAGAGAGAGCGAAACACCAAAGCAGACAAGAGAAAAGAGCAGCAAAGTTAGAGGAGAGGGTTTGGGAATCTCTTCAATTAATAAATAAGACAAAGGAACAGAAAGAGTCAGGGTGAGATACAGTATGTGACTGTAACAGAAAGACGAGCAGTGAAATGATCCTGAGAGGATAGAGAGAGAGAGAGAGAGAGAGAGAGAGAGAGAGAGAGAGAGAGAGAGAGAGAGGAGAGATCCAGGGTGAAGATATCTGCGTATCAGCTCGATAAACAGGCCATCAGGATTTGTGTTTTCCTCACAGAGTGGCCGACTCTGTAATGATGCTTCTTCATCCCTCTGAGTCACCAGCTGTCACTGTTTCAGACAGTGATGTCAGCATGGACCACTCTGCCCGTCACTACTGTTATTTAATGGCTTCTCATACAGTAATAAAGATTGTGTTTTGAATAAAAGTTTGTCTGAGCGACACAAGCACACTCCATAAAGTGTCCCTGTGTGTGAATTATCACCAGCCCTCACTGAAGACATTGCAGATAGTAAAGTTTATGAAAAGAGAACATAGCATCTGTGACTTCGCCTCTTGGTTTCTGAAATCCTGCTTGATTCCTTGAGCTTGGTAATATAGACCAGTGGTTCCCAAAGTGGGGGTGGGGTCCCCCTGGGGGGGGCATGAGACAATTAGAGGGGGGTCGCGAGATTCCTTGGAAAAAAAAACTCCAGGGAAATTGGGGTCCCGGTTTTCTTAGCACCGTTATTTTGGGGGTGACGGGCTGAAAAGTTTGGGAACCCCTGATACAGACCATCTACGTGTTTGTACACAGTGATGACGTATTTTGTGGGCGGAGCTCAAGTGGTGGCAGAAAGTTAGCGGTGTTGAATTTACTGGTGATACTCTGGCCGAAGCAGGACCCTTGTTTACCATCAAAATAACGTTAAACATATTTCTACTCCGCTCGCTCACATACGGTCTAAAACACACACAAAGTCGAGTGGCTTGTTGTGTTAGATTGTGACACAATCTGTACTCACTCATGTTTGATTAAAGGACACAAGGATTACACACGTTTCAGTTTGTGTGGTTCTCATGAGTTTGGACAGCAGTAGCACGGGACACGTACAAGAAGTGTTTCTAAACATGTCACCAATGTTTGCATGTTTAAACGGTGACACTGCACATCTTGGTATACCTCGGGCAGAAACCCAACGTCTTTATACTAAAGAAAAATTCAAGACATACAAATCTCTTGACTCGTACAATTTGGTACTTTGCTATCACGTCCAGAACATTGAATACTGAGATTTGTCAGGTGGTTTTGGTCTATGAAGGACCAACGTAGAATGCCTAGCCACCAGCCGCAAGGCCTTAAAATGCATCTACGAGCGTCCTGGACAATGTTATTCTGTAGAAAGCTGATGTCATGTTTGTTCATGGATCGGGTCTCCTTCTTCTTGTTTCTTTGCCGTTTTTCTGCCACTAAGATGTGCACACAACTGCTGTGTCGTAATCATGATGTCTACTCCAAATTGGTCTAATGGTTGCCATCTTGGGTTCATGGGGCCAGAAGTGACCATATTTGGAAGAGAGGGTGGAGCTAAAGTGAGTAGACAATGAAACCCTTGTTATTTGGTATAATATAAATCAGAACTGACTGATTGACAGTACCGGTTTGTGAAAATACTAAGAGCAGCAATGATTGATGAATGAGGTGTCATTATCAAAGTTACACATACAGATATTTTAATTCTGTATTTATAATAAACTTGTTCTCGTGCTGATGTTAGAACAGGTGTAGACTCTGACTGTGAAGGATGAATGTGGTGCTTGTCCTTTGTTCTCGCTCCTCTGCAGCAGTCCCCAGAGCCCTTCAGTTAAATCAGAAGAACTCGTGAATGAGGCTGATCAGATTTTCATGTGAACTCTGTGATATGAAACCAATCAGAGGAGCTCACATCTTATGAAGGAGTCAATTAATAATCAATAGTCATTAGAGCGGGGAGGAGGGGGGGCAATCAGAGGCTGCAGCTCTGCCTGGGCTAGAGGAGCGTGAAATTACTGCTCTGTATGTACTGTATACACACACACAAACTCACACACACACACACACACACACACACACACAGACAATAACAATCATAACAAGAAACCCTACCCGGCACCTCCACTTAAACCTCCCATAAATCGTCCAGATTTAAAATGTATGTAAATACTTTCTTTGTTCAGTGCACTTATGATCTAAATTTCATTTATTATGGTCCACAATTTTTCTGTCTTCGACTGTTAAATGCAGAATAGGTTCAGCATGATGCATCTTTTCAAATCTGATTTTAAATTGTGATTATTTTCCAATAAACTCTCATATATAATTTTTCCATTTTAAAGTAAATATTGCACAGATTCTTCTATATTTCTTACATGTAAAAAATCTTAAATGAAGATGTCGCCCTTGTGCACCAGCATTAAACCAAAACAAACAAACAACGCTCTCCTCCAGCGGCACACCTCCAACCCCTCTCCACTCGCGTTCGCACGAAGGAGTTATATGATACGCACCATAATTAAGCACCATTAAGAGCAAACGACGAACAAAATTGTTCTTAGCTCGAGCTGCAATTGCCTGTGGCCTGCATTGTTGTGTTAGCAGGCTAATGTTAGCGCACTTTGGTTAATTCATAGCTTCATATTGCACATACATTTACACAGAATGACCGTGATCTAAAGACACTTACGTGACATCCAAATAAGCAGTGAGTATGTTATTCTTCTTTTCTCTACTCCTTGACTTTATACCCAAGGCCGTCCCGTCCATGTAAACATGATGTAAACACGGCTGTGACAACAGTACAGCTGGTGGGACTCGAGCTTCTCACTCATTGTAGACAGTCATGCCTCAGAGAGATATTTACAGGATATACTTGATTTCTGATATATTTATGTGTAAAATATATTGCACAATCTTCCCTTAATTCACTTCCTGGTTTCTCCATTCCTCTCATTTCCCTTGATTGGTTGTTGGTTATACTCTGTCACTCGTTATTGAGATTGAATTCACCTGATCACTGCCTTTTTTTGACCTTCACATGGGGCGACAGTTCAGCATTGGTCATTGAAATATCCCATGTGTGTTTTTTGTGACCCCCTTTATTGAACTCCTTTAAATGGAACCAAAAATAATTTTATAAGCCATAACAGAAGTTTCCTGGCTGGATTCATGCATCCTGACCCGATGCCCATGGTGATAGACGCCCGAGAAACGTGAACCCATCCTAAAGCAAGAGCTTTATGTGTACTGACAACTGTCCTCCACAGTTTCCCAAAGAGGGAATTTGCTCTTAGGTGTGAATAACAGGTTCAAGAATCAGAGACTCATTTCACACTTGTACGCATAGTTTTGGTCAGGGGGGATTTCTACCTCAAAATCCTAAACCATGATTGGCTACTTGCCTTATCAGAGGCGGAGCTAATGCTAAAAACAACTTTTTGGGCTGTGTAACAACAGGCTGCTTGTAGCTTTCTTTGCATTTCAACATAGCTTAAAAATATCTAGTTAAAAATGTCGGTAATGTCTACGACACGTTGTTTTTGTTTTAACTAAACGGATCTAACAAAATCAAAGTAATAGCCTCGTGAAAACAGTTGTCTTTGACATCGAGTGTGATTGTTAGGATGTCAAATTATCTGGTCTGTCTTCATGACACTGGTCATGTCTTTTTCTGTGTTAATGTGTGGCTGTCAGGTGAGGTGGAGCAGGTAACAGACACACATGGGTGTAAATGAAGCCTCTCCTGAAAGTACAAGGTCACATTGAAGAATCCAGTTTCCACATTTCATAATTCATCATCCAGACCTACAGATTGAACCTGTTCCTCTCTGAAGATGAGCTGTGTGTCTGTGTGTGTGTGTGTGTGTGTGTGTGTGTGTGTGTGTGTGTGTGTGTGTGTGTGTGTGTGTGCGTGCGTGTGTGTGTGTGTGTGTGTGTGTGTGTGTGTGTGTGTGTGCGTGTGTGTGTGTGTGTAAATGGAGTAGCTGCAGTGCTTTGTTATGTCCACTGTATCGACAGAAGACAGCAGGCAGACTGTACATCACTCATTGTGCAGACAGTGGATGACAATGGTCTCAGCTCTGAGTGTGTGCGTGCATGCGTGTTGTGTGCGTGTTCAGACAGAATCAGAGACTGTGCTACCAAGCCAAATAGGCCAAACTGTCCAGAGCCTTATACAGACAGAGTTGAATCAGGTTGTGACTTAAAGAACATGCAGGTCAGATAAAATGTAAACTTTCTTCCTTTGACCTTAGCCTTAAATTTTGTTTTAGGCCTCTAAAAGTACATCTACGTTTCAAATCGTTTTTTAACCATATATGGTGGTAACATTGAAATAGCAAAACATTTGTGACAATAACATTTGCAAGAATAAAAGTTCACCCCTCCGGATACTCCTGCAATGTAAAAGCCATCATTTCTTAGTTATTACATCCCCAGAGTAGCGCCCATTCATCTGTTTCTGGTGAGTCTCAGTTTAACTGTAAATAGTAAGTTGCACAGAGGTTTCACTCTGGATTACCTAGACCGTCTGATCCCAAAATCAAAGAGACTTTTCTTGTGATCGCATAACTTAAAATTGCCTAAATAACAAGATCAAGATGCAGATTTGTAAAAAGTTCAAATGCAAGCTTTGCTAGGTCCATCCTCAAGAGGAGAATAAAACAGCTTTTTTTAAATGTGGTTGTTTTTTTGATGGAGGTCAGATCGAACATATCGGATTTTTCTAGGAAGTCAGGAAATCTTAACGCTCATTAGCTTATGTGACGCAGTGTCAAACAGATGGTTGTTCAATGTATGAAATGTTAGATCTGGATCAGATGGTTAGCTGCACATGAAGATCTGTTTATAGAGATAAATAAATTGTTGTCAGATTACTGTTGATGGGAGCAGCAGCTAACCCATGGGTTGACATTACAGTGGAGTTGGTTCTGCCTGCTTTTGCTCTCCTTGCAGATTGTTTATCCAAAGCCTGCTGAGATTAGAGACCAACAGATTCTACATTTTTAAGTATAGATTCTGTAAATCAAGATTATAACTGCCCAACAATAAAAACAAGTTTCAAGCTGAAATAGATAAAAATGGTTCAACTGTAACTTGAAATCCCAACAGAGAAGGATAAAAGCTTTCCAGGAATTTGGCAATTTTATCACAAAGACTACCTTCATCGCCACATCAAGGCACAGAACCGGACTCCAGCTGTTGAATTCTAAACACTTCAAGGCCGGTCTGAGTCCTTTGGCTAGACTGTCTCTGTGGGGCTCTGGTCTGAGTCTATCAGCTGAACTCCGTCTCTGCATGCTTCTGGTCTGAGTCCAGCGGCTCTGCATGTCCAGAGGCTGAAAGGTCAATTTCTTCCCATTTTGGAGCAGAGAAAAGATAAATGGTAGAATTAGGTGAGAGGAGATGGTCTCTGCGCTGAGGAACATACAGTCCCCTCCCTACTCTATCTTTATCGCTCCATGCTGCCTCTTCCTCCCAGCTAGCCATCTCTTTTTCTTTTCCTTATCCTCACTCCAACCCTCTCTCTCTCTCCCTACGCTTATTCCTCTTTTTGTCCCTCCATCATTCATCTTTTTTCTTCTTTTCTACCCTTTCACATATCCACAATACCTGCCCGAGAGCTAGTGAGAGAGCAGTTGTTGCCAGGCAACCTAGTTGACCAACGAGGTGTGAAGAGGAAAGTGGGGAGGATTGGGAAAGAGGCATAAAGGAGAGGAAGGAAGGAAAGGAGGCTAGGTGATGAGAAAAGATAAGAGTGGAGGAAGACAGAGGTGAAAGAGTAACAAAAAAGAAGGAGGTGGTCAATGCTTGCTGATTGCATGAGTCGCTTCGGCCAATCAATTTCAGCAGGTGCGTGACCGGAGCTGTCCAGCATCAATCACAAACACACACACAAACACTCGCAGGGGAAAACTCATTCATTACAGAGGAATTTGGGAAAGTAACAAGGATAGAGACAGAAATAACCGTAGTGTAAAAGAGAGAAACAGAGGAGTAAAAAAGGAGAGCTAAAGGAGTCAAGGCCTCAGATCAATCTGCGTGTCTGTTAAATTTTACTGCTGTCATCGAGCTGAACACCACAAACCAATTCACTTTATGTTTAATCAATCACAATCATTGCTGTTTTATGCATTAATAATCAGGAAAAGGATAACAGCAGTGGAATGAACAATACCATTAGCATGTTAGCTATAGAATTATATCGACCTGTATGCTTTGTATCTTAAGTTACTCTCCACCTGCGGACCCTTGGTGCAATTTTTCAAAACGTACTTGATCTTCAATGAATATACAGCACTCATTACAAGGACTTTGTTTTAGTTATACAGTTTTTTGATGGTGGGGTTGTTGTTGGAATGGACTATATACTATACATAAATTTGCCTTCTTGTCTTAGCAGTCAGTGCGTGAAATCTGAAGGGTTGAGACTTTTAATGTTTCCTTTCTCCCTGCCTGTGACATCAACCAGTTCTCTCTCCCAGTTCGTCAAAAACTGCAGCTTGACTAAATGGCTTTAGTTTTTGTTTTGATGTACTGTCAACTTGGTATAAAGAGAGCAAAAGTCTGCTTGGCATTGCCTGTCAGGACGTAAAGCAGAGACACACAAGCACGGGACCTGTTACAAATTGGGTTCAATCCCTTAGCAGAAGTTACAATCAATGTGGACTTCTTGTAACAGGGATCATTGGTAATGTCTCTTACTTGAAGTTTCAGTAAGAACACAAACAAACAGGCAAGTATCAACACAGATCTGTTCAATATGTAGGCTAGAGTCTCTCTCGGTCGGTGGCTGTCACTGAGTAAACCTAACAAGGACATAGGTGAATGGAGCGAAGAGGGTTCTCAAACACTCACACAACTGTTCAAGCTAGAGCAATGGTACCATGGAGCAGGAAGCCGGAGACGTGGTCGGGGAGGCAGCAGGTTTGAAACCAGGTAAGTAGTCCGTATAAACAATCAATCCAGAAAGGGGAAGATTGGAAGACAGGTCAGAGCCAGATGGAGAGTTGGTACGTCAGCCAGTAAGTGTGCTCTCTCTGTAGTGTGTGCAACACAGAGAGAGTCTCTGCACCACAGGGATCTACAGGTGAATAAACAGGGTAACTCACTCTGCAGAGCTGTTGCAAGGAGAAGCCAAACAGTCCAGGGGTGAGGTGGACAGAAGCCAGGAAAGCTGAGGCAGAAGCTGAGGTCAGGGAGAGAAAGTTGAGGTGACAGGGAACAATGGCCAGACAAAGGAAGGATAGCCAACAGATGATCAATCCAAAAGAGAGCGCTGACAAGTCTTGCATTAATGTTAAGAACAATCAGGCAAAGAGTGTGAACAGGAGAGGCTTATACTATACTGGTTTGATTGCAGATGGCATGCAGAGTGGAGCAAAGGCAGGGTGAGAGGAAAATTACTGAGTGGGTGCAGGTGAGCAGAGGAGCAGAACTGTGACACTTCCTTTCAACGAATTCACGTACATAACGTTATGGACATGAAGCAACCATTGTTTTTATTTTGGTTAGGGTTACTTCTGAATGTGCAGCCTCCTTCTCTTAGTAAAAACTTTAGGGACATTACAGCATGATTGCTCTTGTTGGCGTCAGTAAAAAGGAGAATTCAGATCCTCATATTTAACGCTTCGGGCTCCTGTCCAAACAAACAAGCTATTTTGGAGTAAGAACATGCCTTTTTTTTATCTGCACACTTCCTTACCCCGGCTGCACAGCCAAATGTATAGTACGAGTCCACCCTGAAAGGTTTACATGTCAGATTCGAGCCTCCAAATTGCACATGTAAATGAACATTAATATGAAAATCCATAAAAATTAAAGTGTGTTTTCTATAAAAGAGCCAATGAATTAAAACATTCCAGTCACAGTATTAAGAGTATAGTAGCAGAGTTGCAGACAAAAACTCTCTCTTTCTGCGTCCTCTTCCTCTCTGTCTGTCTCTGTCTCGCTCCTTCATTAAACTTGAAGCTCCCAGACATCAGAACTCACCGGTTTTACTGATCAGTCTGTCTCTAAACAGTATTGATCCGTCCTTATACGAGCTGCCATTGATCTGATCTGTTAGGATGATTTTACCCCATGAGATGAACACTGTAAAATATGACAGGCCTCACAAATCATTTCACTCCATCTCCCCCTGCAGTCAGAGTCTGTCAGAGATGTGTAAGCCGTACAGCAACTTCCAACCTCTGTAACATGCATCCTAAAAGGCGGCTGTGTTACATCTTTACGGCCCCTGAAGGCTCTGAAAGACCACAGAGCAGCCAAACTGGGTTTTTGCAGGTCTTAAGAGTTTCTGAAGTAAGTAAGAAGTCCCTTTTATTTGAGCCTGCAGGCTGACTAAGGTCGATTGCTAGTTAAGCAATTCTGGGATGCTGCAGGAATTTCTCACTAGCGTACCAAATGTGAACTTATTTGCAACAACAAAACCTCTTCGTAAAACATACGTCGTAACAACAGTTTCTAAAAACGACAGTAGCTAGCTGTTTGTGTATGAAAACAAGCAACATGGAGCATCATCAGCCTCATGTTTAAGGTATCAGGCATCATAAGTAGATAGATAAATTCAGATGTAATGCAGATTTACAGCTGGTTAAAGTCACAACTTCCTCTCATTCCCATGGGTCGTATTTGGCAGTTTGCGACTTTGGTCTTTAACCCTACTCTTCAAAGTACAGCTGTCTAGGTTGACTTTTGTCACAGCAAATAAGCTGTGATATTGACTTAAATCTTGCATGCATCATGTTTGATTTTTTCCTCATAGCTGAGCAAAATGTTACTAGATGAGTAGATATATCTCTTGTTCCTGAGTGGTAACTAAGATCAGTTTAGAAGAAGGGAGCACTACAGGTGAGCTACAGTTATCACTCAATTAGGCCATTTAATTGGACTACTGTCCTTGTCCCAGAATTACAAGCGCCCGGGGAAAATCAATTTAACAATGGAAGTGTGTTTGTTTCGGCTTTGATAGGTGATAGGTGGTCACCATGTTGCTATTGGACCTTCTTCAGGTTGACCTTGCTAACAAGTTAGCAAGCAACAAACTAGTTGTATGCCAAAAGGTGAAAACCTCGACATCTTTACAGCCCTGTACATTTTGTACAAGCTCTAGGCTTTATTTTTGGTACAAATGCGATGCACACTTCCCATCTAATGGTGATATCTGAAGTCAGACGACAATGCAACTCCTGCAATGCTATGCACTTATGGTGTTCGACTTCGGGGTCAAAGCCCGGCGTGCGAACTGTGGAGCTCCGATTGAGGCGCAAGAGTTAAGTTGGACAAACACATCGCATTATCCAGGTTGTTAAACTATTTTTGGGCATTTCTTGATTTTAGAGGGAAAGGCTACAGGAACTTAAGGACCACAGTGATATGTACTACTGTCTCTACACCGAGCCATTGTCGTCATCTTACCTGTGGTCTACTCTGTGTAACTTACTTTTTTACAGTGTACCGTCCTCAGCTTATCAGGTGAAATACACAGGGACACACGAGGCAGAGTGACACTTCATTTCAGAAAATGTAATCTGGGATGTTTGATTATGAGATGATGAAGGTGAAAATGAAACTGAATGTGATTGAAATGAAGAGAGCGCGAGTGACACAGAGGAGTCGGGGAGAGAGGGAGAAACACGGAGGAGATGAAATGATTCAGTAATTCACATTTTAACAACCCCCTCATTTCCATCAGGCATTACCCAGAATCCCTCAAGAAATATGTTCACATTAGAAGATATAATCAATCTGTGTTTGAGTGAAAAACATAAAAAGCTTCAACATTTAATTTTCTCATTATTTGACATTTTTAGACACTTCATCCCGACTGCAGAGGGGTACATTTTGTTTTAAATGTTGTTGAAATAAAACATGAAGATTGTAGTTACAATATAAACAGCTTATTGCATCAGGGCCAAGTTGGTCCTGCATCTGTTGGAGGGTTTAACACTTCACAAAGCTGCTGGGTGATCAAAAACTGCAGCAATAAGAGAAGAAGACAACGATCCACATTAATGCAAGGAATAAATGTTTTGCCCTTTAGCCATATGTATGCACTCTTTTCAGGCATAAATGCATTAAGACAATAAATATATACTTTAAAATGACTCACATTCATTGGATTTAAAAAGTTATTAAGTCTTATTGAAGGCAGGGTTGGTCATTTTCAAAAACTAGCTACTTTTGAAAGTAGCATTCCCTCAGTGCTCCGTCTACACCCAGCCCCTCCCCTCTGTGCTCCCTCTAAAGCCACGCCCCTCACTTACATGCACGAGCGCCGTTGCTCCAGAAGCGTACCTCAGTTCATCGCTTGCATTGTGTAGAAACTACGTCGTCTCATTCAGCGGTAAGTAAACACTAAACTTTATTATAATACATGTTAAACAACGTGACTGTTTTACTACTCACAACGGCCAACGACAAACTCAAAGTATAAACTCTGTCATCGGTGACGTGCTTTGAGTGTGTGTTAGTGCACGCAAGGGGTAGAGAACGAGCAGGGAGACAGGGAGGCTGTGATTGGTTCATCAGATTGGTACCTCGTGGCAGACATTGGTCGAAGTTTTTACAGGCTTACAACTGCTACAGATGACAGATTTTCTTTGTTCCTTTTGCAGAGCACATGAGTTATTAATTTCTGTCAGGACCTAAAGACTATTTCAACCAAAATCTTAAAAAGTGTATCTGGAGGAAATTACAGACCCTGTCTTTAAACAGTGAAGAAAAAAATCATAGTGCAGCTTTAATTCTGTACAAGATAGAAATAAATTATCCTCAACAGAACTGAATGAAATTTAAATGCAGAATAATTAATCCTAGATCATAGTATGATAGGCTGAGTTTAAATATTGTACGACATTAAGCGGTAAGACTTTTCTTTCATCATTTCTGATTAGAGCACAATAAAAGAAACTTTTTAGACAGGAGCGACGCTGTATCCTTGGAGGTGTGGACACTCGGAGGTGTGGACAGTCGGGGGGATAAAACCAGAAACTAAGGACGGTTGGATGAAAGAGTAACAGACATATTAATCATCGTCAGAGGAAACCACCCGTAAAAATGACAATCAATATAAAATACAAATATTAGCTCACACACCCCGACACTGCTCTGACTCTCAGACTGAATTCTTTAATCATTAACGGCACTTTTTATTGTCCTTTCAGGTATGTTTTTTTTCTTGGCACACACACTTTGCCAAATAAATCAAAAATCTGTAGCACACTGAAAACAACTTTACTGTTTTTTTATTGTGAGCGAACAACGCATTTCGCCTGTAGCTTTGCAAGCAACAGGCGAAACGCGTTGTTCGCTCACAATAAAATACAGTAAAGTTTTTTTCAGTCTGCCACAGATTTTTGATTTCTTTGTCATGGTATGTTCCTCTTACCGTGAACACCTGAGAATGTATAGGCTGTGCACGGGGTACCCTGTTGGCCATTTACACACACTTTGTCGTTTCACAGATTAACCTTTAATGTCATGACGTGTTTACTGACTGTTTGTTGCTCTCTGTATCTTTAGGCCCAAAGATCGATGGATGAAGTATTCAGAGATCCACTGTCTTCTGTAAATCTGTCTGTAAGGACTTGACTAGATTAGAATAGATTCTATAGATACAATCTCTCCAATCCATCGCTAAATTAAAATGCTATTGTTTACTGAAAAGAGAGTATTCTTTAGCTTAAACTCTTTTGAGTTTTAAACCCCCCAAAAAAGACAGATTTTAGATTGTTAGCACCCTAATCCTTTACTTATATAGACTTGATTTGTTCTTCTTTACAACAATGGCTTCACACTGACATCACATTCCTCCTCCACCTCCTCCCACTCTGCTCCTGATATGTAGGAATATGTAGAGATGATGACCTATTGATTTCTGCTGCGGGGATGTTTGACGAGCAGGCAAGGAACACTGGAACACGCTCAGGTTGTAATCCCTCTTGTTCTGTAATTATCCGCTGACTTATTACACTCAGACTGAGGCTGTGACCCTGCACACCTACAGCCAGGCTTTTTATTGTATTGTAATCATAGGTGTATTTCCATATTTGAAGTATTGTTCAGTTGCTTCAATTTAAGTCTTATGTTGCAGCAAACCACAAAAAGCGGGGGGGTCTTTTTTACCAATGGCTTCATTTATATATTTTAAAGTATTTCATTTTACACTGTCATGAGTTCAGCTGCATAGTGGTTGTTAATGAAACTGCATCAAATCAGAGGCTGACAGGATAATTAAAAATAAAGTGAACACAGCGTCTGCCCTACATACAGCTGTCTTCTACTGTGATGGATTAAATATAGTGTAACGGAGAGAGTGAGCGTCATCTGGTGCTAAGAATAACAAGCTCTGTGTTAGCATCGTTTGTGTTAAGCATATATAATCGACATTATATCCATTTTTATCCAGATACATTTAAAGTTAAAGCCGTTTGTAAATCCTGTATGCAGAGTAGAAGGTTACACTGCAGGATCAAGAATAACTCATGAGGAGTGTGAGAAGTGTCTTAATGACTGCAGACAGGCACGCCTAAAGTCACTGCAGGTCAGGGACGAGTCTAATGAATCGAAAAAGGCAGCGCGTTGGGTTTGGACTGCAAGGGTGTTATAGGAGAAGCAGCGAGGAGAGGGACGATGTAGAGTTTGTAAGTTTAATTTTTGTGGGCTTTTTATGCTTTTATTCACAGACAGGACGGTAGAGTGAAAAATCAGGGAGAGAGAGAGAGTGGGGAACGACATGCAGGAAAAGAGCCACAGGTCAGATTTGAACCGCCCACTTGGAAGACTACAGTCTCCGTACATTGAGGCGCGTGCACTAACCACTACGCTACCGCCGCCCCACCAGTGTGTATGATTGTTTTATTGAGCAGGTGCACTTGTAGGTAACTATGAAGGACGAATTTGTGCATACGAGAGAAGCGAAACAACCTCATAGTGAAAACGCATACAGCACGGCAGCCATGCTATGAAGTGTACAAGTTGCATTAATGAGGCCACGCTCAAGCTGCACTGATTTCACTCTTGACATGCCTTATTCTCAACAACAACCTCACAACACCTCCTTCCAATTAGCGGTCTATTTAAGCTGCAAAATTTTCGGTTTCTCCCTCAGCTCTTTCATCACCAGCTCTGACCTGCAGCAGCCCCACCACCACCCCCCCAGCATTCACCTGTAGGCTCTGACTGAGAGCTTTAAGATATCATCCCATCACTCCTCAAAATTCTGCATGTAAAATAAAACTGTGAGGAGTGATAAGGTCGGAGCCTAGACGTCAAACGCAAACTACGTTCTGCTGCGATAAATATTCTAAACGATACAAACGTGAGTTGTCTGACTGAAACGTCTTTGAGTGAGTCTAAGAGCAAAGGATGATTTTGAAAAAGTTAACCTTTAAGACACACTTTGAATCAGGATAAACTTGACATGATGTGGTTTCTTTTAATCTTTGTAGTCAAACCATAAGTAGAAGAAAGAGGCTGCTCAGGCTTCTTTGGTGTTTAGTCTTGTCATCATTGAATAAACCTCTTTTTGTTTGTTCTTGGACTCTGATTATCTCGAGTGGGTTTTTTGAGTGATCTTCGCTCCTGAGGTGATTTTAGATGCAGGACAACGGACTCTGAGTCTTCATCCGGCCCAAAACAACCGAGTAGCCTACCGTTTGCAAAGACAACTTAAAGAATAGAAAGCTCTGCTAACAGGTGAATCTCAAACACTGAGTGGAGTGATTGTTCTTTGTTATAAATAAAAAATGTGTGTAAGCTGTGAAGAACATTAAAGTGACAAAACAGACACACCAGCTGCATGATCATCATTTATAATTAATACTGAATCCTGTCTGCTAAAGCTCCATGGACCAATATACACACACACACACACACACACGCGCACACACACACACACACACACACACACACACACACACACACACACACACACACACACACACAGGCACGCACACGCACACAGAGGACAGAAATTAAAGGGTCAGTCTGCATTGTAGCGCTGATACTTTGTGTTGTTTTGAACAATCACAGTTGATTGTTGAGGAGTTACAATCAGTGTGTGTGATTAAAGGACAACACTAAATACACAAACACACACTCTTAAGCAGCACATGAAACAGATTCTCACTCAGAGCCTTGTGTCATGACGCATGATTGTGTCACATCTTTAGACTCGGCTTCAGTGATATTTTCTTGTTTTGTCTGATTGCACTGATGCGTCTGTCTCTAAAATGCATGTTAACAAAGATGCAGATGTAAATCTACGGTGTTTACTGTGCTCAGGAGATTTTTTTACCCCCTGAATTGAGTCTTCAAGGAAAGCCTCCTCTGGGACGACTTACTGAACTCGTGTAAAACAACACCAAACCTGTGGTCAAGCACTATTTGCACATAGCGTTGGGAATAAATGTCCCTTCTCTTGAACACACTCCTGAGCTAGAGCACAAGACTGTAACAGAAGAAAAATAATCAGAGGTGGCAATAATTACTTTAGTAAAGGGTTGTAATGTTTCTTTTATTTCTGCATTATTGGATAAAGAAAAAAAATATAGAGAGGTGACTGTTTAAGGCCACTGCTATAACAAGTCCAGTTTCATATGCATCATGCATGTTAATGAATCTGTCGAGAAGTTTGGTAAATTAAGTTGTTCCTACTGGAAGCAGGGCTGTGTCATTAAAGAAGCACGTGTGTAATATGTGACATCGAGTGCCAGTTTTTTGACCCAAAAAAAGTCCATGTACCTCAAAATTATTCTCCAGAACACATGTTAAAACTTTGAGGTAACTTCACTTAAAGCTCCTGTGAGGAACTTTTGGTTTGCATTGACTTTTGCCCCCTCTGTGGACAAAGTGGTTCATTTAGAGGCGTAAGTATTCATTTAGATCCATTTCAGAACCAACTAAAAACTCCTCACAGGAACTTTAAGGATATTTGGCAGTGCATAGTCAACTGTCTCTCACTGGAAGAGGAAGAGCAGCGCGTGTGTCTGCAGCTGTGTGCGTGAGTAAAAAGCTCACAGCGCTGGTGGCCTAGCGGTTAGTCCCATGTGCAGAGGCTGTGATCCTCTGGGTGGGCGGCCCAGGTTCAGATCCGGCCAGTGGTTATTTTCCAGCTTGTCGTTCCTCGCTCTCTCTCTCTCTCCCCGGTTTCTGACTCTGTCTCTAAATGAGGGCATGAAGGCCCAAAAATTGACCTTTCAAAAACAAAAAAGTCATGAGAGTATGAATGCTGCTGTAGATGTGTGTGCATGTAAAAAAAATGTGTGTGCAAAATAAAAGTGTGAAACAGACAGTTTGGAAAGTGTAGGATCAAACAGGAGCGTTTCTGTGAACAATCGTGTGTACTGTATATGCAGCATGTGCTCACGTTCATACATGTACAGCTGAAGATATAAAGTCCATGTGTGTTGTGTGTATGTGCGTGTGTTCTAACTAAATGGACGGGTCTAATCACCTCAGAGGGAGGAACCTCTTCCCCTTCCCTCACCCGTTTCCTTCAGAGAAATGAAATACATCACTAATGGTTTATCACAAACACGGCTAATGCTTTATGCAGACCTCTTACCATTAATAAATGATGGCATGTAAAAGGGGGTAGGGGGGCTGCCAGAGCTGACGGGGCCTAAAGGGGGAGAGTTGGATCACTTTCAGGTATTAAACAGGAAAAAAAGAGCACTTGATTCGTCTCTTTTTGTGGCAATGAGGTGATTAATTCTGTTTTCAATCTGTGGGTGCCCCAGAATTCAGAGATTTTTTTTTTACAAATATGTGGCTAACACATTAAGTGCTAGCTCTGATTTGTGGAAACAGTTTTCAGCTAATTTTACACAAAGAAAATAATTAAAGAAAAGTTTATTTGTTCCCTTATTTTCCTCCAACAGGATGATTCAAGCCTTTGTGCTTTGTATTATTCGACGCAGTAGAAATGAAAGAGTGGGAAATAAACATGCAGCAAGCAGACAAGAGTATGAAGCAGATTAATAACGTGCACCAAGATCTCACCGATAGCCAACAATCACTTAGGACAAACGTTGTCATCCTCTATCGTGCTACATTTTCCTGAATAATTCCTGCTGTGTTCAAACACATCTGCCAACCAGAATTCAAAGGTTGTTTTTTTTTGGGGGGGGGGGATTTTTATGCCTTCATCTAGAGATAGGACAGTGGACAGACTCAGAAATCAGGGGGGAAGTAGCCACAGGTCGGACACAAACCCAGGCCGCCCGCCTGTAGGACCACAGCCTCCACAAATTGGGTACTAACCACTACGCCACCAGCACTCTGTGCCTGCATGAATTCTTGCAGAGATCTTATGAGGAGGATTGTGTGAAAAAGTCAGGGGAAAGTTGGGCTGCTTGCCGACACCCATGCAGCTCAACAGGACAGTCTCGTAACATTTTCAGGAGTGCATGCACTTGTGAAGCGGGCTTTTGACTGTTTTTAGCTTTGTTTTTTTGATAGGATTGTTAATCATTCATGAGGTTTTTACTGAGAGCTCAGTTATCTATAGAGGTCTCCTCTCTGAAACAAACGGATCCTGTTATTAAATCAGGTAATAGCACGGAATAAAACACAAACAGGTTCTCAGAAGCTAATCGTCAAGACTTCAGGGCTGCGAGCTGCTGCTTCCTTAAACTCATTAGGTGACTACAGTCATTATTCATTAAAAAAATACGATGAAAAACGCTCGCAATATGAGTTGAAAAACGTGGAAGTTGTGTGAAAAGCTGAGGCTCTTACAGAAAACTGACCAATGTTCGTCTTGCAGGTAAAACATGAGGTTTCTGCAGGCTTATACAGGAGCTGGTGTCGAGATAAATGACTAAAAAAAGATTGACCCTCATGTCCAGTATCGTACACGCTCCCCTGTGTCCTCATTAACCCAACCTCTGAGGCCGCCATCCATCTCTGTGCTACGTCTCATCCCGCGTAATAACATCCTCGCCTCGTCGCCTCGTTTAACTTTTTCAATTAAAAGAGGAGGATCTCTCTATTAACCCCGCGCCTCCTGCTGCCATTTTTCCAGCCTAACGTTGTTTTGGAGAGGGCCGCGGGGACGGACCAGGCGGCCATATTTCAACCCAAACACGGCGTGGGTCTCCGTACGGTGACAGGGAACGGCAGGCGTTGGGGTGAGTTATGGAGCCTGGATGAAGAGGGCGAATCATAAGTTTGTGTCCCGTCCTGCTGATCATCTGTGAGGAGGGAGCTGGTGGAGGACAGATACATGAGGGGACACTGCAGGGGTCAACAACAGGCCCTCTATGTCTCTTCCTCCCTTTCCCCCTTCCTCCTCTCTGTACATTTCTATTAATATAAACCTTCATAAGACACTCTCCTTACATCTGTGTCTTATTATCACTGTCTCCTTGTACAAATCTGTGTCTGTCTCACGTATTATCTGCAGCCCAGATGATTGATAATGACTGATGGTAAACACAATAGTCATGAGCTGTGATCACATTTCCTTAGCTGACATGTAGAAATAGAAAAAAAAAAAAATCAAAACACTCGATGTGAAGCTTAAGCCAAGAGAAGGCTGTTTTGGCAGCGTCCTGTCACTCACTTTGTCTTCAGCAGCTGTTTCAGGCATTGAAAGTTGTTATATAGAAACAGTCAGTGTTGTCGATTATCGTCTCTTCTGATGGTCACATAGAGGCATGGGTCAGTCTGTTTCATGAAGAGTGAAGAACTCCTCACAGGAGCTTTAATAAATCTTTTTTGTGACGCTGTGTTAATGTGCTGTTATTAATGTTTCCCAAAAGACTGAGTTCAAAGTGTCCAACCAGTCAACGGGGTTTTGGCAACTCAATAGTTGTTCTTAATAATGACTTTTAAAACTATCAACTAAATAGGTGTCGTCCACTTTTCCTCTCCTGCTGTATCCTTTTCTCTGTTTTTCCTTTCCGTCCCTGTTTCTCTTCACTCTGTCTCTATCTTTCCGAGTATGTCTCTCCATCAGAGAGGGGTCTGCCCTCCCTCCTGTCTCTGTCCTGTAACAGATTGTGGGTCAGGCCAGAGCAGACGATGTCCGAGATGAGCTGCAGTTATTAAAACCGTCACCACACAATTACCTGCCTTGATAGATGACATCACCGTGACATCATCACCATGTATCCCAACATGTGTCTGAAGCTGAAGGTCACCTTGCTTTGGACATTCCTGCAGAAACACTTTTGACTGAATAAAAGACGTTACTGAGGTTCATCTCTGACGCTGCCTCCAACATTTAACATGAAAGTACATTCATTTATAGAAGTAGAACAATCTGTCTCTACATAGCTAGATTAAACTTTTCATGTTATATTTTAGGTTTAAGATTTTGCTTGTCATTTTCCTCTGATGCCTCTGGTTTCATGACACCAATGGGAACAGGGACAGATTTTTGGAATCTCTAATAAACATTTTTGGTGCTCATCACCGAGTAAACTCAACACAAAGTGCAAAACTCGTAAATTCTGTCAAATGAGGCATTCAAAACCACATGAATACTTGTAAAAATCTGCTTTGTGATCACTTTTGTGCAAAAAAAAAAAAAACTACAGTTCCACAAATGTCCACTTGAGGCCGGCTGCAAAAGCTCCGTAAGTTGCAAAGACACCCATTCAATTGTTACAGCAGAATTAAAGATGCTTTTTAGTCTGTTTCAATAAATGAATTTGGTCTGAAGCTCATGTCTTTATTGGCACACACTGTGCAGGCTCAGACTCACACATGACTTCACTAACAGAATGAAATGAGTATAAAATAGGACTAGAACTATTTTTGTTTAGAAACTTAAAATAAATCTACGTCAGAGGCAAAAAAAGAACACAATAACACACACTCCCTCTCTCTCTTCTTGCTGCAGTGCAATTAGGCCTTGGATCCATAGTAGTTCTGCCTGTGTGCAGCTCAACATGTTGTCTATTGATTGGCCTGAGAGAAGAGAACAGACCAGAGGCCATGTTAACCTAAGTGTGTGTGAGAGTGTGTGCGTGTGTGTGTGTGTGAGAGAGAGAGAGAGAGAGAGAGAGAGAGAGAGAGAGAGAGAGAGAGTTACAAAAGCAAAATGTTGAGGGCGAGCTAGATACAAAGAAAGAAACAAATTGAGGAAATAAGTCACAGAGAAAGAAAACAGAAGATGAGGGGTGACACTGACACTCGTTCACAGACTCACGTCACCAAATCAAACTCCTGTTTGAGGTTTTTTGAGGTCAAACCTTTTTTCTCTTCCTGTTTCTGCCTTTTAACCTTTTTTCACATGTATATGTTGTGACTTCTATAGCTACAGTATCTGCTGGAGTGACTTCTAGCAGGAAAAAGTACGTATAATGAACTATGATAATCATGAATATTAAAGATGGGTAAATATCTATCACTTAGATATCTTCACTGTAAAACTATAGCGGCCAGCTACACTCCAATATTAGATGCATCTTGACTTCTTCCATGTCGTTGAAGTTTTGCCCTGGGATTGCGGTTATTCAGTTTGTTTCCACCAGCCTTAGTAAATTATTTTTCAGCCTTAAAAAACACGGAGAGATCCTCTTTTAATTTGGGGTCTTGTGTCAAAACACGTCAGCTGGAGATTTAGGGTTAATGTTAATTATTACGTTAATCAGAGCGCACAACATCTGCCAGCCTCAGGTTACATTTTGGACTAATTGTCTTCTTCAGCAGGCAATCAAAAACCTTTGACATTGTGTCTGCCATCAATGTTATATTTGAATACTTGTGTTTTGATTCCAGTTTAAGTCAAAGTTTATGTAAATAGAGCTTTAGTTTGATGCATTTTGGGGTCAAAAGATGACAAAATTAACCAGCGTTTGACGAGGTGATACTGGAACATTAAAAAACGTGTGTGTGTGTGTGTGTGTGTGTGTGTGTGTGTGTGTGTGTGTGTGTGTTGCCCTCTCTCTCTCTCCTGTTGTGAATTAAAACCCTCTTGCTCTATTTGCAGTGTTTCAAACGCTCCGTTCCCATGCCCTCTCTCTCTTTGATCAGGAATTATCTAGTTCAAACACACACACACACACGCACACACACACACACACACACACACACACACACACACACACACACACACACACACACACACACACACACAGAAGAGCTGGCAG
This sequence comes from Tautogolabrus adspersus, assembly GCA_020745685.1. Classification (NCBI taxonomy): domain Eukaryota; kingdom Metazoa; phylum Chordata; class Actinopteri; order Labriformes; family Labridae; genus Tautogolabrus; species Tautogolabrus adspersus. Next base: position 3,835,284 of record CM036549.1, on the reverse strand, counting down.
AGGTAGCAGATCCATATTAATGCAACACTCGGCTTTCATGTGACTGAAATCACAAACACCTTTAAACTGTTTTTGGCAGCAGTCGTGTATTATGGCATCAATCAATCGGTTAATTTGACTCAAACACAACAACATGGATTTACAACTTGCACACATTCCTCAATATCTATTTTAAGAATGAAGACATCCACAGGCCGAGGTGACCAGAATATGTGCTGCTCTAAATCAACTGTAGGGGCACACACTTTAAAAAGAGTGAATACTCGTCTGTTACACTCTGGTTTTTGGATCATTAGTGCAGAGAATTTAAATGTTACATTTTGGGTAGTAACTACAGGTACTAATCCTACAACTGTTGGTGTTTGTAGAAGCTGCACATGAATGCAAACGTACATTTGGACCTCTCCTTTAATGTGTGTTGATCTGTAAGAGGCTGCAGCGATGTTACGCAGTGAGTCAGCTCATCTAAGAGTTTTAATCTAATCTTAAATCTTCAGCTTACTTTGATATGTTTCCATTCCATCCAAACATCAATGAAAGGTTAATTATATACGTTTGTTTTTCTTGTAAGGTAATAGTACATGGACTTAAGCTGTATAGTTTTTCTAATCTTTTATATATAGTTTACTTTTCTAGTCTTCTGACTACTCAAAGCGTTTACACAGCAGGTCACACCTTCACATTCACACACATTCAGAGGCTGCTATGTAAAGTGTCAATCGTTGGGATTAAGTGTCTTGTCCAAGGAAACATCGGACATGTTGCCGAGGAGCTGGGGATCGAACCCCCAACCTTCTGGTTGAGAGACGGCAGACTCTACTAACTGAGCCACACGATGAGCCACAGCCGGCCTTGTCTGTTTTACAAGTCTGACAGTTTGATCCGTTCATGTAGAATCAGGTTGTAAAAGAGGTTAACATGGAGGCATGACTGAGAGAAAAACAATAAATAAAACAAAAAAAGCCACTGTTCCTCTCATCCTCTGTGTGTGTGTGTGTGTGTGTGTGTGTGTGTGTGTGTGTGTGTGTGTGTGTGTGTGTGTGTGTGCGCGTGCGTGCGTGCGTGTGTGATGGCGCGTGTAGAGATGGGCTGAAAACAACAATGGATCAATAGGTTTACTGTGGCCTCTAGCCAGCGGCTCTAACACTCTGCTGATGCTGTGTGTGTGTGTGTGTGTGTGTGTGTGTGTGTGTGTGTGCGTGTGTGTGTGCGTGTGTGTGTGTGTGTGTGTGTGTGTGTGTGTGTGTGTGTGCGTGTGTGTTTGTGTGTGCGTGTGTGTGTGGGTGTGTGTGTGTGTGTGTTTGTGTGTGTGTGTGCGCGCGCATTTCGCTTTCCTTTGCTCTCATCAATACTTCCATTCGCTCGGCCTGAGGGCCCCGGGCCCCCCCACAGTGATCACATTTATTTTTAGAGGGCCGACAGAGTTTCACTGCAGGGCAGATAACAGCTGCATACAGGAAACATACCACTGACTAATGTTTTCATACTGCCTCCATCTGTTACAGCCAGTCACACAAAAAAAATCAGTTAGAAGATTCATAGAAGAAGAACTCAATTTTACACAGAAGATTTGACACAACACATTTACACCAGATAATTGACCTATAACGCATACTGGTCTTAATGTGGAGGAGAGATATCTGGTTCATAACGGCTGCAATACAAACATCTGTTCAACCCTCACACAACCAAACACAGAGGATTGTCTTACACTCTATTGTTAAGTCCAATGAGGCTTACTTTTGTGTTTTTCAGCCTGTTGTCTCCAAATAGCCTATTGATGCTTCGTCACAGACTTTGTCGATTTGAACAGACACACATGGCAGCCTCCTATTTAGCATATACAATATAGAATATAGACTGTACAAAAATATGGACGAAGTCTCAGTGACGTCACCCATTGGTTACCGAAGGGAATTTTGAAGTGCAAAGATGCTGGTCATCATATTGAAAATACTTTCCCAAACTAACTTTTAGTCAACCTTGAAACAGTGAAACACTAGACTGTAAACGTAAAGACTGTAAAGTGTTTATTTCTGCGTTCAAAATGGCCATTTTTAAAACAGGTGTGTATCTGACTTCTGGGGCTTTTGGAGCCAGCCTCAAGAGGACACTTGAGGAACTGCATTTTTTAATTGCAGAGGTTGCAGCTCGGTATTCACAAAAGCGTCTTTCACACATGCGACCCACCACTTTATTAAAATCTACTTTGATAAAAACAGTCAACGGTGCAGACACATGAAGGAGAAAAATAAACCGAGGCTTTCAATTTGACTCACACACAACAACATGGATTTTCAACTTGTCAACTTTGTGCTGCTCTAAATCTAGGCGCACACAACATTTAAAGCAAAAATGTTTTTAATGTTAATTCCTTGTTTTCTGGTGAGTAACATGAGTATTGTCTCACAAAGGTTGCTTAGAACAGATTTATCCAATGCTTTCAATATGTGCAGTAATTTTATTTTGAAAAACGCATCATCCAGGCACAAGATGTGAACTTAAAACACAAATCAATTCATTGAAATGAAAGGACGACCACGAAAACATTTGTCATGTTATCTGGGAAATATTCCTATAATATATAGAGTCATGAAAAAACCTCTGATTCATATTCTTGTTTGGTTTCACGTGTGGAAACGAACCATTTCTCTCTCTTAACAATTCCTCACATTCCTATCGCCCTCAATTTAACTCATTCTCTCTCTCTCTCACACACACACACTCGCACACACACAGCTTCACCCCGCGTGGCTCAGGATATTACCTATCAACTGGAGCTTGATTAATTAGTCCTTAATTGGTTGTCATGTCACTGACTAATCGTGTGACAGCACCCCTGGGGGCCGGGTGAGACAGAGGACACCAGAGCGAGGGAGAAAAAGAGGTAGATGGAGAGAGGGAGAGGGTGAGAGAGAGGGAGAGAGAGAAGAGAAAGCAAATGTGTGTCCTCAAGAAGAAAAACATTATCTGATAAACCAATCCTTCAACACTTAAAATAATCACACACACACAGCCAACAACTACAAGCAGCAGCTACTTTGCAGCAGTACAACCTGGGGGGGGTTTCCACTCCCAGGCTCAAATTGCTATTCTAATTGTCTTAAGGTTATGCAGAAAGGATCTCTACAGTACAGAGATCGGTCTTTCTTGGTGGTAAGATGCTTCTTTTCAAACCATGAAACAGCTGTTGGATTCCTCTTCTCAAAACCCGCAGACTGCAGTGACAAACATGATATTTTCACCTTGCAGAACATGTAAGTTGCTGTTATATCCCTGCTATATGAAATATACTACAGCGCTAGTCAAACAACTCCTGTATTTTGTCGTGTAAAATTTCTGTTTTTGTCAATGATATCTGGTGGCTTTGTAAAGGACAATATAACATCTGGTTTAAAAAGGATTCTACTCCACACAGACACGTCTGCAGCGATCATACCTGTGGTGTTGTCTGACTTTTCTGGAGCTTTCACACTTGCACAAAACTCTTGAAACTTCATGAAATCTTCGAGTCGAGCTCCATGTGTGAATGCAAACGGACACATTTTTCCTGCAAGCCCCCTAGTAAATTTTCAACGTGAAGTTGGGATGATCTCAAAAGAATGCATCAAGAAATATTCAGGAAAATTCACAGCCAGGACGCGGGAGGGTTGGGGGGCGTTAATATCCTGCGACTGGAGCATTACCACAGACTTTGCACACAAACGGTGCGATCTCTATGAATGTGTTGAAACTGCTTCATTATGTTTTCTGTTGGCCAGGATTTACTTCTCTGCTCTTCTGTTGACATTGTGAAAGTGTCCAACTCGACATCATGTCGTGCCTCCTGAAATCACCCCCCTTCCATGGACAGTCTCTCCTGCAGCTGTGAGGTGCATGTGTGATCATGAAACTCAATTTTCAGGGGCAGTCTGGCTGATATTTTCTAGAACTTTTTAGGAATGTGTCTGCTTAGATAAACAATCTGAGCCTGCCAGTTGAAAAAAAAACATGAACGTCTAGTGCACGTACTTAAGTCAGGCAAAATTGCTTGCAAGGATTATGTTACAGACGTTAGAGCTTGTTTTACAGCTTCAAACAAAAGCAAACCGCAGGAGCAACTCCTGACTTATAAGTTATTTAAACCCCAAAAGAAAAGCATAGGGCCTAGGTTTGAAAACATCAATCTCCCCCTGTTACACATAGCCACTCTCTGAAGTCAGCAAATAAATGTCCACCTGCAGTCTCCATGTTTTTGTTTCAGTGCATCAGCCATCTATTCTCTCATGGAGACCAAAAATAAAACAAATAACAGAGGAACAAGGTTAAGAGTAGTAACCGTATTAATCCTCAAAAATCTGTGTTCATAGGTGTCATTTCTTTTTTTCAGATTAGGTGTCCAAAATGCATCAAAAACCATGTTATATAACGTCTGTACATCGTCACATAAGAGCAGATTTAGAAAGACAAAACGTCAGGAACAGTTTGAGCAGCTACATTAAGCCACACAATGAAAAACAGATCATAATGTTACCGGTCATGACATGAACAGAATATGAAGACATGAGGCCTGAGAGCGGGCAGGTGACCCACAGAAACAGACTGCTCTCCAGTTTGTGAGGCTGATGTGTATTTTTGTCTGTAATCAGTGTTTTTATGCCTGTAATGAAAATGGGCCTGCAGGGAGACATAAAGTCTATTGAGTTGAATTGAATTGTTCTTCTCTGAGATCACAGGCACAGACAGGCTGTTAATAAAAAGGCTGTTTGTCAGTCTGTCAGCGCTCTCTACTACAATCAATGAAGACTCACCGAGTGCGGAGACACAACTGCAGGAAGACACAACAGTGAGGGGACGACACGAAGGAGACAGAGGCCTAGTTCACACGTAGGCGGGTATTTTTGTAATGGAGCTTTTTCTGTGTGTTTTGGCCTTTTGTAGACACCAGGGTGAAGATTTTTAGAAACTCTATTTAAGATGTTTGTGTGTAGACGGGGAAAACTGAGATTTAGTCTAGTAATGTCACACTGAGCGCCGGTTTCTCCTCCGTTTGACGTCACTGTGCGACGCTGTGACTTTCATTTACATGAGGTTAGTGCGATGGCAGACGTAACCAAACTAGTGCTCCCACTATGTTGACGAGCAGAGGCTCCTGAATGGACAACTTTGTAAATCAAATGGTCATTGCAGAGGAATGGCGAGAAAACTTTAGCCCGTAAAGTACATCATTTTTGACTTGGCATGCTCATTACAGCCATAATAACGTGAATTGTGTTTTCATGTAGACCAAGATGTTTTTTAAAACTTAGCGTGTGTGGACGGGGATCTTTTTTTAAACGGACTAGTGTGGACTATAGGCCAAAAACACAAAGACGGCATTGAACGGTTGAGAAGGAGGTGACAACAAGGAGCGATGAACAGGTCGGAGACAGCTATGAGGGGTTAATGAGGAGAAGTCAACAAGGAGGAGATAACAAAATAAGGCTTCAACAAAAAATAGGAGGCTGTGAGGAGGACAAACAAGGAGGGGTCCATGGGAAGGGGGCATCACAAGGCAGGAACCAGCAGACTACACTGACCTTTACAGTAAACTTTAACATTTCTGTCTTGTTAATGACCTTTTCTTAAAACATTATGTGATTAAGGTAAGACTGCATATTTATTCTGGGAAAGGATTCAAAATCGCAGCTTTGGTGGGAGAGAAGCCTGCATGTTTCTGCCGCTCCTAACACCAAATGTATACTTTAAAATACCAGTTAAAGTGTCACATTTAGTGCCATATATGACTTTTAATCAGCGTTTACGGATATAAAAAACAGACTGATAACATATGAGGAAAGGCGATGTAAAATTAGAGATGTCAGAGGTCTAAAATGGAGGGATGGTCGGAAGGATGGAGGGAACAAATGGGGAGGAGGGGGAAGAAGAGGGGGAGAAAAACTGAGAGAGAAATCCCAGGAAGACTTTCTCTCATAATTAATAAATGAAAGATGTTGTTAGTGCATCTGATCAATAGAGTTGTTAGGGAGAAGGAGCGATTGATCGGACGATGGGATGAAGGATGGAGGGATGAGGGGATGGAGGTGATGAAGAGGAGGAGGAGGGGGGGGGGTGCTGTTCACTCTTGTGGCTGTTTCGAATTTTCACCCTCATTGAGAACAAAGGAGTCTCCTGAGCCTCATCAGAGCTGATAGACACTTAGCACCATCCTGACCTTAATAGGAGAGAGGGAGGGCGAGGGAGGTGGTGATGGAGGGGAGGAGGGAGGGGAGAAAAGGCATGGAGAGGAGGGAGAAGAGAGGGGAAAGTTGATAGAAAGAACATATGAAAAGAGGAGGGTAGAGAAGGAGGATACAACAGGAGAATGAGAGAAAAAGGGGGAGTATAGGAAAAAGAAAGTCGGGTAAAAAAGGTGTGAAGGAAAGGATGGTGAGGAGGAAAGATGGAGTAAAGGGAAAGGAAAGAAAAGAAGGAGGGAGAGGAAAAAGGGGGATAGAAAAGTAGGAAGGAGGATGGAGCAAAATAGGAGGAAGAAGACATGAGTAAGACAGGAAAAAGAGAGGTAGAAAGGACAGAGGAAGAAAGATGGGGGACAAGGTTGGGATGGAGGTGAGAAGACAGATGACAAAACGTATGAGGAAGAGGACGAGAAGAAAAAGTTGAGAGAAGAGTGAACATATAAAAAGAGAGGAGACTAAAACAAAGGATGAGGGAGAATACAAGTTCAAAGAAAAGTGGAGAAGGAAGGGGGGAGAAAAATATACAGAATAGGTGGGAGGATAATTTTGAGACAAAAAAGGAGGGGGAGAAAGAGGGAGAAGAGATGGGGGAAAATAGAGGAGAATTGTATGAAGAGACATGAAAAGATGAATTCAGAAGGAGAAAGATGAGAGCGGGAAAACACAGGAGCGAAGGAAGAACAGTAGGGAGGAAGAGATGAACAACTGACTGGGGGTGAAAAAAGATGGAGCGAAAGAGAAGGAAAATGATCGCAGGAAGATAGAAAGCTTCAATCTATTTGAAGACTTGTGATGGCTGTTGCTGTCTTTCATTTCCTGGCGCTTTGCATTGTAGGCAACAATAAGCGTGGGAGACTGGTCTGATGCACACTGAAAATGTTATTCCGAATCAGTACAACATCCGAGTATTTTGGCCAACTGCGGATCTCACATTTGTTGGCAAACTGCATACTGCTCTTTGGCCAAATCCGTACGTACTACTAGCATTGAAGGCGCTTCGTGAAGAGCTGTAGTTACATTTTTGAGGAGGTGCACATCAGGCTGCATTTGTAGGCTTCTCCGTGGGTACAGGTCTACCTGCAGTACGGTGCTATGGCCATGTGTCTGAGGCTGTATGAGGCTCAACAGACCTTTGGCTCCAGTGTACAGTAAGATGCCAAAGTGTTGGTATGTGCTGCACGGGACGAGTACGTGTTAGTAATAAATAAGTTTGAGAAGCAGCGCTATGAGCCGCCATCCTCAGACGCTTTCAAACTGGATCTTCAGGGTCAAAAATCAATACTTAGAACATGGAGATAAAAACACATTTTCATCCAAGTAAAACAGGTTTTCTACTGACTTGAATGAGCTCTCACTTTACTGTGTGTTCGCGTGTGTGTGTGTGTGTGTGTGTGTGTGTGTGTGTGTGTGTGTGTGTGTGTGTGTGTGTGTGTGTGTGTGTGTGTGTGTGTGTGTGTGTGTGTGTGTGAGTGAAAGACAGAGTAAGAGCAAGAAGGAGAGAGAGGGGAGGCAGTGTGGTTGTGTTTGTCCATTAACAGCTAATAGCAGCTCTGTTTCCCCATTATCACTAATGGATGGAACTCTCTGGACACACACACACACACACACACACACACACACACACACACACACACACACACACACACACACACACACACACACACACACACACACACACACACACACACACACACACACACATACACACACAAACACACACACACACACACACACACACACACTGTCTGCTGGGACCATTACTTACTCTCTCATTCCCATGCTGTCAAAATTAGCCATGCAACATAAAAACTACACACACCCACCCACACACACACACACACACCCACACACACACACACACACACACACACACACACAGAGCTCTCTAAACGTCTCAGCGGACAGGAAGTGAGGGCGTTAGGGCAAACAAGGAAGTGTTTCCCGCGGCAACCAAAGAGCTTGGTGTCTGGTCCGCCTGTCTCACTTCGCCTGTAAACTGCACCCGTGTGTGTGTGTGTGAGGTGTGTGTGTGCGTGTGTGCGTGTGTGTGTGTGTGTGTGTGTGTGTGTGTGTGTGTGTGTGTGTGTGTGTGTGCGTGCGTGTGTGTGTGTGTAAGGTGTGTGTGATGTAATGATGAGATGCAGTCGGGGGAATCCAAAGTGCCTGTTGACTGTTTTAATTGTCTTCTCACCTCCCTCTATCCCTCCTTCATCCCTCCATCCATCCCTCCTTTCCCTTCCTTTCCTTTCCTTTCCTATCTCTGATCTGCTCATCTTTCCTTTCCTTTCCTCTTTCTCTCTTCCTCACTCACTTTTACACTCCCACTTCCCTCACACACATCTTTGATATCATTATTCTTTTTTAATACCAACCTTTCCTTCTCGACCTCGCTTTCCCTTGTTACCTTCTCACAGTCTTTCCTTGTTTCCCCTGCACCCTTATGTCCTTACTCCAACCTATTTTCCTTAGTTGTTTTCCTTTCCCTTCCTGCTTACTTGTCTTTCCACCTCCATCTTGCCTGTCTCTTTCCTCATTTTTCTGCTTCAACTATCTTCCTTTCCCTTTTACTCTCTTCTTTTTCAAATCCCATCCCCTCTTTTCCTCCCTGTCTTTTATTCTGCGTCCTCTTCTCTCTCTGTTTTATTTCCTTGTTTTTTTGGCATCTCTCCCTATGCCTTCTTTCTGTTTTCTCAAATGTCTTTACACTCCTGTTTCTCTTTTTCACTTCTTCTTTCTGAGTTTAAACGTTGCACACAGAAGCACTTACCTCTCATTACTTTGAGCCTTTGTCCGCTCAAATATTGTTACAGTACAGTTTTTATTCATAGAAAGAAAAGCTAAGACCAAAATCATTTTTGTTCCAAGCTGTAAACATGAATCTGAATCTTGCTGCAAAGTTGGACATTTTAACATGAGACTAACATTCAGCCATGGAGGCAGCAGCTTGGTTTTTCTTCAACTCAGAGTATGCAAAATGAAGCAAGTGAGGAAAAGGCAGCAGCTGGTTGGAAGCCATGACTTGCAATGCATTCTGGTATACGTAGTCACTTCAGGCTTGACTCTGCAAGCAAGAGATCTCAGCTTCGACTGTGTTATCGAACACATTGAGGAGTTTACTGAGAACATGTAGCAACAGTGCAGATTGTAATTTAATACAAATCATGTTGAAAACCACCTTTAAGGCCCTTTTATTGTAAGATTACAGCAAATGTTGAGATCCAATGTTTCTGTCTGACCTCGTCCTTAACGTCCATCTCTCTGTCTCATGCCCATCCTACTCTCTCCTCTCTGTCTCCTCTTACTCCTCTATCTCTATCTCACACACACACACACACACACACACACACACACACACACACATACACACACACACACACGCACACACACACACACCATCATGCAGCTCTTCCAGTCCACTGCTCCTCTCTGTCCAATCAATGCAATATTAATGAGCCACAGCCCTGCTGGCTACACTGGGAACTTTGTGTGTGTGAGTTTGCGTGTGTGTGCGTGTGTGTGTGCGCGTGTGTGTGGGTGCGTGTGTGTTTGTAAATATATGTGCATACTTTGTTTATGTACGGTTGCGTGCTTTACATGTGTATATATAATTGTGTGTATTTTTGTGTAATTGTTCACGTGTCAAAGTTTTTTACGTGGGAGATTGTGTTTAAATGTGTGTTTGTGCTCCCTCCAGCAAAAGGACAAGCCTAAGGCAAAGCTCTGTCAGTGTCAAGGTCACACACACACACACACCCGCACCGCACTGCAAGCACGCACACACACTCTTGTGAATTTAGTTGAAACAATTACAAAAACACTGATGGATTCATACCTTTTACAACTGAATAAAAAAAGATAAAAATCTCTGTGGTTTATTATCTGATATAATTAGCAAGGCACATGCAGTATGAGAAGTGGACGTACCCTGTGGGTCTGTGAAGTGAAGCTAATGCAGAGCTGCCTTAAACCTGTAATCTTTCTAAGGGCCAGCTGGGGGCGACTCCATAAAGACGTAGCATACAAATCTGCCCTGCAACTCAAATTTCCTGTGGTCGACTTTGAAAACTGGAGCCAAAAGGAGAACATTTGAATTATTGCATTAAAAGGAGAATGATGAGGAAAATGATTCACTCTAATGCTAACATCAGGGATTTCCCAAAAACGTTTAAAAGACGACAATGGCAAACTTTGTAAAGATGTTCAAACAGTTTTTTTTACCAACTCTTTGCAGACGTTGATGAAACGTCTACGTTTAGGCCAGATTAATCTTCTTGTTAACATCGCAGTGCGTTGAAGTTATGTCTTTGCAAGGACTTCAAAATCATAATTTCTGTCCTCCTCCAAAAACAACAAGTTGTCACGGTATTTAAATGGTTGAAAAACGGTTTTAGACAAATCGGCCGTAACAACCTTCTTTCAGGCATATTCCAACGCTGGAACCACAGTTAGTGCTCACTGGGATGAGGAAATAAAGATGTGTCTTCTTTTTAGTCCGTGAAGTTTCCATTTCTGCAACGTGACCACCATTTTGTAATCTCAAAAAATTACCCGATTGGCTGTTCTTCACATGCTCCCCTGTAGCTTCTGTATCTAACAAACTCATGAACTCTCCACCAAACAGACTAATTAAAAGAAACAGTAATCACAGACCTCTCTCTCTCTCACTCTTCTTCAGAGCCTCCCTCTCTCTCTCTCTCTCTCTCTCTCTCTCTCTCTCTCTCTCTCTCTCTCTGTCCGGGCTCCAAGCGTATCGATCCGTCCTCCTTCTCCAATCTTCAGCCTTAACCAGTCGATGCTCCAGCCGGTCACATCCTGCTCTCCGCCGTCTCTCCTGCTCGTCTTCCGGCTGTAATAGACCTGAGGAATCTACTCTGGAGGAGATTTACAGCCGTCAGATGACAACCTCGCTCCACCACCATATGTGTGCTGCAGACCAATGTTTATATGATATTGTTTGTTTTGTTGTTTGTGTTACGATCGCCTGCTCCGAGGTGGAATTACGGACGAAAGCGAGAGTCTTTCAGACGAGGTGGAATCACAGAATTGACATTTGCCATTTAGCAGAATGAAAATAAACCTTTTCTTTGTTTTTACCTTTTCCTTCACGACTTTCAATTTCAGAGGCTTTACGTGAACCTCTGTCGCCACGTCCAATCAGAGGTTTCTAAAAACGCTTCTTCGTTGGGGGGAATCTCTACAGAAGTTCCAATGCAGATCAGGTTTAAGGAGTGATTCCTTTGATTCTAAACCTGGGACTTATTTCAAGCTCTAAATGACTAAAGAGTACAACACCTTTTGCAATTGCTTCAGGACATATCTGAAGTTGGCACCTGTGAAAAGGGCTGCAATGGCTGCAATGTAATCCTTGAGAGCAAAAACCCAAATCATGTCCACTAAATTGTTATTTTAAGTGTTGAAGTGCGTTACAGAAAGGATCCCTACAGAGACAGACCTTTGTGTTAAACAGGAAGAGGCTGATTTTGAAACCAGAAACAGACACAATAGCTGTTTTCACATCTGCACTCCTGAAAATATCTAGATAATTTCAGGAATGCTCCGGATATTCTCCTGACCTGGCTGTTCACACTTTTACCTCACAGCGACCATACCTGTCAGACAGGAGGGGGTGCGGGGGTCTCCTGAGGTAAGATGTGACGCGTAAATTAAACGCGAAAGTATCGGACGAAGCAGTCCGCTATACGAAGCTATAATGAGAATATTTGCCTTCATATCAAAGCAACGTGTAGTTCGGAGATCGTAGCCATAGCTTAATACAGTCAAAGTATATAAACGTCACTCCCCCTCCCATTGGCTCGAGCTGAATTCTCCTGATAATATCCTGCTGCGTTCTCACATCAGCTCACTCTGACTTGCTGCGGAATAAATACTGGGGTCTCTCAGGAGAATCGGCGGGTGAAGTCTGAGTGAAAAATGTGGCTGTTTGCATTCACACATGTAGCTCCTCCTGGAAATATCAGTTTTTTAGGAATTTTCTGCAAGTGTTAAAGCCCCACGTGGCGTTATGTCAAATCCAACAGACTCCATTGACAAAAACAATAATTTGACCTCACAGAACACAGACTGCAGATCTACTGCATCCTAATGTGTGAAGTTTTTTGTGTTACTGTGTTTACAAAGGGAAAACCACGTGTTCTGAAATAACGAGATATTTAAGATGAGATCTTGAGAAATCGATCCAAATGTACTCGTTATCGAAACAGAGTTAAATATAATGTATTGGTGATTGTCTGCTCAGGGCTTCCATACTTTCACAATGTTTGAGTTATTTTTATTGAATTAGAAAACAGAGGTCAGCAGTGTAGGGATCTCCATCTCACAAATCTTTGTCCTTGAAATTATAACAAAGAGTTTCCTGCAACACTTAAGTATAAGTGTAAGAAGGAGAGAAGTATTTTATCAGATCTTGGTTTTTATCTGCACACACTGGTCACTTCAAGGTCCCACCAGCCTTTAAAACCTTTAAAGCACACAGCTGTAAACTGCAAGGTTTCTCTTCTCGTTTATTTTCCCATATATCGATCCCACTCTGCAGACAGCCAGCTGTCAATCACCTGAGCTGTGATTATGAGCAGCAGCTCCGACACACAGAGCGGATGCAACGCCACAAAACCAATTCATCTCCCATCAGCTGCTCATAAACAATCCATCAATAGCCTCTCTGAGATCAACTGAGTCCAGGACCGGTTCACAACAAACTCAACATATAGTCGGCGAGTCATTTATCGATGTAAACAGGAATCAAATATTTATCATGAAGCGGCTCTCGGTTTGTGATCAATCCTTTTGCCCTCCGGTGTACAAATAGGGCGGTTAAAAGCGGGATCGTATACCGACACTTATTCAAGACATCAAACACAAGAACGTATTGATCCCATTGTGAGCTGAGCATGAAACACTGATGTGAATCTGGAGGCAGGGATTAAATCTACTTAGATTAATAATTTAATGCTCAATAGTTTTCTGTGTAAAAAAAAACAATTAACAGAATTCATTTGAAAACATCAAAATGAATCCATGTTCATCAAAACGACAAATTAAATAGAATATCCAGATCATCGACTGTACAGAGAGAAGTGGACGGAGCAACCTTGATGTGTTCCACCTGCCGTATTCTAAACCTCCAGTGTGACATTTTATCTGTCGCCATCTTGGTTTTCTGGAGCCAGACGGGACCGTGGCTGTGTCCAAAATCACTCACTCGTTCCCTACTCACTATATAGTGAGGTATATGTAGTGGACTATATCGTGCACTCACTCAGCAAAATGAAAAAACATTTCGGACACTACTCGCTCACTCGCCGGCCGCTGACAGTGACGTCGTTGTTGTCGTGCAACTAAAACGTGCAGCTTAACAACGGCCGAGGATCAAAAACAACGGTAAATGAATTTTAGTGATGACTTCTATTATACTGAGTGTATTATCACAAACAGTTACAAATAATAAATAAATATAAAATATTGAATTTTAGAGATAAGGAAACGGACTCTGGTCTCTCGTCTGTCATCATCATGAGGACAAACTAACGTCACGTAGACGATCTTTTACTCTTTATTAAAACAAATCAAAGATTTCAGTAAAAACGCTCCAAATATGAAACTTGTGTTTCTGTGTGCACGCTGGTCGCTCCTCTCGTCTGTCTGAGAGCAGTCGAGTCAAACTTGAAAAAGTCTTTGAACCGCAATGCATGATGGTAAATATTGCTCGGATAGTGACCATCGGCTTTACACTACTTTTCACAATGCATTCTGGGATACAATGAGTGGACTATAGAGGGTATGACTCAGAATGGCGTCTTCACTATATAGTGAGTAGGGAGTGAGTTCGGAGAGTTTGGAGGGGAGGGTTGATCTGAAGAGGAGCGAGGGGTTTGTAGATTACAACAGTTATCCAGACCAGGCTCAAGGCTAAAAGGTCATTAATGACAGTGACACAGAATACGATTCAACAGAGGAGAAACACTGAAGGAGCAGACCTGTACCGCGTGCTGTGCTTTATGAAAACTGACTGCATTTGTTGATTTATTAGCAAAATTCTATATTTACACCTGATCATTTCTAAAACAAAAACCCAAACCTTATTGTCTTCAGCCACGTTTACTGTACATGAAAACTGAATCGTTTATCGTTTTCAGAAAGTTCTGCATTCAGATAATGTTTTGATAACAAACCTGCAAAAAGACTAAAAATGCTTTTGTGTTCTTGCCCGACCAGTAGTAGGAAATGTGACTTTGTAATGAAACAACATGCACACATATTCTTCAGGTGTAACTGTATAAAAACGGTAAACACACAAACCTTTATGTGGACGGACGATGAGGTCGGATTGCTTCTCCAACTGACCCTAAACTACAAACCAGTAGATTTCAAGATAATGTCGGCTGGGAGTCATGCCTGTCAACATTTTCACAAACATAACACTGGAGTCAACGACAACGAAGAAAATTATATGAACAGCCTGAATCAGCAATGTACTCGTAATATGACAATCATAAAGTGTGACCTTGACTTTAGGATGCATACATTTCTAAAGTTTGTTTTTATGGCACAAAATGTTCATCATTTAGGTTAAGAGCAAACAACAACCCTCTTTTCTGATTTGACTGTTTTAAGTTGATCTGTCACGATGACATATTTGCAATTTTCATGGCGTACCAGCGTCCTAAAGATCTAACAGGATGTTTGTTAGGGGGTTCACAGTTTGAGATATTCATCAGCTCTTGTTGGTTTTGTATATTTTTAAAGAACAAGCAAAAACACAGCTTGTAATTGAACTCAACAACCCCCCCCGACTCCCCCCCCTCTATCTCCATCCTCTCTAACTTTGACAACAAACTCTGAGCTTGTCGGAGCTAAACACACATATCGTCCTGTTTTTGATCTCCCTCTCGCTCGGCACTTAACATCGACTTTCCTTCGTATCTTCTTTAAACGTCGACACCGTGTGCTTTGTCCCACGTTTAAGTATGCACAGATACTTTCTCAGGATTAAAGGGAACTTACAAGCAGGTTGGAGCTCTGATGTTGGAGGGAGCTGCTGCTGTCAGGAGGCTCCGAGGAGAGACACGAGTGGATAAGTGGACTATTTAAAACTGTTTGTAGGGATAAAGAGCTGCAAGGAGAGGCGAGAAGTTTTTAATCTGAAATGTAAATTTAAAAAAGAAACCTGAGGAATGACAATTAAGTGAGTGTAGAGAAGAAAGACTAAAGAACGATACCACTGCTCTTTCCTGTCCATTAAATAAAAACATCCCTTAGTAGAGTTTTTTCATAAATTAGTCTTAGAGTGTTTGTGACGCTGCTGCAGCTGTGAGAAGTGGAACGTGCACATGAAAGATCTTAAAGGTAGAGTCAGTAAAAATGTTGGTTGCAGCTTTTAAACACAACATTCAAACTGGGCCCTCCTCCTCCTGGGCTCATCAACCCCAGAAGCGCACACTCACTGCAGGACGTAGTGTGTATGTTTACTGCTTGCTACCTACACTGCAAGCTACCGCACGCTAACACAAGCTAACCGCCGGTGTTTGTCACCTGCCTGATCAACAGAAAGCGGACAAACTCCTTTTCTGCGGGTGAAAGGTAACCCAAGATTCATCCTCATTTTAGAACGAGCTTTATCTGCTTGGTGTTTCGCCTCACTATGATTGTATTCTCTATTCTTTGCTGCTACATCAACATCCGTCATATTGGTCGGTTTGAATCGCGTCCAATCCCTGAATTGTATCCCCTCTTAAACTCACCTGTGCGCTGTCATTGGCTGGGGGAAAACACACCAGCTCCCCGCCCTGAACTGTCCCGAATCTACCAAGACAAATCAAAACATCAGAATCCAGGCAGAGGACAGAGTCTCTGCAGACACAGTCACCTCCACACATACGGAGGTCCAGAAGTGATGATTGAGCAGCTTTACTTTTGTTTAACTCTATATTTTATATTTCAGTAACAAGCTGCTGACTCTATCTTTAAAGCTGAACCTCCAACTTTTTCTAAACATGAGAGTTGAAAGTGAAGTAAATCTGCTGATGAACTTTTCTTTGCTTCATCATAAATAATGAGCTCACTCCAATATATATTTAAAAAAGCTGATGGATCGTGCTGCTTGAGACGCAGAGAAACATGCTGACTGATGAAAGGAATTCAAAAGAAGCGGAGAGAAGGGTTTGGGCCTGAACATGCTGCAGAAGAGATTTCTGATCAATACATTAGAAAGTTTGTTCTTTGAAGCTGAGATGAGTTCACCACTGTACACGGACAGCACGCTGCACAAAGTGCGGAGCTACAGACAGATCTTCTTCTTCTACAGTAACTTACAAATGATTGGTGTGATTCTATGTCAACACCCTCATAGGAGGATTTCTGGCTTTACATCTTTAGATTCTCCAATTCTTTTTGAAGTATTAATGTTCTTCATGTAGTTTAGATTTATTTCAAAGTGCACCAGCACAGCAGCAGGCCACGTCTCCTTTATGAAGACCACCTGAGAGCCGGATCAGGATTTGGACTTTATATGGAGTGTAATCGTTTTGTGAGGGTTGTGATCGAATGATCTGTATTGATTGAAATGAATGTTAGCTGATAGCTACCTTGAGCATCCTCTGACTCAGGGAGGAGGTCAGAGCCGGAGGTGGGGGCTGAGAGAAGACTTTATCCATGATGACGTCATGCTGCACTAATTCATATTTTATTGATTAGTTTGAATATTCAGGATTAAAAACACATTTTAAACTTCAACAGAAAACTAACTTCACACTGAAAGTTCACACAGACGTGTCGTCTGACCGGTTTAGACACTGAACAAAAATATAAACGAGTTAAAATCAAAGATCTAAGACTTGTTCTTTGTACACAAACGGACTACAGCTTTGTTCACACATTTGTTTAAATCTAAGTGAGCCCTTCTGCGTGGGGCATATCAAGATGCTGATCAGACAGAATGATTATTGCACAGGTTTTGCACGACTGCAGAATTAGTCGCAGTTATCATTTGGTTCAGTTTATTATCAACAGAGCAGTGAGGGCGACGAGCAGCGTTAGTCTGATAACAGAGACTTCAGTGTTAACCTCAGATTCATACTGACGGATGATCCACAGAAGTTTTTGTTTCCAGGACGTCCTCTTCTGTGTGTAAAGGCACGCTCCCTCACTCTCGCTCATCCCTCACTCTCTCTCTCTCTCCCAGAAGTTGTTTTAAATTAATTCAAAGAATAATCAACAATAAACTAGTAGTTACTAGTTATGCTGCTCTGTGTGACGGGAAGATCAGACATCTTCGATTACTTTAAAAACCTCTGAAACCTCTCAGTGTGTGAACGATAGAAAAGCTACAACCTTACAGACTTTAGTAAACAGACAGAAAAAGGTGATCACATCCATGTTCTTCATCTGTGTATCCCATTAAATCAAGTAAAACTTCAGTTAAACATTTCTATAAGCTGATTGTTTTAAATGTGCCTGATTTGAAGGGGCGCTGCAGCACCCTCAGCACGCTGACGTCTCTGATGTGACTGCATCAAAATGATCCTATTTATTATTATTTTGTATTCTGGTTATTTACAGACTGCACTCTTTGGTAAACATCCTCCTTTACAGAACCTTGACTTCTCTTTTGTCTACAAACATTTCAGGCTAACAATCCAGATCTCAAAACTGGGTCACTTTAACAAATACCAAGGGTTTGGACTGAGAGAGGAAAGATTGCTTTTAGTGTTGCTGCTCCCGTCATGACGAACAATTTTCAAATGACAGCTCAGTGGCCTTCTCTACAGGAATTACAATGACCTAACAATGTGACACATGCAGGACATGGGTTTGCAAGAATCAGTGTGTTTATGAATGTATTTATAATTATCTTAATGGTGTTTTAAATGTTTGTTTTTTTTGTTCTGTCTTGAATTGTGTTGCTGCAGTGCACTGCTGGAGAAGAGATCTCTATCTCGGTGGTTTCCTCCTGCTAAAATAAAGGAGAAATCAACATAAATCAAACCTTTCTAGTGATACATTTTGCAAATAGTTTAGTGTATAGTCCTTTTCTAGTCGTCTGACTACTCAAAGCACGTTTACACCGCAGGTCACACCTACACACACTGATGGTAGAGGCTGCTGTGTAAAGTATCAGAAGTAACTCATCCATTCATACACATTCAGACGCCGCTGACGAAGCAGCGGGAGCAACTTAGGGTTAAGTGTCTTGCCCAAGGAAACATCGGACATGTGGCTGCAGGAGCTGGGGATTGAACCCCGTACTTCCGAGTAGGAGACTACTGAATGAAATTGTGATTAATTGCGAAGCCCTAGTCCACGCATTTCAAGACCCATTTGTGCATAGGCTTTGGTTCAAAATGAAATGAGACTTGCGTCCACTTTCCAGACAGAAGTTATGATCTGTAAAAATAAACGATGCAGGATGATCTGTGAAGACACAAGAACACTTTGTCCTACGTGTAGAAAGATTTTGGAGACAGGAGAAAATGCACGAGATGAGGATGTGAACTGAATGCAGATTTTAGAAACTAAATGTAAAAGGCATCGTTTCAATGTTAAATGATAGATCTGAGTTTCTAATCACTGCAGGATTTCAGTCAACAAGCTCCACTCCTTCATGAAATCACGATCATCTTCGACTCTTCTTTAATCAGAGGATCTCTTCTCAGATCTCCTCACCTCGTTAAAAACACCAAACACACACCGTATCCTCTCAATCCCACAAACCCCGACGTCTTTACAGCCGTTAGTCACCTTAAGCCGGCTCTAAGCTGCAGCGCCGCTCAACGTTGAATTGATAATTGAAAAGTAAAGCAGCGGCGATTAATTTTTGACAGCGTTGTGGTTTTAGAGACGGCGGCCCCTCCTCGAGCGGCGGGCCCCGGATTCTAACGGCTGATGTGAGAAAACCTGCAGAATCAAAGCTCCAGCTCGGCTCTCGGGGGTTTCTATCCCTCCGTCTCCTCCATCCTCCCATCCCTCCATCGCTCGGCTGGTTTTAATGCCGACCTGAGGGACTGAAGGGAGGGAAGCCGAGGTTCTCTGACTCTGCGTCGATACTTTCTCTCTCCAGCTGAGCAGAATCACAGCCGCTCTGCTCTTAACTAATCGAACCCTAAATTCCCCCCCTTTTTTTTTCTCCCCACTCCCTCTCTCTCTCCATCCTCTCCAACTTTGACAACAAACTCTGAGCTTGTCGGAGCTAAACACACATATCGTCCTGTTTTTGATCTCCCTCTCGCTCGGCACTTAACATCGACTTTCCTTCGTATCTTCTTTAAACGTCGACACCGTGTGCTTTGTCCCACGTTTAAGTATGCAAAGATACTTTCTCAGGATTAAAGGGAACTTAGCAGGTTGGAGCTCTGATGTTGGAGGGAGCTGCTGCTGTCAGGAGGCTCCGAGGAGAGACACGAGTGGATAAGTGGACTATTTAAAACTGTTTGTAGGGATAAAGAGCTGCAAGGAGAGGCGAGAAGTTTTTAATCTGAAATGTAAATTTAAAAAAGAAACCTGAGGAATGACAATTGAGTGAGGAAGGAAAATTTCGGCGAACATTACAACCCATTTAGAGATCACGCTCCTGTTGTCCCGTACATCAAGTCTTTAGTTTCAGTTCTTCCCTCCAGACAGACTCTGGTTTTTGTTCATGTCTAAGAAAATCATCTTGCAGAGAGTTGAAACTTGCTCCTGCTTGATTATCCATCACAGTCCACATTTCGCTGACTTTAAGTCTTCAAGTGAAGATGTGATTTATTATTCTGTTCCGTAAAAACGAAAGAATAGACGGATTCTTTTCAGGAAAAATGGCAGCATCCTTTATTGCTCATGTCTTAATCAACACACACCTTACTAGGTAGTTTGAGGAAGCATTTCCAATATGGCGGCCACCATTAATGAGCTTCAAAAGTCTGCTTCAGAGACCAACAGGTGACGTCACTGAGGCTACGTCCATGTTTTATACGGCCTACAGTTTATAAGCCTCTTTTTAGTTCTAAACCAGTGTTTCACGAGCCAGAGTAGATCATTAAAGTTACTGTGCATCACGACACGACTTGTTAATCGAGCTTGTGTTGGCTTTAGCTGTTAGCTGAGAAGATGCTAACCCCTCACTCCTCTGCAGATCCTCCCTTTCATACAAATATGGTCGCTTCTGGCTCCATACAAATCAAGATGCTCACACAAAATGCAGTCACACCAGGCTCGATTATCTCTAACGGTGGGGGGAAAGCAAACTACAAATGAAAGGAAAAATTTCCTTTGAGAGGTGGTCTTGACCTGTCTTGATTTAAAATCTGGAGTCCGCCCAGTCTGAGAAATTCTTCTGATGTTGTGATGAGGCATAGACCTTCAAAAAGGGGTCTCAAGACCGATTTCGAGAACTACATCTCTAAAAACATGCACGGCTTTACGTGATCATGAAGATGCTGAAGTTTACAAGACTAAAAATAAATAAAGACATGCAGCCGAGTCCACGTTCGCTGTTCGGAGAACAAAACAGAAAATATGATTGCCACTTTACTGACTTTGTGGTTTATTTTGGCCATAACACTCTGGCATTTCTCGATAATGGAGGCAGGGATCAGTGACATCAATCAATGACATCTCAGCAGCTGCGTCTATTCTAAACAGTCTATGAATGAAACCCAGGCTGCCATCTTCGCCTAAAACATCCCCCTTGCTTTTTTGAAGGATTAGGGCTCATTTTGATGTTTCTTAGAGTTTTAACACATCCTCTTCAGGTAACAGGATGCACCAATCTCTTTTAGCATTTTGCAAATACGATAACCCGCCAATTCTATGTTGTTTTTTGACTTTGCGGTTGTGAGACAAAGTTTCAATATGAAACAGGCCGTACTCCTTTGTTTAAAAGGTTTACTGTAAAATATAAAACCTTAGTACAGTACCTGTTCTGTTTCTGGGTCACATCAAACTGGTCCCAACAACATTTCTGCAGAAGAAGTACTTTTCCGATTTTCCCCTCTAACTCTCTCTCATGCTGCTGTGAGATCGTATTGATCCTGAACACACGCAGATCTTTTGATAATCTTTTCATGATGAGAAAAAGAAGAAAAAAACACTCGCAGCAGAAAAGCGGGAACTATTGGGAACATCAATAATGGATAAATACACAAACTGGGAACATCATGAGTTTCTGATCTCGAGAAAACTCTCACATCCAGAGGAACTTAAAATAACAGGATATAAGGAGTTCAGCGCTGCGAGAGAAACACCTGAGCTGGAAGAGAAAGAGGATTTAAAATCATTCAAAATCATGTTTCACTACACAGGGAACATAAGAGTGAGACGTTTCCAAGATACATTCAGTTTTTGGGGGATTACGTTCTTACGTGTATTCACCTGTGAGGGTAGGAAGGAAAGAAGGAGGAAAGATGAGAGGAAAGACAGAAAGGTGAAGAGGAGCAGAAGGTGAAGGAGTAAAAGTTTAAAGACGGAGAAGAGAGGGAGAGGTAAAGGGTAAAAAGAGGGAGAGAGAGACTTTAGTTCGCCTCTCTCAGTGGATGAATGAGACAATCAGAGACTAAAGAAACTTCCAGGCAGAGATGCTGCTTGTCAACAGGC
Organism: Tautogolabrus adspersus; assembly: GCA_020745685.1. Lineage (NCBI taxonomy): Eukaryota > Metazoa > Chordata > Actinopteri > Labriformes > Labridae > Tautogolabrus > Tautogolabrus adspersus. The sequence goes on along the minus strand of CM036549.1, from coordinate 3,813,484 downwards.
AAGGCAGGCAACTGCTTGGGGCCCCAGGCCAGTAGTGGGGCCCTCTAAGGCTGACAAACTTTACACCAAAGCAAAAGGCTCAAAATGTGCAAATTTTGCAATGACAGTAGGAAACCTCCCTGATGGGGCCCCATCTGACAGCAGTCACTCTCATTGCCCTGCTTAGCATCTCATGTATTACTCCTGTGAAAACCAAAGTTCGTCCGTGAAAGTCACTAAAGGGAATGATCTGCCTGGGAGTGAAAAAAAGAAAGAGGAGCGTCGGGGCGATGGCCGACATAATGCTGGTTGGAGGGACCCCCAATTAATTTAGCCAAGGGCCCCAACAGACTCTAGAATTACCTCTGCTTCCAGGTCGTTTTTTCTAATCAGCTTCGCTCTCAGGTTAAAAGTGAATAACTGAACATGTCGACTTTACATGTAGAACTTAAATTATTCACCTTTAAATTATGAAAATGCTTTTTTTATGTTTTATTAAAAAAAAAAAGAATTTCAGACGTAAAGAAGAGAAAGTTATTTTAGATTAAAGGAACAGATTGATCTCTGAGACGTTAGTTAAAAGAGCGAGCGAGAGAGAGAGAGAGAGAGAGAGAGAGACAGAGAGAGAGACAGAGAGAGAGAGAGAGAGAGAGAAAGAGACAGAGAGAGAGAGAGAGAGAGACAGAGAGAGAGACAGAGAGAGAGACAGAGAGAGAGAGAGGTGCAGACATCTAACTGAATGGTAACTATACAATAAGAACATTTTGACAGCTATATGGAAAAGGTTTTTTGGGGTATTCCTGTTTATTTTGTAACACTGGGTGAATATGTTGATTGTAGATACACTGAGTTTGGTATCTATTCATTTGAGGTGCAAACTAACTGGGGATACGTTTGTATATTAGCTGTGAATAATTGTGAGCATTTGTTGGAATCATTTATACACTAATGGAAGAAATGTGACAAAGGGGTCGGGGTATATAAGTTTGACTTGTTCCGACTCCTTTTCAGACACTGTAACTTTATTATTATCTGATTCTAATTGTTGGTCAGAAATGAAGTCTTTCATTCATAAGAGAATATATTTCAGCAACATCATAGTTTCATTATTTAAGACAGCATTTGTGATTTTATTCTCCTTTTTTTCCTCTTAACTTGAATCAGTTGTTGTTGCACGATGAAGCAGAATAAAGTAGGTCAGGTGTTCTGCATCAGATGATAAACATCTTCAGTTCATCTAAACTAAGAACAGAAAAGAGACGGACATGCTCGTGTGGTCGTTATCATCAATGTTTGTGATTCTGAAGATGTTCGGGCACAGATTAATGTTGATTCTTAAAAAGTCTATTTATTGTATATTCATGTGTTTTTGTAACCAGCAGGATATGTGTATTTTATTCTTTAGCGTTTAGCATTTTATAATTTACTTCATGTTGTCAGGTGTGTTTTGTTTACCGTCCTGTCTTGAGCGGGTTTTTAGTGAATGTCATGGGTCACTCTTATGTGGGACTACAGATGCGACCATCTGCACAAACTTTTTATGACCTTACAATAATGAATTAGTCTAATTAATCTATTAGTTTTAATTTTAAACCAGGTGTTTCTACCAGATGTGTAACCGAAACCGAAACAAGACAAAGGCAACGTGAGGCGACGCCACAGTTGGCCTTCGTCGCCACTAGTTCTTTGCCGTCTGCTTGGTGTTTCAGGGCCTTTAAAGAAATGAAAATGAAGGAAAAAGGGAAACTATCCGACACCTGCTGTTTTATTTCCATCTTTATTGGACACAAATTCCACAACAACACATTCTTACACAACACATGTTGTTTATATGATGCACAATAAATTTAACCTGCGGTGTGTTACATCAAGGGGAGTTTATATACATGCACTACAACACACACTCACTCTTACATATCACGGCTGATTTTACTGCAGAAAATAAATACACGATTAAAACAAAACTCATTTCAGCAGAACATTCAAGGTTACATTTAGTGTGAAGTTCAGAAATGAAAGTTTTGCTGTTTACTCTTGTTGAAAATGGGATAAAAATCCAGTTTGAGTCAAAGTATGATAGGTCGAAGAGTTCAAAGGAAGAGACAGAAGAGGATGGAGAATGAAAATGTGAGCAACAAAGAGCCTGAAAAACACATTTATGACCGTCAAGTTTAGACTAAAGCTACAGAAGACGCTCTCTTTGTCTTTACAGTGCTCTAAAGTTAAACATCTGCAGGTTTTAAAGAAACATACTCCTCTGCTTTGCTTATTTCCCCTCCATGTTGTTGCATTTGAAGAAAACTCTGCAGAAGCTTCTTTTGGACATTTCGGTTCACTACCTTCACCACAGAAGCTTCTTTTTTTTTCTGGCTGGATGACCTGATCTTCCTCACTTGTTACTTACTCCTCAGCTCTTCCTCTCGGCCTGCGTTATTTTTTCTCACCTTTCCTCCCCCATGAGGTTTCCAAAAACAGATTTTCTCAAACTGTAAAGAGCGGCGGAGAAAACCAAAGATTAAGATCTCAGAGCCGCATGGACCCGCTGGACTCGACGTGTGTGTGTGTGTGTGTGTGTGTGTGCGCCGTCTGATGGTCTGCAGGATATTTTTTTTGAAGAGAAGAAGAACTTGTGAAAAGCTTTGACACGCTCGGGTTTACAGGTGTGTAACAGTGTTAGAAGCTTTCTGACAGCACTAATGAAACGGACAGGAGAGGAAGAGGACGAGTGAAAAATACACAATTAAAGCCGTCCTTCGAATGTATCCGACACTTTAAGTACACAAAAATGAAAGTAAAAACATTGAAGCTCAGAGAAAAATGTCTCTATAAATATCATATCTGTGTATATATTTATATCTGTATATATCTTTCTTTCTAAATAAAACTCTCAGCACTAAAACAGAGGCAGTTTTTCCAAACTAGAAGGTCCAGACTAACAGAGAAATGTGCAGAAATGTGCTGCCAGCCACACAAAGTCATGCAGGGAGACCTTAAAGGTGAAGTGGTGGTGTGATGTCATCGTGTACTGACACACGATACACCTTCTTCGTTCAGACTCTTCTGAGACAAGTTGAGGAAGTAAAAGCAACTTAAATGTTGTTTGTTCTAACCTACAATGGTTGAAGGTGCGCTATAAAAAGATAACGCTGATACAGGCGAGTGTCCGAGTGTTTAACCGACTTCACAACACGCTGTGTGTCGATACCGTGCTCCAAAAATCCAAGTGAAGATGAAAACACTTCAGAAAAGGATGATTAAGTTTGCTCTGTCCTTTAAAATGGAAAACCGGGTTTTAGATTCTGACTTTTCAATGTTTCAATGAGAACAAGTCATTGCCAGGCAGGCAGTCACGTTAGCCACTATGAGCACACTAAAGATCAGGGCCCACGGTTCACGATTAACAGACTACATCAAGAAGCAGCTCTGATGATATATTTACTGTATATGTTCACATTAATATGTAGAGATCTCCTCCTGAAAGTTTGAACGATGCAGGCTGTCGAAAGAGAAACGCCTCAAGTCAAAGCAAAAACCTTCACATCTATTAGTGGTATATAACGCTTTATCGTCTGCAAACAATCAAACCAAATCCCCCACAGATCAACGAAGGAGGAAGACTACGCCAACTTTTTAACATGTGAACATCCAGATGAGTTTCTACATCCTCATAGGGACCAGAACTCAAGAAAATCTGGGGGCAAGAGAGTGACATGACACGTTCTGCCCTCCAAGATATAAGTCTGAGTTAACCTTTTGTTTTATTGGTCGTTGGGGGACATTGGAAGGTGATTTAGTCCCTAAAGTTTCTTATTGGAAGTGAGTATCTTTGGCAACTGGAAGGAAATGGTTGATGTTTTGTTGAGGTTCAATGCAATAAGGAAAAAGAAGAGATTTTAAAAATAAATCATTTTTTACACCAAATAGTAACCAGGTCCTAGGAACTAGAGGAGCATTAGGTAGAAGCTACATTAAGTTAGGACCAGTAGCTGATACTTGATACACCAAAAATGATTTATGCTGCATCTCCATTGTGTAAGGGCCGACTGTGGCCATGCTTTTAGGATGAAGTGAGAATGTGTGTTTGTGCAAATACACTTGGGTGTAAACACATAACGCTCACGTTCCTGTGTGAGGCTCACGGAGGATGGGGAAAGCTCTCAAGGTGTCAGAAAAATAAAAGCAGAGACCAAAAGAAGAAGTCAGTCACATGAGAATGAGCAATGAAACGTGAAAAATGTGCTCCAACAAAGGTTCAGTTTGTGTCTTTACACTTCCACCTTGAAAACAGGATCGGAAACTCATTTTTAAGTTCTCTTACTCTTTGACTCCAAAGCGACGTTTGAAAATAAAAACGAAACATGTTCATAAACTTTGAAGTGGTGTCATATATATTCTTCTGCAAAGATAATTCATAAAAACGTTTAATAAGTTACAAGTGTTTCATGATAGAACTTCTAATTTGCGCTGAAATAAATTAAAAACCCAATGGGATTTTCAACACAATAACTCAAAATGGCTGCTTCAAGATGGCGGCAAAGGAAGTCTGCAACACGAAGCAAATAAATAGGAATGACGAGAAGGTGACAACAACTAAAAATACATCAATTTATACCACAATGTAAACAAGCCTTCTAATCACGGCTTTGAGGATATCACACGAAGAGTTTCCTTACAACGGTAACTAGGAATGATAAAACAAATTCATCCAGTACAAACCGGGACCTGGACCTGGACTGGGGTTTATGGCCAAGCTTTAGGTAGATACCTTCAGATTTCTCAAGTTACATTTCTATAATGAGACAAGCTTTGGAGTAAAAACCTCTGAAACTGGTCCAGGTCTGGGCTCAGCTGGAGATACAGATCTGCTTTAGACCATGAAGCGATGCTCCTTGCCGTCATGGGCCATCAGGATGACGTTGCGGTTGGAGGTCCAGATGAGGCGGGCGAGCTTCAGGTGGTTCTGGGAGCCTGGGGAGGCCGGCTGAACCGGAGGAACCTGGTAGGTCTTAATGCAGCGGAGCTGAGGAGCCGAGTTCAACATCCCGATGCTGCCAAGCAGACTGGTGTTCATCTGAGGAGGACCAGAAGCACATGGAGCAGGATGACTCTTCAATACATAATCCATCAATCAACCCTCATTTCTTCTAGGTAATCAGTTCAGCATAAAGCCTGTAGTCAGTAAAAGCAATAGCAGAGTGGATCAGGGGCACACCGTTCCAAACATGGAACCCATGGGCTATCACCTGTCGAGGATACACCCTCTAGAGTGATTGTCAACTTTTCTTTAACTTCAATCTCCTCCAGCCAAGACCCCCTTTTCCGTGTTCTGCATTGTTTCCAGTCCAATTTGTAATCTAAGAACTGACCGTTAGTTCTGAAAAAAGTGAAGGAACATTCGCCCCTCAAGTTGTCAACATTATCACAAACATTTCTTGGTTCATTACATCCCCCAGAGGAGTGTCAGTTCATCTGTTTCTGGTGAGTCTTAGTTTATTTTGTAAATAGTAAGTGGCACAGAGGCTTCAGTCTGACTTCTTCGGTATAAACCAGAAAAAAAAGGCCCAGTGTCCACCTTGAGTTTTTTCTCTCTCTATTGTTTTCAATGAGGAGAAAGTGTTTGCAGCAGCAGCTGGCCGTCGGGATCTTTTTTCTGAGCGTTTCGCCTTTTTTTGCGGTCGCTCCAAGCGCTTCGAGTTGAAAATATAACTTTGGAAAGGCGCTGTTACGTCACAGGCGCTCCTTTTCAAAATATGCGATAGTCCCCCGTAAATTTGTCTACTACGGATCGGGCCCTATCCCCACATCCTTTATTCACAGCACAGTACCGCTTCATCCAAGCCCTCCAGGGAGCCAATGCTTTTCTGCCAGAAAAAAATGCTAGGTGAACACAGGGCCTTGAAGGGTCTTCTTCAGAGTCCAGCTGATGTGAGACGGGATGCCATTACCTGCTTTTGCTCTCCATACAGACGGCTTTTCCTGCATACACCAAAACCAGCTGGTACGTGATTGGTCAATATTACTTAAGACTACAAACTTAGAACAAACAGAAACCAGAAAACCTTTTATACTAAAGTACAGACGCCAGAGTAGAGATTCTACCGTTATATCTAGAATCCTTAAATAGAGATCAACCACAATCTACTGTTGATTAAAGTTTCACATTTCTGTTTTTAGTGTCCATCATTTTGTTAACGGACGCCCCAACAGGAAACATATCTAGAGGTTTTACCTCTTTACGTTTTTTCCTTTTCACCTCAGTGGAGAAGGTTTCCATCTTTCTTCAACATGTTGAACATGTTGAACTAAGGTCAAACGAAGGTTCAGCTGCATGATGCAGCTGAACCTTCGTTTGACCTTAGTTTCAGTCTTGTTATCTGATCCTTTTTAAATCATCACACACAAAGCTTATTGGTTGAACTCTTGATCAGGGCTCTTCACTGCTCTGCTCGGGTATGACAGATAATGACAGACTCGGGACACGTGATAATAGAATGGGACATTTTCTTTTTTACTGAATATTTAATTATTGGAAACATTCAAATATATACGAGAGGAATCGGAGGCAAACTTTTCTGCCTTCCAAAGTGTTTTTCTTCTTCTTCCCTCCTCTGTCGGCACGAAGCATCAAGTCTTCTTGAAGTTTAAGACCATCGTCACTATCTCTTGAAGTCTTTAAGGGAACAGAGCTAATGAGGAAACACAGAGGGTAACCCCTGAAGCTTCTGAACCTTTGTGTCCTGGAAAAAGGCAAGACTGAAAGTGCATGTTTCGATGAGAGAGAGAGAGAGAGCGAGAGAGAGAGCGAGAGAGAGAGAGAGAGAGAGAGAGAGAGAGAGAGAGAGAGAGAGTAGGAGTAGAAACTCAATCGTTTCCTGAGACGACACTGCCCCTCCCTCAGACACACACACACACACACACACACACACACACAAACACACACACACACACACACACACGCACACACACGCGCACACCGACAGAGCGTCTGCCAGCTCATTACCACAGCAGCCGTCTTGTCGGCGCGTAGCAGCGGTTTATGCTTACAGTAATGCCATTAGAATGTGTGTATGTGTGTGTGTGTGTGTGTGTGTGTGTGTGTGTGTGTGTGTGTGTGAGTGTCTGCAGACAGTCGTGTCAGGGGTCGTAAAGACCTTTCATTCAAAATAACAGTTCTGGGAAGTAGATAAGGAGTGTGAGTGTGTCTGTGTGTGTTTATCTGCTCACCTGAGTACTGACTCTTGTTCATTTAGATGTTTTGTTTTGTAATTTGGAAGTGTGTATCCTGTTTTTGTTTGTATTGAATAAGAATAAAGAGAGGAAAGTTTCCAGAAATAACATAAAATATTTCACATTTCCTTTATTGTAGAGATGGGTCAGTGGTTAGAGAAATCAGTCTGGGGAATGACAGCGGGGAATGACATACAGGAGAGTCGCCAGAGGTCGGATTCGAACCCGGGCCCCCGCCTGGAGGACAATAGCCTCTGTACATGGGACACGCGCACTAACCACTAGGCTACCAGCGCCCTGTGAACTCTTTGAAGGTAATGCATTAAGGACAGACTTCACATAATAAATTGAACTTGAATAAAGCCTGTGAGGAAACTGAAACACAAATGACCAACTTACAGCCACTAAAAAACACAACACCCTGGATTTCTTGAAAATGGAGGCGGGGATTGTTTATACTTCATGTCCAGCTTCTGTTAAAAACATGTAGAACTGTTCGTGACTTTATGACATATGTGACATAAGCTGAGACACAAGTCTGCCTGTGTTTACTGAAGAAGAGAAAACTCAATCTGAGGGCTGGATTTAAAACCTCTTAGGAGCTGAAAAGTTCCTCTCTTTAGGGAGCCCTAAAGGCCCTCTAAGATAACAAATATGTGTGGAGAAAAAACACATAACCTACTGATTGTTAGTGTTTTGCACATCGCTCACCTGCCAGAAGGAGATGTGGCTGTCAGCGTTGGAGTATGTGGCCAGGTAACGTCCATCAGGAGCGAACGACACGGCTGTGATGGGACCCTTATGACCGTGGATGTTCTGAGGAGACACAAAGTTTTGACTTAATAAAACAAAAACGACTTTTACCAAAACTTCATGAAAACAATCTGAACCAGCTGATTGTGCATCATTCAGTGAAGAAACATTTCTACATTGTTTGTGTGTTCAAGGTTAAAATGACTGTCAGCGGTCGAACACAGTGAAGATGTTTTTCCTAAAAAAGGAAAGACAGCACGCCTCCAGCCTCCTGAGTGAAAAGAGGGATTTTTCTGAACGTGTGAATAAACAAAAGTTTATAAACATGACTTACAGCAGACACTGATCTGCTCAAGGCTCCAAAACCAAACCTCTTCCAGACGTCTTAAAAGTTTACATTTAAAAAAAACCTGTTTACAGTAGTGTAAGAATCTGTAAGTGTCTGGGACTTGTGCTCTGCTTTAGTGTGTTTTAGAACTTTTTTAAGACCTCATAGTAGACACAAGTGTTTCCCTCAGATTTCTCTGCAGCTGTAGGTCTGTAGGAGTTAGTCTGGATGTTGGTCAATCTCAGTGCTAGATGATGAATGGTTAATGGACTTGAGCTTGTATAGCATGTCACACCTACACATTCACACACTGATGCAGAGGCTGCTATGTAAAGGTAGGTAACTAATCCCATTCATACATGCACATGAAGCAGCGGGAACAACTTGGGGTTAAGTGTCTTGCCCAAGGACAGATCGGGCATGTGGCTGCAGGAGCTGGGGATGGAACCCTCAACCTAACGGTTGAGAGACGTTCTACTCAACCAACTTTGCCACAACCGGAGTGCTGTCCTAGAACTTTACAGATTCAGTTTTGTTGATCAGCGAGTCTTTTCAGTCTTGTTACTGCT
>CM036549.1:3637128-3799628 GCA_020745685.1 Tautogolabrus adspersus | reverse complement strand
CCTACACACACACACGCAGCCCAACTAAATGTCGGGTGAACAGGGGCCAGTGCTGTTATCAGATATAAATGACCCCCTCCACCCGACTAGACTGCTCAGGTTACTGCAAATCAATACGTAGCAAATTACCAACACACACACTCACACATAACTGCACACAAACATGAAGGCAAGGAGCACACACACACACACACAAACACACACACAACATCACATACAGTCAAATATAAATGGGTGCAAAGACAAAAAGGTGATTAACAAAGTCATCGCTTCATCATTAATCAATTACTGAGAGAAAAACACAACTCCTCTTCTTCTTGTTATCTCCTCCCCTCTTATTTACACCCCATGGTACCGCTCGTTTCCTCTCATCTCTCTCTCTCTACTGTCCTGTCATTGGACGTCACACTTACTCTTCATGAAGGAACAGAACAAAGGATCAACTAGAAAGATAAGTTTAGGTATTAAGGGAAATACTGTTCTAAAGACAGGTGGATGGAGAGAAAGACGCAAAAAGTTCTGTAACCTCTATGCTTTCTTTTCACAACTACAGGGAACATTTTTCTCCTAACTTTTAACTTGGGGGATATCAAAGATGCACATTTCCTCTTCGTTATCTTGACCAAGTTTCTTATGCATTATACCTTCTTTAAGTATAGCTGTTGTCCCTCGTAAACTGTCTCGGTCAAATCAATGGATTTGACCGAGACAGGGGGGTGTTTGCGTTTATTCAGAGATAGGATAGTGGGTAGAGTCAGAAATTGGGGAGAGAGAGAGAGTGAGGAAAGACATGCAGGAAAGGAGCCACAGGTCAGATTCAAACCCAGGGTCGATCGCCTAGAGGACTACAGCCTCCATAAATAGGGTGTGCACAATAACCTCTAGGCTACAGGCGTCCCCCCAGCTTTGATTTTTTTAACCTTCGTGCAAAACCATTTTTTTGATGAATGTCAGATAAATATCTAAACAATGACTGTGATGATGTGATTGAAGTACAAAATAAATACAGTTTAAAATGCAATTTGGTTAATTAGATACATATGGCTAAGCGCTGTATAGTGTAAAAGTCCTCCAAAATGCAATGATAATGAGGTACTGGGATGAATATAATATATCAAAGGTGTTACTTGAAAAAAAGTGTGAGGGCCACTTTAGTATGTTGTCAGTTCAGTGATTGATTAGACGAATGGACAGTGAGACGGACGGACGGCAGACAGCGGAAGGAAGTGTGGATGGATGGATGGATGGATGGATGGATTAGTGGATGAACAGATGGATGGAAGGATGGACGCACGGACGAATGAATGCATTGATGAATAGATGGGGGAACATTTTCAGCTTAAGAAAAAAATCCGGATAGTGTAATGGAATAATTGAATGGTCGTATTAATGCGTGGATGGACCAATGGTTGGATGGAGGTGATGTCAGGATAGAGTAGGGGAATGTAAAGATGGTTCCAAGAAAGTTTGAAAGAGTGAGAGATTAATTGATGATGGTGGACAGGTATGATTGGTGGGCAGGTGGATGAATTGATGGACTGATAGTTTAAAGGAAGGATGGAAATAATTGGATTGAAGATAGATCAATGGATAGAAAGACAAACATGCATAGACGAATAGACAGAAGGATGGATAGAACTGATTGAGAACAAGTATGGACAGCTGGAGTGTGATGGATAGATGGATAGACACCATCTCCACGAAACGAAGGATTAAAGCAAGCATGTGAAAGCTCGACTTTGATGTAAATCACAACCTGATGACCTGTTTCAGCTTTATTTCTCTGTTAAGATCAAACATCAGATATGCAAAGATGAGTCCTTTAACGTACCTGACATTTTCCAGTACGAACATCGTAGAGAGCTACTGATCCCTGGCGAGCTCCGACAGCTATGCGATGACTGCGATCACAATAACCAACCATGTAGAACCTGAGCGAGTGGACAAGACATACAATGATTTAAAGCGGGAGAAAATCATTACTGTGCTCTTATACCATTGATTGTCATTAAGTCATCCAGAGGAAGCAGGAAAATGTGATTGCATGAAGATAAACCAACAACACATTCACATGCAGTACAAAACCTTATTCCTACAGGGAAACACACTCTTGCAAAACTCGTGGTGTTGCAGAACTTCTCATGGCACGAACCAATTTATTCTCCAAGCTGGATTGAAATGAACAAACCTGTCCCCTCGACACAAGGACGTACACCCACTTACTTGCAAATAGCAGGGAAACACTCCTGCAGTCCTTTCTTCTTCACCAGAGAACCTTCGATACAGTACATGATGATATCCATGACCTGAGAAAGAGGAGGAGGGTGAGAAGGGATAGTTGGAAGTTATGATATTTCTAATACATTTTGTAAAGGGTTAGATTTATTCAGAGTTGTAGGCAACCATTTGAAAAAAATCAAAATATAAAAGTGTTTTCTCTGCTATGTAATAACCTCGACCAGCAGGTCCACGACGTCTCCGGGCATCTTCTCGATCAGGATGTCGATCACTCGCAGGATCTCAGTCTTTGCTCTGGCCAGAGTGGTGGTGTGAACGTTCTGCTGCGACTGAGAGTTTGCCTGTGCTGCGTTGAACCTATGAACCTGTACAGTACATAAAAGATATGACAAAAAAGGAGCATGACACATGGTATCTGATGCACTGGGTGAGCCACCACGGCCCAAATACCACTTATTAAATCACTAACCTTCTACTGTACCACATCATGAAAACAGAAAGACAACTCTCCACTACAACCCATTTTAACTTGAACTCATGCAAACTCTGTTAGCATTGGAAGACATTCATGAACACAGACTTGTAGAAACTAGCTTTTTGAAACTATTCTTTTTGATGTTTGTGATAAAGGTTTTAACAGCTCAGTCTCACCTCTCTTGCAATGGTGGTGATGAAGGCCGGTGGGCGGGCAGTAGCAATAAGAGAGAGGGCGTGACGGGCTGAGCGGGCCGAGTCTGCAGGAGGGTTTAGGGGCAAACCCATCGTAATACTGTGGAGACAGAGAGAGAGGAGTAGAGGGTTCATTCATAGTCAGAAATACATTCTTCTCTCCGAAATACAAACAAGCGTTTGATACAAATCAAAATGGAAAGCAAGGATTAAGTAAGGAGTTCAGGAACAAAAGAGAGTGACAGGTGTATTAAACCAAATGAACACACAGCCATTTAAATGCAAATGATCTTTAAGACTTTAAGTTCACTCACAGTTCACTTTGCTTAGGTTCACTTCAGACATTAAAACACAATGACTGAATTCTTCAGTCCCGCTGATTCAAAGAAGACAAATGTTTAAGAGCGTCTCCCAAAGAGAAACTTTCCAATTGAAACATTTTACTGATGTGAAAAACTAAAGAACAGTGACGTGTTTTTGTGAGCCAAGAAGCAAAGGAAGAACACTGTCATTGAAGCTGCTTTTGTCACTGCTAACTAAAACTGCTTTTCAGGGAGCTGTTGGGCAGTGGTTAGTGCGGGCGCCCCATGTATGGAGACTATAGTCCTCCAAGCGAGCGGCCCAGGTTCGGATCCGACCTGTGGCTCCTTTCCTGCACGTCATTTCCCACTCTCACTCTCTCCCTGATTTCTGACTTCACTGTCCTATCTCTACCATAAAGGCACAAAAAGCCCATAAATAAATCTTTAAAGCTGCTTTTCTGTCTTGAAGTTTTCCATTACTTCACTGGTTTTATGCAACTACAGAGCTTAAACAAAAAACGTAAAGTTTTTACATCTTTAAATCCACGAGGCACTTTTCCACTTACGACTTGATTAAATCAGTTTAACCCTAACTAAAGCACGTCACAGTGAACTCATGAATTGGCCTTGTTAAAAATTAAAAACCTCTGCTAAACATTGCAAATGATAAGGACTAATTCCACATTTGGTGCTCAGGAAAGTAAGTCTACCGACGGGATAGTTGACTGGGATTGAGTCTTATAGTGAGAGTGTTTATGGTAATGAACGTACATCGCACGCGTGGCTCATTAATGTGAATGTAATAGTTTTGGGATAACAATGGAGCTCTATGGAAGAAGAACTATGAGGCTTAGGGGGACACATTGACTTAAAGGGATTTGTTTACCGAAGGTAAAACGTATACAGCCTTGTTTTTTAAAGATAGACTTACTGATACTAACCCTCTAAAAAGAGAAAGAGGCGTTAAAGTACACACATTTATAGAGAGCAAGAAAAGGAGATAAAAGTGAATGAAGTAGAGGGATGGAGCCTCACTAATATATGGAGTGAAGAGATTAGTGGGCAGCTTATAATGTCAAGGCCGAGTCAATGGGAGCCATTCACCAGACGACGGCATAATGGACTCCCACAATGCAACAGGAATTAGACACACACACCCTAACAGCTGGCCACACACCCCTCTGAGTGTGTGTGTGCGTAGAGAGAGAGAAAAGAGGGGCCGAGAGAGGCCACCTTGTTAAGAAAATGACTCTGGGGAGAGAGAGAGAGAGAGAGAGAGAGAGAGAGAGAGAGAGGAGGGGAGTGATGGGTGGATGAACCGCCGAGCTGCACGATTCATCTCCTCTGATTACAGATCACAGCCTCAGTGTCGGTAATTAATACTGGTAATGTATCGGCAATATATCAGCAATATTGAAATGTTTAATTTCATTTAGAGGGCTGGCTGTAATTGGAAACAGTCACGGTGTTGATATAAGGCGGCAAGAGAGCACAGAGCTAATTGTACAGAGAACCAGCGAGGTTAATAACTAACGTTTAGAACGTGTAATGAAATAATCTGGATTATTATTACTGACGCACACACACACACACACACAGAGTTTCATCGTCATGACTAAAAATAGAATCAAAGCTATTATTATATATAAGGAGATAAAGAGATTTGTAAAGACTAAGGTTCTTTATTTGAGCCAGAAATAAATGTCACATCTCTTCAAAGGCACCAGACTCCATTAACAAAAACAGGAATTTTACCTCTAAGAAAATAAGAGTTGCTGGTGTACGGTTGCTTATATACGATTTACTTTGTTGTGCTATTTGTGACTTGAGTGATTTGAATGGTAAGTTTAAAGTTCTTAAACAATTTTGTGTAACACTTAACAGGTACAGAAGTCCAACCAACTGAGGCAGCGGCAGACCAGAAACTCTTGAGTTCTGCAGAGCAAAATCGCTGTTTTTGTAAGTGGAGTCTGGTGGCTTTGAAGAGAGAGCGACATGACGTCTGTTAATTGTTTCAAAACAACATCTCAGAAGGTCTGCGTGCATATGTGCATTTGCCCTGAATGATTACTATGTGACCATTACAACCTCTTTCAAGACTGAAGGCTAAACAAAATCAGCTTGAGCAATGTCAACACTTTTTGTCCCTTAACGACTGAAAAGTATGTGTTAAAAAGAAAGAAAGGAGAGCTGAAGCAACCCTTCAGATTTACCTGGGCATCCCTTTCAGTACAATACAAAATACAAGCTATAGAGGGGATATTGTACTCAACTACATTACAGTGAAATGGAGAAACATCTCTGAATATAATGCGGTCCAGTTAAACACCACAGCGTACTATGACCTCCGTGTTAAGACGTAAATTAAGTCCTCTATAACAGCATCTAAAGAAATTGATTTTGTACGCCTCGGCCAATAAGCGATCTACATAAAGTGACTCTGATTTTGAGTTTAGACTGAAATATTTCAACTCAGATGCACAAACACACACTCACAAAGGGTTCAGTGTGTGTGCGTGTGTGAACGTGGCAACATGACTGTGTTCACTGCCAGTATCCCGCTGACATTACCCAGTCAATACGGAGTCACACACACACAGTGAGGATTGGAGTATTGATTTTTTTTGTGGTGAGGGAGGAGTGAATAACTAGAGTCTCATGATGAGAGTCACTGCTGCAAGAAACCAAAACTGTTTGTATCAGAGCGACTGGTAACTGGATGGTTTCCTCGACAACAGGCCTACAGACCAGTTTAATGCCAGATCAGGTTACTGACTACTTTTAGAAATGTCTCATTGACAGGTGTGATCATCCTACCACTCATCAATTACTGACTTTTTTTCTGGGTGACTAGATGATGTTATCACACATGCACAAAACTCTTTAAAAAAATCCTAAAATTTTCAGGATGAGCTGCATGTGGGAACGTAAGAGGCCTAGTCCTTCATCCAGACATTACCCGATGTGAGCCAATGTATGAACACGGCAGGAAACAATTAGGAAAACTCACCGCCAGCAAGCTACAGTAGTGAGCGGGGGGGGGGGGGGGGGGGGGGGGGGGGGGTTATTATGTTCGTATCTCTCAGCCATTGCAATCTTCATGCACTTAAAGAAGCAGCTTAATACTCGTTTCTGCTCGCCAGTATGTTCTTCTTCACTTGTTCGTTGATAATGTAATTACGGCTGATTACACAAAGCATTGATAAAGGCGCTTAGTCAGCCGGTTTGAATTTCCGCAGCGTCTGTTTTACATAATGTATTGCCTTCTAAGGCCCCTCCCCCTACTAGGGAATTGTTTTGAAGGCGACTCAGGAAGATTTCAGGGGAAGACTGCTGAATGAAAAAAGAAAGAAATGTTCACGATGTAGTCACTGATTGTTTCTCTCAGTAATTCTCTAAAGCCGTTTTTACACACGCTGAACATTTCCAGCAAATGTCATGCAGGCAGCCCCCTGAGTTTGAACTAAGCTGCTTGTTCACACATGCCTGTTGGACGGGGGGGGGGGGGGGGGGGGGGGTCTCAGGAGGACACATGACATAAATGGACGACTGGGAAGTGGCAGAAGGAGCAACAGATTCAGACCTTATAGTGGGAAATTTAGCCTTTATATCAATGCTACGTGTAGCTCGACACATTCACAACATCAACAAAAGAGCGGAGAAGAACATACTGGCAAACAAAAAAACATAATGAAGCAGTTTCTTTACGTGCACGGAGATCACACCGGTCTCGTGCATTCACTGTCTTAAAGTGTGCCAGCCTCGGAATATTAATGTCAGCACCTCCTCCTGCTCGCTTGAGGTTTATTTTTTCTGAATATTTCCTGCTGCATTCTCAAATGGAAATTAACTAGGGGTCTGTCAGTGGAAAAAGTGTCAGTTTGCATTCAAAGACAGAGAAAGACTAAGTCCGCACAGCAAAGATGCTCCAATTAACATTTAATGGGAATTATCACCACATGTAACTCTTCGGGCCCTCGCCCTTCATCAGACATGAAGTGAGTAGACACACCTCCACATACAAACAAACAACCCCCTGAGGTCGCCTGAAAGGTCATGTGATGCAAAGCAAGGAACATAGCTTTAGGCTTTCTTTGTCTTTGGATATGGTTTTTGTACTCAACTATTCGGAGGTGCGATCTGTTTGATATTTTTGTATGAACTCTGTTTGCATTCACACATGCAGCTCACCCTGAAAAATTCAGGAAGAAGTGCTAAAACACCACGAAACACCAGCTAGTTATCTTAGTAATGAAAAAAGTTTACTGACTGATTACAGAGCAGATTCAGAGCTTACAGTTAAACCTTCATAACCGTGATACTGAGTGATGTTTTTATTATTATTATTTTATTGAACATTATCTGTTTTCCCTGTAATTATGAAATCAAACTGGGCACAGTCTAAACACCATGAAGTTCATTTTAAATCAGGTGTGAATGTAATCCAGATTCAAAAGCACACGTCTGAATCAAATCTACCTTTGTCCTGAAAAGTGACCTGTAGTTTTCTGATCATGTTTACCTGTGTATAAACATCCTGTTGTGCCCATGACAACAACAACATGTACTTATCTCTGCACGACACACACAAACACATTACACAAACATTGATTTACCTCTGCATGATAAATGCAATTCTTCAAAAACACAAATCGACAATAATCACAGTGCAAAGAGATGTAGTTATCCCTGCATGTCAGAATTATACTCTCTATCTTTCACACAAAATAAAACACGCATTTATCTCTGCAGTAGGGACGGCAAACACATCACACTCTGATTGGACGAGAGAAGCAGAGAGGGAAACATCGACAGGTCAGCAAGAGGTCTTTATATTCCGGTCCACAGCAGGACATTTGAGAAGGTTACACTTGAACACAGTTCATATTGTTGGAAAGTTTCAGATGCCTTTTCAACAACTCCAGTTCTAAAGTGAGACCGCATATGTCTAAATCTACATGTTTGATTGAAGTCTTTGATTTGCAAAAGGAAAGATCAAAATGCAAAGAGCTGGTTACCTTTCTTTGTGCAAAAGAGACGATGGTTCCCATGTCAATTTATTTTGAGAGTTCTTAAGAAGGTAAAAGGAGACATGTTAGCTTCCTCTGTGCATGTTCATTTTTGGTGCTGTAATCAATGAGATGACCTCCTATTCAGACCTGTGTCAATGTCACAGAGACCAACAGAAACATTAAAAGTCTGATAACAGTCAGAGGCTTCAACGTGGAACAGCTAAGCCCAACAGCAGCGCTTAAACGCAGCTCCGCCATCATTCGCCTTCAGACATTCATATTGATTCTGCTGTGTTTCACATTGCGGCACAATCCGGCTTTGCGGAAGCGTGAGAGAGCACAGCGTAGCTCCAAATACACACAAAGTCAGACATGCACACACACACACAAAGCGCCACGCTTCTTCCTTGTCCCCCATTACTCCTCCACAACATTCATATTGAAGGCAAAACGTCACAGGGACGTTAATATCGTGCTTTGAAACGGCAGTCTGAAAAGGGAAACTCCTTTACCTTTTAACCCTCACTGACAATCCACTAACACATCAGAGCTACTTTAAGTGGGTTCAACAAACATTGATGACTGAAAATGATGTAAACACAGATTATCTTACACCCACAGTAAACCTACATGTGCTGAAGATGTAACACACACACACGAACACACACACACACACACACACACACACACACACACACACACACACACACACACACACACACACACACACACACACACACACACACACACACACACACACACACACACACACACACACACACACACACACACACACACACACACACACACACACACACACACACACACACACACACACACACACACACACACACACACACACAGTACAGATTAGTGAAGGTGTGTCTGGTTTAAGTATGTGTGTTTGATAACATAAGATGTGACACTGTAAAACACAAAGAGACACACACACACAAACACACTCTCCCTGCAAGGAGTGTATTGATGACCGTTTGTGTGGATCAGGGACAAAGAGCCTCACTAATCATAGAGAAACACTTTTTACTGTGTGTGTGTGTGTGTGTGTGTGTGTGTGTGTGAGAGAGAGTTCATGTATTCTCTCGTCCTCTGTATTGAAGAGGAACTGATCTGATCACTGTCTCATTGATCCGCCCTCGTGCTGTTTACTTTAACAACACCAGGAGGCAACAAAACACAGCTGCAGAACTTGCATGGTTAATTATTCATGTTCATAACCTCCTTCTATGAGTGCGTGTGTGTGTGTGTGGTTGTGAAAGACTCAACAGTTTCTTTTTTTTATAGGTGTGTGTGTGTCTGAGTGTGGGTAAGTAGATGCATAGAACATTTCAAAAACAAAATGCAATGATCGTAAAGGTATTCTTTATTCTATTTGAGTTTTCTTCACTTTCTGTTCTTAAAATGTATTTGACTAAAATCTAATTGCATGATTTTATGTCTGCCTCTCGCACCCACCCACTCACACACACACTCACACGGTGACAGCAGACATATCTATACTCATTTAACCAGACTGACCCGGCTCCAGTTTCAGCCTTAATAGGATCAACTCATATTGGCCAGTTAGATTTCAGCAGGGAGGAAGAGACGCACATGCTCAGCCCTTTGTATCAGAGAGGAGAAGATGCCACTGAATCACCTCCTCCCTTTGACCTCTGACCTCTACTTACTCAACTGAATCACAACCTCTGTGTGTCTGTGTGACGGCAGACAAAACCTCTGAGCTCGTCTCTGCAGGTTTTCATGTTCATAATGCAGACAGCATTTACTTGTCAGTGGGTGACCTCAGATTCTTAAAACTATCACAGTGACAGATATTACTCTGCTCAGTTTAAGTTTGCAGTCGTACAAAAATGTTGTTTCAAGAAACTCATCAGAAGATTTGAAGAGATACCATGAGGACTTTCAAAATAATCCAACCTAAGGAGTAAAAGTTGTTCGCAGGACTTTAATTTCATCTTTTTGCAGAAAACTTGGTGCCACTGCACTAGCAGATGGGTAGGTCTTGATGACACTTGGCTTGTCTGCAAACGGGCTTCTGCCAGCACAAGTGTTTCCTTGGATTTTGTGTCCGGACACCAAAATTGTGCAGAGCACTTAGTTTCCAATTTTCATTTGTAATGCAGTATGAAGATGCATGACAATTACACCTAAAGACAGCTGCTTATTGTGCAGGCATTATAGTCATTCACATCTAAAGGTTTATCCCTCAAGCAGGGAATTGGCCAGTAGTTTTCAGAGAGACGACTCTCATGTCAGAGCATTGCAGACATCGTTACATCATCATAATGTCCTGCAATGAGATTACAACCCAGCTTCCATAGCTCATTGTGTCAGCTTTATGATGCCTGAGTGTTTCTCTGTTTGTCTTAGCGTGTGTGTTTGTATGTGCATATATTTGAACTGTATTAAAACAGGATGTTGTCACGTCTCTGAATGTGATTCGCAGGACAAATTGTTTCGCCCACTCTGCAAACTTATCCATGTTTACTCAAACTTACCTTTACCTCATGATCAGAAACGTTGCCCACGTTACCTGGCATCCAGCATTGTAACACTATAGGTACATTTTTAGCAGAATAGGTCGACTTTCAGTCTTAAGGAGTCCAGGTTAAGTCTTTCAGCTTTATAAACGAGTTCACATCATGAACCAAGTCATCAAAGAAAAGACCAAGTCTTAAGTTTGTAAAAGTCTCTCTAAAATGTCCCTTTAAGAAGGACATGAAACACATTTTAATTTTCATTAGCGTTGACAGCAACATTTACGTGAGTGTGCCTGGTGGACTCACTTGGCCAGTTGCTTCTCGGCGTCAGCGCAGAGCTCCAGCAGTCCCATGAGCACAGCTGACACGTCCATATACGGCTCCCAGACCGTGAAGCCTCGGCCAATCAGATCGATGGCGGTGCGGCGGATGGTGCTGTGGGGGGGGCAGCTTGGGGCTGGGGGGCTGCAGCAGCAGGAAGGTGAGAGCCTTACCTGCAAGTAGAAGGAAGAGTAGAATCAGAGTAGAACAGAGATATGAAGGGGGATAATGCATAGTGAGCAGGAATTTATGTCAGAGAGGAATCCTGACAGGGTGAGCACTGAGCAGGATCCCCCAACACCTTCAGTTCATCCTCATCCACCTCGACTAGCGGAGGGCTCTCGTCTCACCCTGAAGGTGTTCCTCCGTGATAACAACCCGCTCACTATACATTACTCTGCTTATTACACGTCATTAGTACATGCTTATTATTACTTAGGAAATCAATCATTTTTAACGTAATATTGATTTAGAAATTGATTTATTGATTTGAAAACGCTTTCTGTCTTCCGCTATACAAATAATCTTCAGCATCTACAGTTAGAGCCGTGTCCATAGCAACAGATAACTCTGCAGTCTTCATAAAATGAGCCAAACTAACTCTCATTGGTCACATTCAACTGAACATCTCCACTGATGGTGAAGGGAGACAAGAATCAGAGCAGCGTCTGATGGAGTTTCTCTGTCTTGTCATGATGGAGTCTTTTGACATTACCGCCTGTATCACTACCGTACCCCATAGCACTTTCACTTCTGATTTTACTTCATGTAAATGGACTTGTAGGTGTGACCGCATGTCTCACCTACACATTCACACCCATTCACACACTGATGGCAATGGTTGCTATTTAAAAAGGCCATCAGAAGTAACTAATCCCACACAGTCATACGCCGCCGCCGAAGCAGCGGGAGGAACATCGGACATGTGGCTGCAGAAGCTGGGGATCGAACCCCCAACCTTCTGGTTAGGAAACGAAAGTGTCTACCAAATGAGACACAGCCGCCATCTACAGTTTCTTCGTCAAAGCGTACAGTATCTACATCTTCTTCTTTTTTTAAGATTTATTTTTGGACCTTTTACCTTCGTTTGATATGACAGTGGATAGAGTAAGAAACCGGGGAGAGGTCGGGGGAATTGGAAATGCAGGAAAGGAGCCATAGGTCGGACTTGAACCCGGGCCGCCTGATTAGAGAACTATAGCCTCCGTAAATGGGGCGCAACCTAATGGTCATCTGTGTGCATTTTTTCAGTCTTCTCCTCGCCGCTGTTTTAGTCTCCTTTCTCTATTTTCCACATTAAACATACTGACGTCAAGGTAACCGAACTTCTTTCCGGCGGATTGATTTGATAACATTTAGTCCTTTGGATTATGTGATTAGAGCATATGTAGTAACAGTTCATTCTTCTTAACAACGTTGATCTACTGAGGGATAGCAGAGCGTTGCATTAAGTAACTGGCCAATCAGAATCAAGTATTTAACACAGCTGTGTAATAACGGTTTTAGATACTCCAGACTTTGCAGCTGCATCAACCGGTATTGCTGCTCACATTTTGAATGATCTAGCTCTCACTCCCAGCTACTCACACATGGCAGCGTCCTTACACCTGGACTATGACAATCAAGGAGCTCCTTAAAGGCTTTTTTGCTATCTTGACATTCAAACATAGCTGCAGATTTTGATTACATCTCAGAGAACATATGAGGATTACAAGTCAAAGCCCCGCCCTATTTCGAAACATGTCTGCAACATGTGAGCCATTTGAAACAAAACCATTTCTATAAAGACATCATCTCTCTTAACATACAAAACACAATAAATCCTAATGTCTAAAATAAGGTTTGGATGAAAATGATTCAACTCGTGTCGTACACACACAGACACAAACTGGGAGGATAAAGACAGCGAGCAGGATGGGGGTCACTTCATAGCTGACCTGACATTTGAGCCAGCCTCTGTAGGGACAGGCTGACCATTAAGACTCCAGAAAATATCCCCATCTCTCAATAACACCCCCCTCCCCCAATCACACACACACCAGCTCCTGTCTCTGCCTGTCTCACCCACTGAAACCTGAGGTCCAGAGCTTTTAGCAGTGTCTTCACAATGTGCTGCAAAAACATGAAGTCTGAGGAAAACCAGGCAGAGAGAGGCCGACTAAACACCATCGTGTCTGGTTTTATAAAAAAAACTCTGGAAATCTTGGTAGAAAACCACAAGTGTCTCTTGTTTCATTTCACATGAATTAATAAATAATGTATTCATAAAATCAGAGCCTGTGGAGGGTCGTATCCTCGTAGTAGGAGGTTTTATTCTCAGGTCTGTTTTCTTCTTCTGCTGCTGCAGCTGCTGTCCACTCACAGATCAATAAAGCTCATTGCATTGTCGCTTGAAATGTAAAAGTTAAACAGTCATAAAATTAAGGAACATATAATATAAAAAAGATCATTTACTTTAAGTATTTATAATCCTGCGGTGGCTCTAAAGGTCCTTGAGTCTCCAGACACACACAGCTAATCTCATCATCTGGATCTCCTGGCATTTCATCATCAGACCCCCTTAAATGGCAAAACCCCCCCTCTTTATTGGTTTATATCTACACACACAGCCTATGACCGGGCTATGAAAGATATAGCTAGAGGCTAACTGTGTTAGCTTTGCTGGTATAGGACTGCTATAATATATACCAGCAGCGACAGATACGGCGCTAACCGTGTTAGCATCATTTTGCTACGTTTTATGGGCAACATAGACCGTAAGAGTTGGACATTGGTGCTAACATTGTTAGCCAGTATGGTGGGTCGGAGAGACAAAGAGCAAGGAGTGACGTTGATGTTCTTTTGTACCGGCACCACAGGCCTTCAAGCCCGTCCTCTTGTTTGTAGTCGATCTTTGGTTGTGTAAATGAAAACATGCCTACCACCGAATCACGATCAGTACAACATCACGCCCTCTCGTGAGATGTTTCTTAAATAGATGACTGATGCATTTTAACTTGCAGATCTACAAACACACTTTCCAGCTGCACATGACTGCCAGCAGTCTGTCTGGTACTTGTTTGATCTTCTGTCCTAATGTGTGAGACAAAGGCCAAAAAACTGAAGTTTTTATAACTTTAACAATTAATCAATTTGTTGTTTAAATGTTAACATCACACATCAGAGCACACTTATTCACCAGAATGCAGCAAATGAAGTCTGTGATGCACCAAAGTTTAAACAAAGAGTAATCATAGCTGGAGCTCTGTTCTCTGTCCATGGTGCTGAAATGAGCACCACAATAGACTCAATGAGACTTGTTTCCACTGCTCTCTATGTTGCACATTGCATGCCAAAATTAGACAGCGAGAGAGCGGCACGTCTCATGCCACAATGCTGTACCTTGGGTTTTGTTAAAACATGCCAAAGCATTGGTAAAGGCCAAAAAGGTTTTGGCATGAGAGCTACAGACGGAGGTAAAAACAAAACAATGACACCATGTGAATGTAACATATTCAAAGCTTTGTGTGTTCACATTTTTATAGTCAGAAGAGTACAAACATATATTTAGATTCATCTTTAAACTTTTCTGCCCGCTTATAAAATCTAAAGATTGGTGGTGAAGACAAACTGATAATCAATAAATGAATTTGTGACTGTGTGGGAGGCTGGAGGAGGACGGGTATGATTTAGGTGTCATAGGGCAGAAGGTCACCAGTCAAATTCAAATGCCTGACATTGTTTAAATGTGTGTGGGTGCACCCCCCTCCCCCCCTCTTAAATCAGAACAGGCCTCAGAGGTCATTTGGTCAAAGTTCAACACTGAGCAGTGACAGTGGCTGTGTGTGGGCAGATATGTGCAGTTTTTTTATTATCACAGCCACATTTGCTCTATGAAATTCACTTTTCTTGGACAACTAAAGATTATTATTGAACGAGTGATTTAATTGGCTGAATCGAGTCTTTGAATTCACAGCCCCTCCCCCTTCTGGGAGAATGAGAGAGGTCCAGGGTAAAGTCCATTTCTCACGGCGGACATCTTTGTTTAAGGCAAGCTCGGACCCAAATGAACCAACAGCTATTGACGAAGCCTCAGCCGGCCATAATGAGCTGTTAGTTAGAGCAGTAAACATGTCACATTAACACACAGAGGGTGATTAGAGCAGGGCTAGGGAGGCAGGAGGAAGGAAGGGAGAGAGGGAGGGAGGTAGAGAGTGTGAAATAGTGACAGATCTGTGGCGTCTAAAGTTTAGCAGGCTGAGTCGACCACTAACAGGCTCCCTACTTTCTTTCCTCCATCTGCCCTGCCCCCCCCCCCAACCCAAACCCCCCCCGCCCCTCTCTTCCTGTGTTTGAGCTTAAATGAGAGGTGAAGGTAAATCAATGTGGGGGACTATGTTAGAGGATGAGAGCCGGATCAGACTGGCTGCAGAGAGAGGGAGCCAGGAAGAAGAAAAGAAAAACAATAGAAAGAAAGAATAAGAGCCGGGGAGGGATGCTGTGTATTGTGGAAAAAAAATCTATACAATGAAAAAAAGGAGCAGTATCTGCTCAACACCCACTACATACATGAAGATCACTTGTGAAACAATGCACAACTAACTAGCAGAGTGCACACTGGCTCTGTGGCTGGCTGTTGTACTTCCACAAGTATGTTCCTCGCTAGCTTGTATGTTAGCGGGTTGAGGAAACAGTCGTATGGAAATAAGCACCACAAAAGATAATAAGGAACTGGCTCATAGCACCCCTACATTGGAGGACACGCCTTTTAAATTCCAACCTGCACATTTTTGGATGAGAATGAGACCTAATCCCAAAGTTTTTCAAGCCATGGTTAAAGCCTGGCTCAGACTACAGGAGTTTAAAGTTTAAAGTTGAGTCTATCTCTGCAGGGATATTTCTGTGATGTTCTCCCCTTCTGAGTCAGTGGCAAAAAATCAACACTTTAAGTGGACGTACTATGAGTTGGCGCATCTGCTCCCCCTGGAGTAAATAACATCAATGCCAGCAGAAGACATCACAGGAGCACTTCCAAATCTTCGGATTTGTTGAATCTGATCCAAGCAGTGAGCTTCCTATTTTCCACCACCTGCTCAACCTTGTTCAATTTTCTATAACAGAGTAAAACTCAATTTCCAATCAGCTCTCATTAATGTTTAAAAATGCCATCGTTCACGGTGAACGAGCCTCAGAGGGGACTCCAGGTATTCTGACATTTACTGAGAGAATTATTGTCCAGAGACACAGATGGACGGTTAGTCTCTTTTATCCTGTCCAACAGCATCCTCCCTTCCCTCTGTCATCATCTGTCCTTCCGTCCTTTCCTTCCATGCGTCCATCCTTAAGCTCGATCTCCCCCTCCATTTTCCCTACATTTCCCCCCTCACCATATGAAAACATCAATCTATACCCTGCTGTATAGACTATAGCACCCTCCCTCTCTCTGGGACAGCTCTCATTCATCACACACAGCTTCGTATGCCAACAACACCAATCCATCTTTCAATTTCATAACAGGGAGAGGAGAGATGGAGAGTGGAGGGAGGGAGGGAGAAAAACAACGGACTAAATGAGAGGTGGAAAAAAGACGGAGAGAAAGGAAGAGAACGAGAAAACAGAGGAAGAGGCGGGAATGAAAGCGAAACGTGAAAAAGGTACAGAAGAGAAGGCATAAAAGCTGTCCTCTACCGCTTGCTTTTTTTTTTTACAATCTTTAAACATCGGCTTGAGCTTTTTATTAGGCAATAACATGTTTTAGAGGGTCCAGTCACTCGATAAGGTCATTTAAAGGAGCCAACTGCTCTGTGGAGTTCAGGTGAGTTTTTAAAGGAGTTTGCTCCTCCGTTCAGTCAGACGAGATTTTGTAGCCATGTGAAATATGACTGCGCTTTGGCAAGGGGAGCATGACATTACAAGGACTAGACCCTGAAAGCAGACTGTTGGGAATGAATAGTTGAGAAGAGCCTCGGGTTGTATTCATAGCAATGCTACAGAGCAAACATTGCTATCTGAGTCTTATAATGGCCCTCTAGTGTTCATTCAAGAGCATTTTACCCTGAGATAAATTATCCACAAATACCTGCTCCTACAAAACACAAAGGTACCTGGTGATTCAAACCTATGTGTGACCGTGTGCCTTTATTGTAGAGATAGGACAGTGGATAGAGTCAGGTATCAGGGGGAGAGAGAGAGAGTGGGGAATGACATGCGGAAAGGGAGCCACAGGTCATATTCGATCCACTCTGATATTTGAACCCGGGCCGTCTGCTTGGAGGGACAGCCTCCGTACATGGAGCGCACACTAACCACTACGCCCCCGACACCCCAGAACAGATTTTCTTATTCTTAAATGTGCCAAGGCAGTTTGAAATGCAAAAACCTTGAGACATTTGGTTTAGTCAATGAAGTGGAAAAAACATTACAAATTATTCATAATAGCCACCTCAGATCATTGATTTGAAAAGATGGAGGACAACTTAAGGGGATCAATTGAATTTGTAGTTGTTTCAGCTGTCGACATGGGCTTCTGTGTGTGTATGTGTGTGTGTGTGTGTGTGTGTGTGTGTGTGTGTGTGTGTGTGTGTGTGTGTGTGTGTGTGTGTGTGTGTGTGCGTGCGTGCGTGCGTGCGTGCGTGCGTGCGTGTGTGTGTGTTAGTTTCCAGTCCACACAGGTGAACTGACCCCTGTGCGGACGTCCGGCTAAGCACCCTCACACTCTGAAGCCTATCAGTGAGAATACAGGCACTGTCGCTGGGCGGATGCCCCCCCTGAGGCAGCCAATCAGAGCTCGGGGTCAGTGGGACGGAAGAGCAGCTCTGCTTAGTGCAGGTTTGATGCCCACCAAGGTCCAACGCTGCAGGCACAGCGTGGCACAGGCCGGGCTCAGTAAGAGTGTGTGTGTGTGGAGAACGTGTATTTTAGGGTGTGTGGAAGTTACTGCCAAGCTCCTTAAGGTGTCAAGCTTCGTGGGTGAAAATCAATCGCATCTCTCTCTCTCCTCACCTTTAATCCAACACTGAACTTTCTACTTTGTCAGTTTGTTTTATAGTTCGGAGTTCGAAAACCTTGAATTGGGACCAAATCAAGAACCAGTGAACATTTCTGTCAGAAGTTAAGAGGCCATCAATTGTGTTTTACTGTTGTAACTTCACATAGAAAAACACTACAATAACAAACACAACAGTAAACATGAGACACTGTTCAATGGGAAATCACCAGCGTTAAGGGGAATATTTTACTGGGAACATTTAACGCCAGTTTTTAAATTTCACGGGCATCCATCCAATACTTGCAGAGATATTTCACTCACAGCACAAACTGTCGTCGTGGTTGTGCAGGAGAAATGTGCAGGTGTTCAAAGACTTCAGTATGATTCTGCCTTTGTTGGACCATGGAGACCAATCATCTAAAAGTTGGTTATATGTCACAGTGATGGACACATGGATGGAAACACTTTCATGTCTTAAAGCACCCTACACCTGTGGCCAATAAAGACATTTGGGGAATTCTTTCTGGACAATCCAGGATTTCCAGGCCATAATTACTGTTCCGGGAAAAGAGGTCAATCAACAGGAGCTGGAGTCAGCAGTTATAAATTGAAAAAATAAAGAAGGTGATGAAGGGGCTTCTGTGTTCGGCAATAGTGACAGCAAACATCGAAACTGTGCATGGAAACAAAGTTTCTAGAAAACGAGAAAATCAGTCAGTACACTGCAGATCTCTGCCGAGTGTCACCGTGTGGCACCCTCCGAACTAACCTCCAAACACCCTTCAAGAAAGAGTTCCAATTCACCCAATGGTCTCTCCCAGCTCCCTTAAATCCAAAAAGTTTGCAACCATGACAGAAATAATAATATATTCATTTAGTGTTGTTCCTTATTTCAGAGGATCAAAACCCTTGGACTGAACAAAATGAATCACTGCCACCACAACAGATGTGCACAGAACACCATGCCTGTTGGACAAAATCACATGCGATTATTAAAGTAGCTTATGAGCCGGCATTCTTCGCATACAAGTCTAAGGTGTTTATTGGGAGGGATAAGGGATAATGCCCGACGACGTGGAGGCCTGCGGTTGCCTCCGGAGTGTCCTTTAATTCCCCGTTATGGACACCTTGAAGAACTTTATCCCGTTTATACCATGGTCACTTGCCAAAGAAAAAAAGTACAAGATCATCCATCCATATTTTCATGAGTTTTGGCGTCAGAATCTAACGTTTTTAACATACAACAACTCGTTTCCCAGGCAACACCTGAGGGTTTGACTAATAGCCGTAACAATCGTTACAATCCCATCAGGTTCTTCTGCAATGAAAACCTTGTTCACGACTCCAGTAGAGTCCAGACGGGCGATAGATACGACTTACCAACGGGAGATTAACTAGTCCTCAACCAGAATCTAAATGCTGCATGGCGATAAATGTTATTTCTGTACAGTACTTACATGTGTGTCTGGCCAGTGAGTAGTTGGACGATCCTCCACTCGTTAGACCAAAGCCCTCAGGAGCCTGTCCCCCGGCTCGAGCCCGCACAGAACCCTTTGGAGGTTCAATCTCAGCGCCGAACTCAGCCCCGATGACCCCCAGTAGCACAATGGCGGTTGCCTGTTTACGCCGCTCCTCGTACGAGTTTGAGATCTTCTTGGCGTTTGGTGGAAGGTTGGAGAGACAGCCTGGCAGAGACCCAGAGAAAGAAAATTAACATTAACGTCTTTCTGCAGAGACCATTCATTTCCCAGTGTTTATCCTACTCTTTAGACATCAAGCTCAACACTTGTTTTTTTACCTACATGATTGAATGCTTATTCTAGTGAGATGTTGACAGCTCGGTTTGAACACGACCTTTAACCTTACATTGTCACCTTGCTGTCCCCAAGATAACTCCATTAATACAAACACTAATCGCAAATTAGTAAGTAAGGTTAATTTATATAGCACCTTTCAAAAACAGACGTCACAAAGTGCTTCACAAGAAAGGATTGAGCAGAGACATTACAAACAGACTGGGGAGCCAGTGTAAAGGCACAAGGACAGGTGTGACATGAGAATGTCTAGATGATTTGTCCCAGAACAGAAGAGCAGCTTTTTATCTTTTCCGTTTATTTTTGTTACTCTGTGCGTTTGGTACGGTTAGTTTGGATCCAGTATTTGGGAACACAGAATCAGAATCTTACCGATCCAGGAAGGGGATGACAAGATACTGCAGTACAATGACGTGTTTTTGTCAATGGGGTCTGGTGGCTTTAAAATGAGTAATTTAACATCTGTTTCTGGGATCAAACCGAGTGTCTAAGTCTTCCACTTCCAAAACTTTTTGCAGCGTTTCATGTAGACTCCCAAAATATGTTTAAAAAGATGAGGCCCAGGTCTGAAAGTACTGGTTTTACACTTTATTACATTCATTCTTTATCTCGAAGGATTCAAAGAAAATGTTGGTCAATTTAGTTCCTTCTTTTGACACTTTAGGAGATGTTTCAGCTGAAAAGAGAACGTGTGGGGGATATTTTTTTTCATCTCTTTCTTTACCTCCTTTCTTTGTAAGCAGTGGTTGAAAACGCAGCAGGCCTGAGAGTCTCCTGTGAGCCGATAACAACTGAACAGGCACACTTCTATTGTCCCGGTATTAACCATTACTTACACACACACACACACGCGCGCTCTCTCACACGCAGGCACACGTCTCATTGTCCTGCTGAAAGCCTTTAGTCACAGTGCAATCACTCACACACACACACACACATACACACACACTCATGTTCACAGACCTCTGCAAGGATTTTGGACACGTGCAACTGGAGACCCTTTTGTTATGTGTGTGAGAGTGTGTGTGAGCGTGGGCGTGCCCTCTTTTGTGTGTTGTGTGTAACACAGTGGGAAGCTTCTGCAGCCCTGAGAGGAATACATGAGTGTGTGCGTGACCAATAAGTGTGTGTGTGTCTGTATGAGTATCACAGTAGGAGATGAGAGCTCCTAGCATTATTATGGATTTGTATCGCAGGGGACCTCGCCCCCCTTGCTCACACACACACACACACACACACACACACACACACACACACACACACACACACACACACACACACACACACACACACACACACACACACACACACACACACACACACACACACACACACACACACACACACACACACACACACACACACACACACACACACACACACACACACACACACACACACACACACACACACACACACACACACACACACACACACACACACACACACACACACACACACACACACACACACACACACACACACACACACACACACACACACACACACACAGTCTGCGAGGTGTAGGGGTGAGCGGGCACACTGTGTGTGATGAATAGAAAGACTCAGTCGCTGCTGTGTTTACTTCCTGTTGAACTTCATGCAGTTGTATCTTCACGTGCGTCGGATTCTATATTGTTTTATTATTTTCCTCAAAGACGGGGACGATGACTTTAACTGAAACTACTCCGGATAAAGGGAGACGATAAAAAACTGCTTAAATAAAGTCAAATATGCAAAATGATATCTGCCTCTTATTGCTATTGGAGATTAAAGTCGTTCAAAGTAAATATCAGCCCCACAAATTACATTTTCTACCAATGTGACAACAAAAAGACGTAAATATTCATAGCATGTTTCGATAGAGTTAAATATAATACGTTTTCCTGTTTTGCAGATTGAACATAAACAGTTTGAACATCTTTGAAGTCACCATCTGACTGTGGGACGTCAGAATCAGAGCATAATGATGTATTATTTCCACTACAGATGAGATGTAATCACATGTGCATGCTGAAGAGAAAGATATAAATATATTTATGAGATAATGTGCATATCAACATTTCATATACCGGGACAAATCTGTGATCATGCACCTGGAAAAAAAAGTAAGACCACCTCCTCGAGCACCAGAAGGATACACCACCATCTAATGAGGTCAATTATTAATTCCATATTGTGTTTCATTTTAAATGGCACAGATAGAACGATGACTTGGACATTCAGATCTCGTCTGTACTCGTGTTGACATCAGTCACTTCATGTGGAGTCGGTTGAATGGCTACGTAATCTCCAAACAGCTTTAGAGAGAGTTCTTCTGGCCAGATGTTGAAAGGTGGAAACACATCTGTATTTCCAAGACACGTACATAATCCAAAACACTTTTATTGTTTGTTTTTTATTGCCTATATAAATATATATTAATGTCCTGTTTGTATACTGGTCGGTTCATTTCATCCTCCACCATTCAGCCATTTGTTCTTTTCATCTCAACCGTCTGATCAGATTCTGTGTATTTATTGTTTAACATTTGAAATGTGGACTGAAATGATTCACATCTACTGCTATTGTTCTAATCTAGCTGTTAGTCACGCATACATCCAGGTAAGTCTGAACAAAAGTGTTTAGCAATGCATCCAAATGTAACTGACATGAGAGCTGAAATGACAGCTGAGAGTTTGAAGGATATGACCCAACATTTACAGATTGATGTTTTTTATTCATACGTTATAAAGTGATGGCGTAAATCAAAAACTAGAGAGAGAAACTTCTGCCTTGGCTTGGCTCTGATACTTTCATTTCTACAGAATAAATAAATGTATGTTAAAAAACGTTTTTATATATTCTGTCCACTGTGCGTTTGTTTCAGTCCATTTCTCAGACCCCGAGCCGGAGCCCCCTCCCCCCTATATTTCCATACTACTATATCTGGGTGCTTTTTATAATGAGATTGCTTAAGGCCAGCTGTCATTTGGAAGAAGGCCCAGCGGCCGGCTCTGATAAATGGATTATAGATGGCATCCATCCTCGGGCCAGGCTGGGCCAGTAGATAACAGAATTAGAGATAGACTCCCAACTAGAATCACTAAAAAGTTCAGATTTACAGAGAAAGAGAAAGTAAAGAGAGGGAGGAGGGAGAGCGGCAAGTTTCAAAGACAAACCAAGACTTTGAGTGGTACGTAGACTTTGTTTTTAAAGAGGGGAGTGGACAAAACACTCATAGTCCGCTCTTAAGGAAAGGGTGAATGATGGGGGAGGTATCCCACTCACAGAGGAGTGCAGTGTGAACTTGTGCATCAGCTCAGTTAAACCTCCTGACACCTGATTGGATCGTCAATCCTCACTGAACTATCATTGGTGTTGTATTCTGATCTACTAAAGGGAATAAAGGAAGTCACTGATCTGGAAACAGTTTCTAACATGTCTCCTCTAAATGCACAAAGATTACTCACTGCACGATATGAGAAAAATGTACTTACTAATGCTCTTCAATATTGCAATAACGATACAAGGTGTGAGAAATAAATAAATATCAAAGAGTGCATATTACCTCTTTCTCACAGTTTGAATAGGTAGCCCTTTTTTTTTTTTCATATTACCACCGCACAATAGATTCACTGGATGTTTTCTTCCTGCACTGAGTCTAGTCCTTGCATGATTGGCTGAAAACTGCTCCATAAAACAAACATTTTATTTACCAGACGACATATCTTTACACACTAGAGTTAAAGTTAGAAACAGGTAGAATGAAGACGATTTGTTAGTTTGTTAAAGAAGTTAGGACATCAGTTTAAAGCCCACTGGTTGGACTAGTTA
The DNA here is from genome assembly GCA_020745685.1 of Tautogolabrus adspersus. NCBI lineage: Eukaryota > Metazoa > Chordata > Actinopteri > Labriformes > Labridae > Tautogolabrus > Tautogolabrus adspersus. Next base: position 3,775,988 of record CM036549.1, on the reverse strand, counting down.
TTCTCATATTTGGGACCACCATAATTATGGGTCATGCTAACATGAATCCAAAGCAATGAGAGCCTGTCATGACTTCTTTGTTAAACCTGACGTGTTAATCTCTGTTGGAATAGACAAGGCTGTCAACAATCAGGCTGCTCAGTATGCTCTGCCTTCTGCTTTTCTCCTGAGCATTGACTTTCATCTATTTGATTTGGTTTAATTGAGCATGTGTTTCCAAGCTACAGACTTCTTGTGCTCACTCATTCAAAAAGTGCTCCTACTCAGCTGTTCGGTTTGACATGATGGATTACATATGTGCTGCTTCTGCTGTAACAGACTTTTGATAACCTTTACAGTGGACAGAACTTTGGAAACACTTCTGAAACATTTACAGAAAACTGAGAAACTTTTCTCAGGGCAGAACTCCTCACTTTTGTAAGGGCATGCAGCCATGTTGACATTTTACCTGCGTCTGAGGAGAACTTTAAAGTGCTTAAAACAAGCTAAAGTTCCCAAAGACATGAAGCAAGACAGGATTCATTTTTTAAAACTCAAATGACGCACAAAGACAACTTTTCCTCAGTGCTTCAGCAAAGGTTTAAACTTTCAGATGAACCAGCATCATTTGAGAGATGTGAGGCTTTCTGGTCAGGTAGCATCACTTTCTGTCCGTGCGTACCTGCTCTCTGGACGCACTGATTGATTTTTGAAGCCTATCGATCGGCTTCCTTCACAACCGGCAGATCTATTATAATGACATTGTATCTAAATCCTATTTGTTGGCCAACCGGCCCCCAAACATAACCCAATAAACTAAAGAGGGGGATGGACGAGCTCCCCTCACCGCCGCTCGGCTAAATCTTCATAAAAACCACGGATGGATCAGAATAAAAAGGCTTTCTGGCTGAAATGACATTATCAATAAAGGAAGGAATCTATTTAAAAAAGGGCAGGATGGTGTAATGCAGCAACCTGTGGAGTCCATACGATCACGGGAAAAATATGAAATATGACGAACACTAACAACTCATTTAGCCGGAGAACGCTGTAAAAAATATAACTTTAACTTTTAAAAGAGTTAACCATGATCTTCAAAAATGCAAAGCCAAGATTTATGAATTCTATTTATACATTTTGTCACATTTGAATGCTTGTTAGAGGTTTTCTGATCATTTCTGTTTTCCACCCGTCACAGGAAAGAGTTTTAAATGAGGGGGAGGAAATGATAGAAGACTAGAAAATGAATTAATGTATTACAATAAAAGAAAGAAGAATGAAAAAAGGGCTACCAAGAGAACATAATAATAATTGAAGGATGCAGGTGAAGAAAAAAACACAATGTAGGAAATTGGAAATATGTGAAAAGTTCAAAAGAAAAGGAGCACATAACAAGTTTAATGAGAGAGAGATTCATGGAGACAGTAAGGAGGGAAGGCATGAGGAAACAAGGAAGGATGACAATGAAAGAAAGGGTAAAAAAAAGAGTCAGTGGGTTTGGATGGAGTTTGTCAGACGTCAGTGAAAAAGGACAAAAAGAGAAAGGAGGTGTAACGGAAGACAAACAATAAAGAAAAGGAGAAATGAAAAGACTGAAGAGCTGATTTCTTTGTTTGAAGAGCAGTGATCAATACAGTGAAAACACGCACGCTGATCAGGGTCAGCTCTCCCTATCAATTAACTTCAAGCTCAAAACAAGCTGCTGTCATCCAGATAATAAAAGCTGCTGATTTATTATCAATATTTGATTTAGTTAGAATGAAATAACAAACGTTTCTAATATTACACTCGTCTTCAATGTCTTCACCATCGAAACAACAATGAATGTTTTTATGAATGCTACACTTAAAGGCAGGGTTGGTCATTTCCAAAAACTAGCATGATTTTGAAAGTACCGTGACTATTTTACTACTCAAACGGCCAACAACAAACTCACAGTATAAACTCCGTCATCGGTGACGTGTTTTTAGTGTGGGCTAGAGCACACAAGGGGTAGAGAACGAGCAGGGAGACAGGGAGGCTGTGATTGGTTCATCAGATTGGTACCTCGTGGCAGACATTGGTCAAAGTTTTTACAGACTTACACCTGCTACAGATGATGGATTTTCTTTGTTCCTTTTTCAGAGCACATGAGTTATTAATTTCTGTCAGGACCTAAAGACAATTTCAACCAAAATTTTAAAAAAGTGGATCTGGAGGAAATAACCAATCGTGCCTCAACACACCTGCCTCCACTTACTAACGCCCACACAGGTGATAAATCTTCATAAACTTGATCAAAGTCAAATGAAATGTCTGTTTAATGTTAAATTATTTATCCTGTTAATGTGCATTTTAAATGTGTCTGCTGTCTTGGCCAGGACTCCCTTGTAAAAGAGATTTTGTATTAAAATGGGAATATTCCTGGTAAAATAAAGGTTAACTCCAAACATACCTAAACGGAATAAATAAAAAAACATGTAAATAAACCTTAGGCACACTTTTGTTTTGTTGTGATCAAAATGTTAATATCTTGTTTTTAGTCACCATGCTGAGGAGATCAAACCAACAACCTTCCCACCCCATCTGGAGCTGCAGCCCCACCATCTTCCCATGATGCACCCTGATTCTGCCTCCATTGGTAATCAATGGGAGACTGGTAAAACCTGATCGCCAGGGACTGAGGGAGGGGATCAATACCAGCAGGAAACTGATGTGAGAACCAAAGAGGGAGGGAGGCAGAGAAAACGTGAACGACAGACGGTGAAATACTGTGAGAGGAAAAGTTTAGTCAAAAACAGGTTTAAAAAATGAAATTGGAAGGATAAACCACTAAAATGTAACCCTAAAGACGAGCCTCTCTGGACTGACAAAAAGTTCCATAAAACAAAAGAGTAATAGAGCTTTGAGGGGAGGGGGGGGAGTCAGGGGGGGAGGCGGGGGTGAACACTGTCCTTACAGCAAATGTCAGGAGACAGAAAATCTGGGGAAATAATTGAAAAACACAATTAAGTTGATAGAGAAAAAAGATTTGAGTCCAGAAACGGTGGCTGCCCTTCCAACCGTCCAGAGTCCATCTGAAGGTTAAGTGTATTTTACCATCTTAAGACACAGACAGCGGAGCTATCTGCGCTCGCTGGAAACAATGCTTCAATTAGAGATGGAACGGGGGGGAAGAGAGAGAGGACAGAGGGGATCAGGGGGGCGTCTGCATGAGATACAACAAACAAACTGGACACAAGTTTGTAAGAGATGGAGAACAGACATTTTCTTTCATGGCATTTCTGCTGACCATCCATCAGTTTTTAGATTGATTATGCTTTGTCATTACAGACATGAGCTTCAGACACCTTGCTAAATTCACTTTGAAAATAAAGGTCTCCCCTTTTTTACAAAACAAAACAAATCTTCCCAACTATCACAGCCTCACAATAAATGAAATTATAGGTCCAAAAAATGCTGCAGCCTCAATTATAGAAAAATAAAGCCGAATGCGGATGTGCAAAAAACTGCAGTTCCTCAGGTGTCCACTTGGGGCTGGCTGCAAAAGCCCCTAAAGTCCCATTCACACCCATATTAAAATGCTGTCGTTGTTGACAGCAATAATAAAAATGTTTACATCCTGGTCGATCTTACAAATTTGGTCTGTAAGGTTCTTCATTGGTTCACACGATAAGGGGGATGATTTCTTTTGTAACTAATGTGTTTTTTGTTGTAAGAGTTATTCATTAATCTGCAGGGTTCATTGTAGCTGTTTCCCAGATGATTAAAGGCCTCAGCTCCACCTCCTTCATGTTTCTAGACTGACCGAATATAAGTTAGAGACAGCATCTCCAACATGGAGACAGCCAATGGGCTTCAAAACTCAGACTCAGAAACCAATGGGGGGCATGTCTCTGAGCCCACACACTCTTTGGTCCAGATACGCTGTTGCATTGATTATCAATACAGAGGTATCTTTTGTGTGGTCAGCCCACATTAATCAAGTCCACTGTACAGCTACGTTTAAATGTGAGACCCCATTCTTAAATCATTCGGTAAAATAAACATGAGCATGGTCCCAGAGTACGGAGCTTTTTGCATTAAACTAAATATCAAATAAGAGGACAGTCAAACCTCTCTGGACAATTCTTTCACTCAAACAGAGTCACCAATATCTGTGGATTTACTCTGAGAGGAACCAGAGCAAACGTTGACTCATTCCTAACATCTCATCTATTCATTCCCCTGCCTTCCTTTATATAAGTACAGTACAGTGATGCAGGATGGATAAAGGATAAACATGTCCAGGGGGACATATTTACAGTCACATCTGCCCCTCTCACATTCACTCTCCTACACATTATAATTCAGTTATCCTGTAGGAAGGCACAGCTTGGCCATATTGAAAGCCTGAGGTCTTTTTTTTCTATATTAGTTGTAAGCAATGAGGTTTGTTTTGCAGTTTCATTTCAGATCAAACAGCTTTTTAATACAACCTGTACTCCCGTCACTCTGCGGCTGTCAGGTTCATGCTGCTAATGGGACGGACTGAAAAATGGCTTCTGATGTTAATGACCTTAATGCAGTGACAGTGGACGACCTCCATCACACCACTTCTTCATAAAGAAGGAATTACTCTCATTAAAGACACCAGAGTTTAGTTGGTCTCCAATCACACTCACATACGAATCAAAGCCTGACAGAGTTAGATTTTAGCTCTCTAAAATGAAAACAAAAAACCCCCCAAAAAAACAGTAAGAGTAAAAGGGGAAATAAATTATTTCACCATCAGTCTGAGACAAAAGACGTTTTCACATACGCACTCCTGAAAATATCTAGATAATTTCGGGAGGACTGCTCCGGATATTCTCCTGACCTGGCTGTTCACATATGCTCCTCACAGCGGGAGACTATCCCTGTCAGACGGGAGGGGGGGCGGGGGGGTCTCCTGAGGTAGGACGTGACGTAAAATAAAAGACGCAGAAGTAGCGGATGAAGCAACGGAGTCCGCTAAACGACGCTATAATGAGAATTTTTGCCTTTATATCAATGCCACGTGTAGTTCGGAGGAAGAGCGGAGAAGAACATACTGACGAACAGAAAACATAATGCAGCTGTTTAATTACGTGCACGGGATCGCAGCGGTCGCATGCAGACACTCTATGCTCCGTGCAGCAGTAACAGTATATAAACGTCACTCCCCCCCTCCTATTGGCTCGAGCTGAATTCTCCGGAGAATATTCTGCTGGCTGCGTTCTCACATCAGCCAACTCGGGCTTGCTGCGGGAAAAAAAATAGGGGACTGGCAGGAGAAACTCCGGGCGAAGAAAAAAAATGTGTCTGTTAGCGTTCACACATACAGCTTCTCCTGGAAATATCAGGAGTTTTTAGGAGTTTTCGGCAAGTGTGAAAGCCCTAAAAGAGAGAGGAGGACTGAAGAAGATAATAGGATACAAAACAAAGGAAAAAATGATTTATATTTGTGATCATTGCCAAGTCTACAGGAGTTTAACAACAACTTTCAATGGGACAATTAAGTAGTAAACAGATCTTTAATGTAACTAATTTTACTAATAATCACCGTGTTCATTCCCAAAAAGTTTGTCCAAATGTATATGTTCAAATTTGTGTTTTTAAAGTGAGGACATTGTGCCGTTTGTGCTAACTTCTCTTTCTTCTCCTACAGTAACTTGAACAATAAAAAACACAAGTCAATACTCTGATGTATTACTTGAGTAGAGAGAGAAGAAAAGGAGCCATTTCTCATATCAAAATGCTGAGAAGTAAAATAAAAGGAATCCGAGTTGTTTCTCTTGTTGGGCTGCAGAGAAATGGAGAAGAAATAAGAAAATAAGTTTGATGACAGATTTACAGTTTGTTGTTTTGAGTCTAAAGTTTTGGATCAATTCAAGATGTCAGACAGGTAATCCTACCAGATTAGAAACAGCAGGCGGTTAAAAGACAAATTATCTGAGAACACCTGAACTCAACATTTTCCTGAACCAAATCATTGTGGACTGTAAAGTGGAAGAAAAACAAAGAAGAGAGCAAAAATATTGAGTGGATCTATTGACGGTGTGAATAAAATGAATGTAGCTGCTGTGACGTCAACATATAATATGTGGGCTGTTGTTTATTTTGGACTCAAACAAGCCGCCATCTTGTACCCCTTCTGTCTGCACTAATCACATCGATGTTAAAGTAGCACGAGATAATGGAAAACATATACTGTACAGTACATCTTCAAATACTCGATTGATTTAAAATCAGTGAATAAAATCGCCAGTCAGTCAGTCAGTCAAAGGTCCAGTCCTTCAGCAAGACTATCAGGCATCAGACAGCATTTAAGTCTTCACCATGTTACCAAGTAAACCAGTCAGTACAGTAACCAGTAGTTTTCATCCATCTCCATGACTCTCCATCTACATCTGCGTTCAGATCATAAACAGGCTGCCAGTCTGTAACACACACACACTTACAGAACAACACACACTAACAACACACAACCCCAAGGCCAGTCCTTTATCTTTGTGACACATTCATAAACCCTGACACACACACACTCTGCCCATCCCCCCTTCAAGTGCACATGATCACACTGTTCATTCAACCATAAGACAGGTGTGTGTGTGTGTGTGTGTGTGTGTGTGTGTGTGTGTGTGTGTTTGTGTGTGTGTGTGTGTGTGTGTGTGTGTGTGTGTGTGAGTGAGTAAAAGACAGACAGGCAGAGAGGATTTGGGTGTCATACTGCAATGTTAAGATTAGAGGAGAGGACGATTTGTACAAGAGGCTAAAGTAGCCTGAGTATGAATAAATGTCTTTAGCCTGTTGCTGTTAGCATTGTGTCACGACCACACAATGTTTTTTTTTGGTCTACCTTTGGACCAGTTTCCACCCCAAAAGATCTGTCACTGACAGAATAGAGGTCTATACTATAACTAACTGTCTCACAATGCCCTATATACCATTGAATATTATGCTGGGATGTTCCTTGGCGTCTGTTTTCCTCGTCAGTTCAAAGGTAATTAAAATTCAGACTAACTAACCCGTGTAACGTAAGAGAACACTCAGAAACAGTCAAATGTGAGCACAATTTATCTAAAAATGTCTCAGAGTTACTGATGTATTCGATTTGCTGAATGTGGCTAACGTTGGCGAAGCTATCACTGCCATTGTTAGCCCCACTCAGTCGTCCCTGCTGGGTAACAACCACATGACCCTAAATGTGTTAACTCTGCTAGATATGTCAGTTTAACCTGATACAGCCTAAATACACTTTTATCACAATTTCTTCCAATCCACACTTTCCCTACTAGATGTCCATTCACTGTGCTTGTTTACATCCAGGTAGTAGAGCGAGTAGAGCAGGCCCATTAACCAGAGCTACAGCCAGTCTGTGGCTACAGGGCCAACACTGCACCGCATTATATTAGACTATACTCTAATGGCTTCACTACTATCTGTGTTCCTGCTCTTTCTGTTTAAGAGTAACCACAAATACATTCCTGTACATTAATGACGTTCGGACAATATCTTCACTGGTCAGTCTGTAACACAATAATATTCTCATACACCAGCTGGGTCCCTCGCTGTGTAGAACAGAAGAGACACAATCACCAGAAACAATCAGGCCGTTCACAGTTTGAGCTGGGACCATTTATCTCTTCATAAGCTCAATCAGCTCTGAGGAGAAATGTGATCTGACCCAAACGACCTCCAGGCTCTGATATTAGATTAGCAGGAGAGGCTAGCGTTTCAGCTAACCAAATCACAACGGGGCTAATGACACCAAGAGGTGAGGGTCCGCCTGACCTCTGGTCTCTGACCTATCTGTGCTGCTGTGGACCCTTCACAAGGACAATACTTCACTTTTCCCTCCAAAAAAACAAACAGGATGAGGAACTGATGTCCTAAAAATAATAATACTACCGCAATTATCGTTCATATTCTGCAAAGAATCAGCTGATAATGCCTGCAGGGTTCTGAATCCTGGAGGAGACAACGTGATTGCCAGCACAGAGGAAATATGTGTGTGTGTGATTGTGTCTATGTCAGTGTGTGAGAGAGGGGGTGATGGTGTTGTGTCCGGCAGGGACCTTTGCCCTCCCTGGGGTCACCCCCTCCATCAGAGGCAGAGATGAGATAGTCTCTCAATCTTCTCTCCAGAGTAGAACCACATTATTGTTCCACTTGGATATGAACAGGTTTTAAATCTAGCTGCAGCAATTTTGTGTTAAATTGAAGAAAAATTCAGTTACCATTATCCTGAACAATGGTCCAAAAGACAAGAGAATAAATTATAACATAACATAAAAGCGCCAGAAGATATTAAAATAACAATAAAAGAAGAACAGATGACTCGAGCTAAGGCTTAGATTTGGGGAGATGGAACCAGAGAATATGTGACTATTTCACAAGCAGTGACCTCCAGTGTTACAGGATGAAGCCAAAGCAGAGCAAGAAACTGCGGTTCCTACAGTGTCCACTTGAGGCTGGCTGCAAGAGCCAAGGAATCCTCTCTAGGTCCCTTAATAAAATGTCTATTTTTGAACATGTTTACAGCCTGCTCTAAAAAACATTTGTCGGGTCAAAGGCTCTTTTCTTCATGTTAAGCAGGCTTCAGCTTAAGCCTAGGAGTGTTTCATAAATGTACATAATTCGGGGCGTGGTTGAGTCAACTGGCTGATCATCCATTTATCTTCTGTGATCAAATATTTATTGGTTATTTTTCAGTATGGGGAGGCAGCAAAACAATGACATGAGTTCCAATGAACAGAACAAGGCATACATGGTGATACAGCAGTACCATTCAAAACTAGTGTACTATTATTCTTACATTTGTTGACAATGAATAACAAATACATTGAGTCTCATTAACAGTAATATACAGAATAGTCTGTGTTTCTCTGATTCTGAGCATTTGTCCATTTATGTTTTGCACGAATACGACACGTGCATTTCCCCCTAACTTCACAGGATTACTTTTTTTTTATTGTATTGTTTCTATTTGTATTCATTTTTTTGTTTGGATACTTTGGAAACACATATTTCTTCCAAATGCCATGCCAAGAGAGATTCAATTAACCAAATATAGTGTGTGTGTGTGTGTGTGTGTGTGTGTGTGTGTGTGTGTGTGTGTGTGTGTGTGTGTGTGTGTGTGTGTTTGAGTGTGTGTGTCTGTCTGTAGATGTATGAGGAGGACGGGGCTGTGGATCTTAATGACATCCCTTGACACTGCTAGGGTAATAATTATAGCACACACAGGTTTGTGTGTGTGTGTGTGTGTGTGTGTGTGTGTGTGTGTGTGTGTGTGTGTCAGCTCTGGTCTGGGAGGTTTTGCAGCTGTGGCACCAAGCAACAACTGTTGTCACCTGCACATCCTGAACTCTGTGCTTTTGTGTGTGTGCTGTTTGTGTGTGTGTGTGTGTGACAGGGGAGACAGGCAACTGAGGTGATGAGTCTATCGCCGTGGTAACAGCCTGCAGCCAAGTGATTCTGTTGCTGTCAACATCTCTGTCGTTTTCCTTTGTCTCCTCCTCTGATCTCCTCCTTTCCTCTCTTTTCCCCTCTCCTGACTTATTTCCTCCCCTCATCCCTTCTTTTCTTCTACCCTCCATTTCTCCCTTTTCCTCTTTTTTCCTTGCTGTAGAGAGGAGGAATGACTACAGTCGCCTATTACTCTTCAAACGTACATACTGTACGTCACATAAGTGTTGTACAATCAGCATCATATTAAGCTGCAAATTGATTTTGTAAAATAAATTCCCCTTTGGAAATAATGTAAGAAATTGGCTCAAAACTATCTATTCATAATGTTTTCATTGGCAGGTTCCCAAAGCCTGAGAGTAATTGTTGTTCAGATTGTTCAGCTTGTTCAATTGAAAATTTGACATTTTATCCAACCAGCAAAATGAATATAATCACTTCTTATTTATCTGAAACTGGTGTCAGTATAAACCCTCCTTTCTTGACCTTGGACTTAAAGAGCTGCTGTCTCTGTAAGGCCCCCCTCCCCACGTGCCCACTTTCTCCTGATTGGCCAGTTCTCTGGAAGGGGCAGAACGCTGCAGGGCTGCCAGGGGAGGGCTGCTCTCCAGTGCTGGGAGAAGAGAGTCTACGTAAGAGGTTACAACAGCTTACGTAGAGGCTTGAAGCCGTCTCGTGAAATTCTTGGTTTCATATCGGGGAAATATTGCGTGATTTGCAGGGACTAGCCGTTGAGCGCCCTCTGCAGACTTATCCTGGGATTACATCAACATATGTTATAGCACTCTATGTTAGTTTAAAATGAGGATTAGCATGACAGGTCAAGTTTAAGTTCTCTGTATGGGTTGTGCTTGCTAGAAGTCTCCGGCATTTTAGGTGAACAAATAAAACCACTAATTATTATCTTGATCACTTTAAATGATATCTGTTCTTTTCATGCATTTCCCCCGGCTCAGGGCTTCTTTAAGGAGTGTTGCATAGAGCCTTTAAGGTTGTCTCCGAGCCAAATTATTTAGACAAAGGCGTTCACATCAGTAACTGCCATAATATTACATGTGCTCTACAGTTTACTACAGTTAAGCTTCATGCACATCATCTTTTCTTAACACCACAAGGCAGGGATATGAAGAGTGAGAGCTGCAAAGTTTGAAAACTACCCTTCAGCTGAAATCATTCAGACTGTGCTCTGCTCTGTGTTCGAGGCATCCTCTCACAGATTTAATACTGCAGAGACTGAATGTGAAGAAAAAAAAAGAAACTGCTGTCAATAGGAGAAAAATGAGCCGTGAGAAATGATAAATTGTCAGACATGTGTGATATTGACCGGTCTGAGAGGAGGATGGAGGGAGGACGACAGAAAGACACAGCAGGATGGTGTACGAGCCATATTTGAGGTATGCTGGTTTTAAAAGCACGCCATTTTTAATGAATAAGTCCATTTTACATTTGAGCTCATTCTGTTTGTTTTTTCTGTGATCTTTGGATGTGTTGTATTTATTGAAATGATGATGTAAAGCTGCCATATGAGAAGAAAAGAGGCAAAGATTTGAGGCATACAGCTGGTGGAAATGAAACAAATGGGGGGACGGGGGGGAATCCCTAAAACCGTGTAGTGTTGATTATATATGTTCAGTAATAAATAAAAAAGTATGTTTAAAATTGTCTCCTTGGTGTGAGTCACTAGAGTAGATCTACCTGTCTGTGTCTGTCGCTGTTAAACTCTCAGGTAAATGTGACAAAAGATAAATGGACTGGAAAACTGTGTGTGTGTGTGTGTGTGTGTGTGTGTGTGTGTGTTGTGTTGTGTACACCTGTGCTGCAGGTGTCAGTCGTTTCCGAGCAGAAGTGTTTCTCACCTTTATCATGTGTCTGAATGTGAGTGTCAAAGAGAGAGAGCATGTGTGCACCGCTAAACGCCAAACTGCTTTTAACACCTTGCAGGTCACAGTACATCACACACACACACACGCACACGCACAAACACACACACACACACACACAGACACACACTATGATTAACCTACATTTAAAGTCAGCGGAGCAAAACTCTGAATTCTGCTGCACATAAATGATGAATGAGTTTTTAATGTTTATTATATCAAACCAGATGAGGCTCCAGGAGAAGGACAAGAAAGAACGGACTCGGTGAGCATATGATACAAACATCACATGCTCCTACATCAAGGACTATTTCATCTTCTGTCAACTTTCATGTAAGAATAAAAAGTGATTCACCTGCCACATCTCAACACAAAAAACGAGTTCCTACCTGCTGTGATGTCATCATCGGTGACGTCCATCTCTTCAGCAGGAGCCGTTGTCTCCATTGGCTGAGCCTCAGGAGGAGGCGGGGCTGGAGTGGAGGGCTCGGTGGTCGCCCCAGCTGAGGAGAGAGATGGAAAACAGTACATATTAAATATTAGCACAACACAGGGTCGTTAAGAACTGTTTGATTAAAAGTTAAAGACAGTGAAGACTAACACTGGACAAACAAAGTGACAGGGATTAAATATACCAAGAGGATACATTCTGAAATATGAAAATGATTGTATATATGTATCTGAAATATATCTGTGATGTGTTTTCAGTCCTGAATAGTGTTTATATTTAAGTCACCTCATCACACCAGGTTTCTGTGTCGGTCCAGGCTAAGTGTCCTGGTTAAAAAGCTAATAAAGGTTTATTGGGTCTCCTTGTTATCTAAAGGATTAATGGAAACACACACACACACACACACACACACACACACACACACACACACACACACACACACACACACACACACAACTCTATATTTAGTGTTTTCATTTAGCCTTTATCTCTCTATTGCCAATTAAGAGAGGCCTTTCATTAACAGCCGGGTTAATGAATGATGCTGTGCTAATGAATGAAGCGACTAAAGGTAACAGAGCCCGCACTGACCACGCTAATCTCTGAAACGACACACTAATTGATTAATTGCAAACACAATACACACACACACACACACACACACACACACACACACACACACACACACACACACTCTCTCTCTCTCTCTTTAAACAACCTTAAACCTTATTGAGGAATTTATATAATTGAAGGAGGGAATGAAACAATATAAAACCTAACACAAACATCTCCCTTGAGTTCATGAGTTTGATCTGAACACATTAATACAAAAAAAACCTGTAATCACACCGTGTGCAATTATATTGATTAATTTGACCTGGTTAACATTTTGCTTCATGTTCCAATTAACCTGCACACACACGCTGCTGACAGCTCGACATAATGATGCTGTACAGCTTTATATCACACACGTGCACACACAGGTGCACACACACCGCACACACACACACACAGACAGAAAGGCCATTATACAGCCAGGCTGTTGATTATCAGTGTCAAGCATTAAAGTGATAAAAACTTAATTGAACTTAATTAAAACATAATTGATGCTTTGCTGTGATTGGACGAGAAAGATGGACTAATGTTTACACATTGATCTCTCTCTCTCTCTCTCTCTCTCTCGCTCTCTCTCTCTCTCTCTCTCTGTAGTACTGGAAATTGGTCTTGGTCTCGAGACCACTTTTTGAGGTTCTCGGCTTTATCTCGGAATCGAAGCATTTGTTCTCGGTCTTGTCTCGTTCTCAGACTTGGCGGACTCTGGATTTTAAGTCAAGACCACCACTGACAGGCTATCATTTTCCATCATTACTGTGATTAGAAGGAAAATGCCTCTTTCTAAAAGAACAAACAACTTCAGTTCATTCGTAGTTTAATTTTTTTAATCAACCAGTTATGGCCGCAACCTTCCTGGTGTTAAGTGCACAGAGGCTATAGTCCTCGAGACGGGTACGAAACCGACCTGTGACTACTTCCCCAAGTGACATTCCCCACTCTCACTCCCTGATCTCTGTCTCTATCCACTGTCCTGTCTCTCCAATAAAAGCAACAATTCCCCAAAATAAATCTTAAAAAAAGAAAAATCAAACATTAATCTCACAGTAACACATTCATCCTCCATTACAACCTCCAGCCTCCATCGTCACTTTCACTTCATGCACTTAACCATGCACCAAGAGGAATGATCCAAAATGCTGCACACACATGATACAACTTTGGATCATAATAAACAGCTGTGTAGATTTGGCTTATTCTGGTCTTTCTTTCTTTTTCAAACACACACACACATGCTGGGCCTATAACTCAGCTGTCCTCGACGAGGGGGATGAGAAAGAGAGAGATGCAGGAGCTGAGGGAGAAAAAAGAGGAGAGGGAGGTGGAGGAGGGGTGGAATGACAGGGGGGAGGAGGAGGAGGCGTGCTGCCCTGCTCCAAGGTCAAGCTTGTCATGTCAGCCATGACACATAGCTCCCAGCATGCCTTGTTAACCTTCCAGGATCTGGTGCTCCTCTCCTCTGTTCTGCTCTCACTGACTCCTCTGGTTAAAACACACACTTCAAAACCTTTTTGTTCTTAGAAGACTCGGCTGCTTCTGTTTTATTGCGCTTTAATCTATGTCGTATTTTTTACTTTGGTTGTGTTTGTCTGGCTTTTGATTTCGTCTGCTGTTGATGCAGTATTATTTGGAATATGTCATGTCATGTTTTATTGGATTTACAAGGAGGCAGATCTTTTTAAAAAACACAGAACTAAAATACTCTTCACTATTTACATAGAACTTTTACGTATGTATCGTTATCTCACCTTTTCTAACTTTCAATGTGTTTATAAAAATATACAAAATGGATAAATGACAAAGATGGAGAAAGGAAGGGGAGGGTGGGAGAGAGAAAACAGAGAGATAGGGTAAAAGCAAGAAGCCAGTTACATTAGAAACAAAACAAAAGTTGGGGGATGAGAAGTAAGAAAAGTGAAGAGGAGGAAGAGAAGATGGGAAAGAAGCAGAAGAGGTGGGGAGGGGAGGGTAGGGAAAGTGGAAAAACAACAGAAGGGAGGTGATGAAAGAACGATGCACAAAGGAAACAAAGTGAAGAAAGGACAACAGGAAAAGCAAAAGAGAGGAGGAGGAAGAGGTGGATCTTAAACAGCAGCAGGTTGATGTGCTAAAACGAAAGAACCTGCATTGGATGATTGAGGGTGTTAATAAACCAAAGATGGAGGAGAGGGAGAGAGAGAGGAAATGAGGACTGCTGTTCAGTGATCAAAGAAACAGCTGCTTAACACACACACACACACACACACACACACACACACACAGTTTGACCCTTAAAACGTGCGTGTTCATGCGTATGAGGACGGACAATGCTGTGGATTCTGTTTAATCAAGTGTGTGTGATGATGAGAGAGTGTGTGTGTGCCCCTCTCTGTCCCTCCAGCCCCCCCCCAGGTTGTCGCTCTTTCTCCCTGACTTTCACTTCTTCCTCTCCTCGCTGCAGCTCTGGACGTCTTACACCCTAAATATTTAAACTTCACACATCTGTTTCATTGTCTCTGTATGCCTATGAACTGGTTCGGATATGATCATTGCTCCCAGATGTTATAAAGCGGTAAATACTCTGGTAAGCATTCATGAGCATCAGAGGGATCTAAGTGCTGGTTGTTTCCCACTGGTCCCAGTCTTTATGTTATGCTTCAGGCTAACCATTAGCTTATTTTGGCTCGGTTTAATTATAAGGAGTTGTGTTTAGCATTTTTCTAAAATGAACTTTGTACATAGTCTCCTGCTGTGAGGTGCATGTGTTAACATCCAGATCAGGAGGATTCAAGGGGCAGTCGTCCTGAAATTCTCTAGAAATGTTCGGGAGGGAATATGTGAAAACGGCTGTAAACAAACATATTGATGCTCTTATATGGCTTTCAGAAAGACTGCTTCTAACAGCCTTCCAAAAAAATAGCTTTTTCTTTATGGTGTGGAGACACTTTATCTCTCTGTGTCTGTCTCTTTCTCCGTTTCCTTTGTGCTATAGCCTTTTAAACACTTCTAGGAGAGCTGAAAGGCCATAACCACTGCTTTGTGAATGTGTTTGTGTGTGTATGTGTGTTTGTGTGTGTGTGTGTGTGTGTGTGTGTGTGTGTGTGTGTGTGTGTGTGTGTGTGTGTGTTTTGCGGTCAGCCCCACGCTGCGACAGAGTGACATTTCCTCAGCACTAAAAGCTAATGGATAAATACAGGTGTCTTCCTTCAAACACCACCCACTCTACAGCTGGAGAGAGGGAGAGAGGGGACGACAAATTGCCTGTTTGATGAAGGTGTCAACGGCTTGAAATGAGTCCTTTGCCTCTTATGCTGCACTCCAGGCTGTTTCTACTTATAGCTACATAAAGTCAGGCAATTTTGTTTGTATTTAAGCCATCAATACACTTACCCCACACTGTCTTATACAAATGCACAAGCTGCCCTTGAGCTTCTGTTCCAGACGCACCAGGTCTGACATTAAGTTCAACGTACAGCAATAAACTAGACCCTGAAAGCAACTGCTGTAATTGTTCAGCATGTGGGTACTCCTTGGGTTGGCCTGCCATGCTGGTGCTCCTGTATTGCTTTGTGCACAATGAAACTTCCAAAGAAGAGCAGACATTTAAATGACAGATTTCAAGTTACACTGGTCGTATGACTTTTTTAAACTAATTGAATCATCGTATTTTCAGAGGGACACTCGTAAGTTTATATTAACGGAGATAAAATCAAATGTACAAATCACAAACTTATAATGTTCATCAGTATTTGTTGACGAGATGGTCTTAAGTTGTGATAAGTATGGGAACACTTGTCCTCCTTATCATAACACAAAGCTGTGGCGTCATAATGTCACACACACTTCACTTCACATTAAGTGGAGGATCAGGAGGACCACAACACTGGGCCACACTCCAGAAAACAACGGCACATCTCGTCTTAAAGGAGGAAAAACTGTATGTAAAGACATTACATATTTGATGTGTTAACAGCTTCAGGTTCAAAAGGACTTCTCCAGAGGATTCAGCACATTCCCTGACTTTCCTGTGATACTCCAGGATTTCCAGGACTAGCAGGAGTCATCTTACTGTCTGTTCCAGTCCTGCTGTGCAGCACACAGATCAAATTCAATGACCCTTTAACCTCGCTCTATCTCTCTCTCTGTCTCTGCTCCCTCCCGCCTCCATCCTCCCTCGTCCCCTGAGGTCACTGGCCCATCACTGCCTCCCCAACCCCCTGCCAAAACCTCCCCCCCCCCGCCTGCGGTACTGCTGTGGTAACACAACACTGACCGGTGCCCGTTTCCATGGCAACTGTTCCCCTGAGAAACACCCAGCATCCTCAGCAACCACAGGGCAACTACTGAACAGACACAAGCACAGCATTTCGAAGGCTGATTCTAGTAAAAGAAGGTTGAGATTCACCTTCCCATCAGCAGGTCTAAGTATAGACTGAGAGAGAGAGAGAGAGAGAGAGAGAGAGAGAGAGAGAGAGGGAGGGAGAGAGAGAGAGAGAGAGAGAGAGAGAGAGAGAGAGAGAGAGAGAGAGAGAGAGAAGGAAAGACGTAGAGTGACAAATTGGGGGATAGAGAGTTAGACAGCTCAGTTTAGCATAAGTAGGTTTTGTGTTGCCCTCACTGAAGGCGGTCTCTCATAGTTACAATAACAATTGACCAATCCCAGTTCAGTAGCTCAAATAAATTATGGTTATCCGTCTTTCCAAATAGATAGCTATCTAAATCTTAGGAAAATATTATATTTCCATTTGTTGTCCAAGAAGTATTGACCAATCATGTTTGAGCAGGCTTTTGATGTTTGTAGTAAAAATGTCAGTCTTAAGAGCAAAAGAGGCAAGGCACATTGGCACAGGCCAAATTGAAACCCGGGAACATATTTGATAAAATCAGAAGACAAAGTAGCTTTGAATGAATCTCTATAAAGTAAAGGAATATCTAGAAATTAAGTTGTACATGTCTTCTCTTATCTCGATTAACAATGTTATATTTCCATGTATATAAGTGAATACATGTCCCTCACTTTTGGTGGGGGATCTTTTGCGGCCATTTTATGCCTTTATGGTTATTATTATTTTTTTAAATCAAGATTTAGTTTTGGGCTTTTTACGCCTTTATTTAGAGAGAGAGAGAGAGAGAGAGAGAGAGAGAGAGAGAGAGAGAGAGAGAGAGAGAGAGAGAGAGAGTGGGGAATGACATGCGGGAAGGGGAGCCACAGGTTGGACTAGAACCCTGGCTGCCCACTTTGAGGACCACAGCCTCCGTACATATGGCGCTAAGCAAACCACAGGCTACCGGCTCCCCCCCCCGGCTCTTTATTGATAGGATGGTAGAGAGTGACAGAAAAACTTGGAAGGAGAGATTGGGGGAATACATGCAGCAAATGTCTAGTGTGGAACTCAAACCTGTAGCCTCTTCACGAGACACAGGATATAACATCTAAACTAAACCAGCGCTCCGTCCACATGTTTAGGGATATATGGTATTAAGAAAGTCAAAATGGAAAGTTGTGACAACAATTTTCTAAGTTTGATTTCACAAAAGGCATCGTTTACTCCAGTATATAAAGTCTGGAACCAACATTTGCTTGTCTCATGAGAGCAGTTTCGCATTCCAGTGTAATGAAGGCATGTCAGTAAATTAACGCTATCACGTTAACGTGCCGACAGTTAAGATAAGGTACTTACGTGAGCTGACGGTGTCCACATACTGAGGTAAGTAGGGAGCCCACAAGTCGATGGTATCCTTGCGTCCTGATTGGCCAATCCTTCTTAATTCAGCCAATAGAAGAGCTTGTGCCGCTTCTCGCACCTAAAACAGTTTGGAAGGTTAAATTAGGACTCTATTCCACGATTGAGGATCTTCAGAGAAGCTGCCGGGTTCAGATCATAAGGGATTGATTTAAGTGTTTAAGTGCATCATTTCCACTTAAACCAAAATTAACAAGTGTGGTTTATTCCTTGGATTGGTACTGGAATGGTAATCAATTCATATATGTAGATGGAGAATGTCTTCGGCTAATTTTCAGTATGAACATTTAGTAACATTGCATGTGATTCGTTATTTTAGCTGTCAGAGTGAAATTACTGGGGTTTTTTCAACATGTATTTATGTCAGATAAGTCACATCTTAAAAACAAAAGCATAGGGTTAGCCTGGAATGATTAGCTTGGACCTGTACTTTGCATCGTTTCTTTATTACCTCCAGACAGCGGTCCTGCCATCTCCTCGCCAACATCTCCAGCAGTGGAGGTCTGAACTTGTCCAGGCCCAGAAGGTCAGGAAGCATCACACAGTGCATGGCTGCCAGCTGGCTCCAACCTACACACACACAAATGCAAAGTCAGAAAAGACTACTCGTGGATAATTCTCTCAAAGGCACTCATGTAGTCATAAACAAACTCCTCACTGCTGTCATATGAAAACGCTTATCTTGTTTCATGTCTTACCAAACAATATGAAACATTGGGACAGAGCGGACAATATGCAGACGATGTAGCTCTTTACAGCCTGAACAGCCCTACGTCCTGTACAAATGAATCTTTGTTGTAAAGGTGCTACCGGACGAAAGTTAGCTAGCTAGATGAAAAGTGTGGCAAAGTAATAAGGATTCACCCTCTTTGGATTATGAAATAGAGGATGAACCATGAACATTAACAAATGCTGCTCAGCAAGGACAATATTGTCCGCCGCTAGCGCTTAGCGCTTGATTATGGTGCTTTCCAATTTGATAACTCCTTTGTGGAAACGCGAGGGGAGAGGGGTTGGAGGTGTGTCGCTGTAGGAGAGCGGAGGATTCAGTGTGGCGGAGGTGTCGCCAAACAGCAGTTTGTTTTGGTTTCTTGCTGGTGCTCAAGGGCGACATCTACTGGAACAAAAAGTCGCACATTCTTCCTTTAAATGCATCAATCTGAACCTTACATATTTGTCTAAAGATTCATATTTGGAAAGAAAGAAGGCAGTAAAATTCTCCATAACTGATTGTTGCTGTGGTGTTGACATCCCTGATGTGACTCACATTTTTAACCTGCCCTGTCAAGCTTTATAAATAGTTTCCATATGACAGCAGTGAGTTTCTTGAAATTCTTACACACAAACTGGTACAAACGTTGTAATTCTATATCTTCACAAACTCACAACAGTTAAACACGGGATGGGAATATTGTTGCTATCGTTTGCAGTCTTGGTTAGAGCAAAGATCTCATTTCTGCTAACCAGAGTCTGTTTGATGGTGTTGAACAGAACAACAACAGATTTACAGCACTGTCAGGTGAATCAACAGAACGATACCTTGGCATGATGAACTTTAAGATGTTTGGTCTACAATGTGTGTGAATTACTTGGAAAATGAAAAACATTAAAAACCTTGTAGTTTGACTAGTGTATACAACTTGTTAACATTATCCTGCGTTAGTGATGAAGAAAGGTAACATTCAAAATGTCTTGGTATCGCCTTAATTGGACTCATATCTGGCTGCATCATTCAGAATCAAAACACATATATTGTCATATTTTACACCAAACATAGGAAGAACTTATCCCAATTGTAAAATGGATATTGACTGGAGTGTTTATTGGCTGATACTCAACATAAACATCAGTCCTTACTCACATATATTGGTTCAATATATGGTTTCCAGAAGAAATGTACGTATGAAATGCACTTGAATGGACACTGAATTGCTTTTAAGTTGGAAAGAAATTCATCACAAATTTCTCTTCCAAGGGCCACCATGTGAACTTACCTCCGCCATTGAAATATTTAAGGAAAACTCAAACCATTATTACAGACATTCTGCATTCAGGGGAAATCAAATGTAGAGGTTGACAGATTTATTGTCATGAATTAAACAAAACAAAAAAGCCTTAATAGCCCTAATTGTCTCAGTAATGGTAATCAGAAAACAACAATCAGTCAACCTCTAGTTGCAATGCTTCCAACACTGTCTTGCAGAAACCTTAACGTTTTAAGAATCCAAGTTTGAATACTCTTTAAAAACTCTTTCTTAAATAAAAGATCGAAACATGAAGAGAACAGACTGCTCAACAAAGAGTTCATGTTACCAACACAATATGGCCGACTGTGAGTGTTGGGATCTGAAACACAGGTGGCAAATCTTCAGAGTTCTCCTTTTGGTAATCTGGCTTTCTTACCTTGACCTAAATTTGGGAGCATGACCGAACAATGTGCAGTGTTTCAGTGTATAGTACTTTGTTTTATGTAAACTGACAGGCTCATGTTGTTTCAAAAAATGTTCTTTAGGTACAGTTTCCAAAACGTATTAAGGAAATATAACCAAGGTAGGGCCCGACAGATATGCAGATATATTTTTGGGGCTGATACTGATATCGAGATCAGGAAGAGAAAAAATCTGATAGTGATATATCTGCTGATATCTTTCTTAGACCTATGTTCGATCTTTAGAGATAGATAGATAGATATAGATATATAGATATAGATATAGATATACACACGTGTTGCATTGTTCCCTCAAATGCAGAAATCAAACACCTGTGGAAAAGATTTATAATGAAGACAAGATGGTCACTCAACTGGAAAGTTAATTCACTGGATACGCTAATATCGACCGATACTATCGGCGGGCCGATTATTCGGTCGGGCTCTACTTTGAACTACTACCATAGTACTCAAGTTAGCGCTGCTAGCTAGCACGGCTTCTATACTTCTGTTGTCGCTTCCAACAATATGTTTTGCAGCTGTGGGTATTTTTACAAATTAGTTGTCTTTCAACTATTTTCTGTTTGGCTTTAATTGAACAAGGAGAGTCCTGTGAACTCAGGTTTGGTTCACCACACCAAAGATGGCTGCATAAAACGGTGCAGACAAAACACCTGCTAGCACAACTGAAACAGTTCAAAGAGTAACTCAACACATCTACTCAAGTCCTTCTTAGGTACATAGTTGTAGTTCTTTAATAAAGTAATGTTTCTGAATCTGATGCTACTCTATACATATATTTCCATTGCATAAATTCCAGTGGGAAGAATTTTAAAAAATCCTCCACTATTAAGATGCTAAATAAAAGACTATCACAAAGTGTTTGACATTTTCATAAAAATGTAAAAAAGTATAAAACCTGGTTGAGAATAAACTCCACTTCAGCCGAAACTGAATCTGATCTGGTTCTGCTCGAGGTTTCTGCCTGTTAAAGGAAGTTTTTTCTCACCACTGTAACTTTGCTAAACGTTGCTTAGTGCTCATGATGGATTAATGCTGAGTCTTTGTAGATAATATCACTAAGAGTAAGCTCTTTTACCTGCTCTTTGGTAAAGTGTCTTGAGATAACATTTGCTATGAGTTGGCGCTATACAAATAAATATTGATTGGTTGAGTGAGAAATCAGGGAGAAAGAGAAAGGGTGGGGAATTACATGCGGCAAAGGAGCCACAGGTCGAATACTTGGTCACTGGTTTGAAGAGGGAAGAACACTGGAACTTATAAAAGCAGTGCATGTGAAATCCTAAATGAAAATAAGATCTTGAATTTTGAGGTTTTAGGTTGATTTCATTCTGCAGATTACACCAACTGGCTTGAGAGTAAAAAACCTAAAACATTTCTTTCCATCAATTTTGCTCCAATCAGCTATTTCTGATCGTATAAATATCCATAATAAAACTTCTAATGATAATGACTTTACATGTATTGAACAATTTACAGGTTTCTGCAGGACAGTGTTTTGGGAAGAAACGTAAAATAAAAACTTTACATATTTGCCTTATTTTCAGTTTGCATTGTAATTACAATCTGTCGTAGGGTGTCTCTGTGTGCATGCTTGCTGCTTCACAACTAAGCAAAATAATCCTGATCAACTGAGTTTTAGTTTCTATAAATTGGATACTACAGGGTATCAGCTCTGAAAGGCACTTTATCTTCCCTACAGACACCATACAGCACATTCATTGTTTGGGTGGAGAGGGCAAAAAGACTCCGTGGTTAAAAGCAAACATCCTGCTCAGGAAATTTCTGACAGTTTAGGAGAAAAAACCAGCATTCGACTCTTTGAGGGTCACACATGTACTTCCATCTATCAAATGTGAATGACTAACTTTGGTTCATTTCCAATAAACTTGAAAAGATGCCTACAAAAAGAAAACGAGTGCAGTGTCAGATAGATGAGCTGCAAGAGAAAATCGTTGGGGAAATTTCAATTTTTGTAAAGCACAATTTTAATGTCTTTTTAATTTGTTCTGTTTAATTTTTGTATTTATTGCCTGTTTAATTTCCCCTCATTGACACACTCCCCATTCCATCAGGTGGTGTAGCAAGCATGCAAGCAGTGAGCACAGAGAGAGACCGGAGCATCAGGACACGTGGACATTCTGACAGATAGACAGACAGACATGTAGACTAAGAGACAGAACAGAAACAGGGCAGGACTGCACAATACTGCAAACAACTGAAAAAAGGACAAAAGACCAGGGCCTAAGGACTGCGGTCAGTTCACTCTCAATCATTCAAACATCACTAAAGTCTGCTTGTATGCTGATGATGCAGCTCTTTATCTCTTTAATTTTAGGCCCAAGGAAACTTGTACTCGGGTTCTGCAAGTTTTGTAAATCCAGATTTAAAGGGAAAAAATGCCGACATGCCTAACACACTTCAAAAACTCAAATCTTAGCAAAGTGCATTTCTAATCAAAAATATGTCATAACACTTACTATAAGCCACATTCACCTGACAAGTCCAGATACATATCTTATATATATATCAAGATATAACGAACAAAAAATAAGGCATGAATTGCTTGTAAACAGTAAAAATATTTGCCAATCTGCAAAAAATATTTACTAAAGTGTCTTGAAATGAGATTTATTAACTAATTTAGATTGCACATCTCATTTCAAACACCTAATAAGTAAAGAGCGCAGAATGGCTACAAGGATGTCATTTTAATGTTGCTTTATGTTTGGGTTCTGTACTGGATAGTTTCCTGATTATTTCCTTCCACTCTTTGAATTTCAACTGTTTTCAGATATATAAGGGATTCAGCGAAACTGCTAATTTAGCAAATACTAATGAACTGGTTTGATTCATCACGTTTTGTGATTTGCAGGATTCTGATGTTGGAAAAGGGTTTGAGAGTGGACTGAACTCAGTTATGACAGACGGACAAATAAACAGACAGCACTGTAGACAGATACGAGGACAAAGACGCTGGAAGAAACTGGATCCAGACACCTGAGATGAGAAACTAACACTAGCTGCAGGAAGAACAAGACTGATGCAAGAAATGAGAAATTAGGCGTCTAGAGCCAAGAAGGAGAGAAACAGGAAAATAGTAGGGTGATGAATTACTGATGGAGTGAAGAGAGGAGAGGCGAAGAATTGTGATAGAGTGAGGCCAAGAGATAAAGAAAAAATAGGAAGAAGAATGGAGAGTGAAGAATAAAAACTAGAAATGGGAATGAGAACCAAAATGAAGTCAGAAGAGAAGATCTAAAGCAAAAGACCTCTACATGAAGAGTATGGCAGAAAGACTATCTCTAATGTTGTACCCATCAGTTCAGTCTGTACCTTCATTGACTGATGGGAGGTTATAAGAAGCAGTGCCGGGGCTTGGGGAGCCAGGGGCCCCCAGAGCCCCAGCCGTTGTAGCAGAAGTAACAGTGCTGGAGTTGGCTGTGGCAGCTACAGCAGCTTGTAAAGGAAGAGAAGCAGAGAAAGAGCCAAGAAGGAAAGAAGAGGTTAGGAAGGCATTATAATATCACAACGGAGAGAGGAGAAGAGCAGTCAGGAAGCAGGGAAGAAAAGTTTTAGTGACACAATACGAGAACAAAATAACAGAAATACAAAAGAAAACAAAAAGAAAGCCATCACATACAAGTGAAATACTTCCTTTACACACATAGATTCAATGTTGAGTTTACATCAGATACATTCAGGCTCGGGGAAGATATTGGTAAATAAACCGTGTTATCGATATTGTTCTGATTGGAAGAGATCTGGGTTATAGTTAAAAAAAGCTTTGCAGGTCTGCTGCAGAATGTTATCTGCAGTCTCCTAAATGGAAATCAGACATAAAAAATCAACCATCCTGATCATCAAACCTTTATTTTACCATTACCATAGATTAGTATGGATTGTTAGCATTGACATATTTCATGAGTTGCTGCATAATTCTGAAGTCCCACAAACAAAGGCTACAGGACTTGTAAGAATATAACGCACAAAGTACAGATTGAAGGAATACGAGAATTAGATGTTTTTTTCATCTGACCTAATTTAGGACATCAGATATTTCCCTACAAACCACCACAACTACAACAACTATCAATAATAAAAGCAAGTCTTTGTACTTATTCGGGATGTGCACAACTAGCTGTCCAAACGATTAAATGGCGTCATCCTTGCTAGTCTGCACCAGAACTTCTAGTTGGATAAACTAATTATTACTATTTGTATATATTGGCTCTTGATGCTGATCAAATGTTGTGTTTAAACACAACACAGCCACCTGTCTTTAGCCTGGGCTGTCCCAAAAGACTGGCTGTATGTAATGGGTCCTCTCCTCTGGCTCTACTGCCCGGATGTAAACAAGCACAATGAACGGAGAGCAGTTTGGAAGTATTTCGATCTAGAAAAGGAGATAACTTTAAATTTAAACTGTGTCAGGTTAATCTGGCATATCGACCGGAGCAGAGCCTAATCAGCACAGACACGTGGATGTCAACGCTCAAGGAGGACCCAAGGCTGGAGATGCTAGCACTGTTAACGTTAGCCACACTCGTAAAAAACAGAACTGACATTGTTTACCTATAAAGTCATCATAAAGTACACCTGTAAATACTCCTGTGATCCAGTTTTACAGTAAGATTACTAAAGCTCTGTAAAATGTAAATTCTATTATTCAAATATGTAAAGTGGTACTGATGGAAGTGGCTGGTGAGTCTATGTTAATTTTATACAAATTACTCAATTCCGACCTTCAAATCAGATTGAGACTCTGCTTTTTTTAACACTGATTCATCAAATTAGTATCACCACTCAATTGAACACAGCAACTTAATAATCTGAAACAGAAAACACAAAAATAACCCTAGATCAAAAAGGAAAACTTCCTCTGCATAGAAAACTCACAAGATAAAAAAAAGAGAAAGCACATATAATATAAAGAACATATAAACATACAAAGAAAATACAAGGATATCAGCTGTTAGTTTTTTTCTTCAGACAAACGGCCGAAGCCGACTGAATTTCTTGACCAGGACACAAAGGTTTCAGACTGTGGCACTAGCATTTTTCAACCAGTATTATTTGATTAAAGTTGTAAAACAAAATATCCTGCAGGTGAAAATGTTTTTTGCTCATTCTCATTTACATAAAACATTTAATTGAATGCTTCTTTATGCTAGGGCCAGAGTCCTCACACTTTTATACTGTGGAGATAAAGAGTGTTATTTTCAGATTTGAACACTTGACAGTTTACAATCAAAGAAAGAAATCCCAGCTTTTCTCACAAACTAAAACAATGTCTTCAACACATATAACATATAATACATAATAATGTTCTGTTATCTATTTAAAACAATCATTGACGGTACACATCCTTACTGTTCACACAAAACCAGTTAAGCAGCTACGTAAAAACAACAGGTACTTTCTCAGAGAAAACATGTAGCACAGACAAACAGTCACAACATTACATCAGTTGGTGGAAAAGAAAGAAGAAAATAACAAATAAAAATGTGTGAAAATACAAAATTGAGATTCAGAAAAGTGAGATAAAATACTGAAGAGAGTGTGACTGTGAAAGAGAACAGGCAGCAGGCTGAAGCCATGCAGTGAACAACCTGGTGATGATGGAAAGAAGAGAGAGAGAAAGAAAGAAGACAGAAAGAGATGATGGCTGAAGGCAGTCAACAGCAGTTTGTCAGCATTTATGCAGAAAAGAAATAGTCAATGACAACCTGCTGTATGAGGAGTTTAATTTATAGTCATATTTTGAATCTCATATTATGTATAAAGAACTTTAAGAACTGGGCCAATAGCTCCTGTGAAGGCTTGGTTATATAAACTAATATGCAGACGATACTTTGATTTCCACTTCTAACTTGAACTCAGTAAACCCTGCTTGTGCTGGATGTAATGCACACTAATTATTTTTCCTCAAATCCTTTCTTCTAAAAATGAATACTCACTAAGTCCGAGTCCAAGCTGTCATTGAGCGAACTAGATTTAGTCCAAAGTTCAGGTAAAAGCTCAGAGTTTGTTACCAAGGGGAAAAAACAGCAGGGCACCTAAACAAGTCATATAAAGAGTTCAATTTAACTTTTTTTCAATAGATACTTTATGTTGGACTTCTTTTTGAGTCTATTAAAAGAGCTGCAGCTCATTTTAACCTTCATAATTCTCGAATTTGGATAAACCTGGTAAGAAACATTTATGTCATACACAGTATAAACACACACAGTATGTTGACATGCAGCTAGAAAAAGTGGATTTATTGTGTTAGTCTGACTTAAACCGGACTTTTAAAATACATGTAAACATGTTAGTCTGACTGACATTACACAAAGTTTAAACTCTCAAAGTCGGACCACTACACTTAGCTAATGTAGTTATACACCTCAATTGGTCCCAAGCTGGTCTAGCCATTCTGAGCATGCTCTACAGTTTCCACACTGGGCTTCAGCTGGAAGTCGAATAGCATTAGTACGTATAAAATAGTCGGTAAGAAAACAGGGTGAAGGTATTAAAGTGTCAGTGCAAGAGCCACACATTTTTGGACAGACAGGGGGAAGCAGTTTAAATTGTGTTGTACAAAACACACAGACCTGTAAAGAAGTCCCTGTTTTAACTGTGAGCCGCTCACTAACTTTGTATGTTACATAATAGTTTGACCCTATATCACCTAGCTGACAGGGGGCATATCGCCACCTACCGGAGTGAAGAAAGACATACTTTCGTCAATAAATCAATTCTCCCCCCGTGCTTCTATACTTGGATAACGACAGTAGATTAATTCAATGGCCTACTCAAGCTATCTCAACTCAACTGTGCATGTAAACGTACTGACTTAAGTATGTTGTTACTTAAAAAGGAAATGGCTTTAGAGAAAACTAAATAATCACCTTAACGTGGCTGTATTAGAGAAAAAACCCAATTAAAAAAAACCTAGGCTACCGGTTGTAACATCGTGAAATAATCCAATATGCAGACGATACCTTAATATTCACATCTAACCTAAGAAATCAGATTAAAAAAAATTAAACTTTTATTTAATTGAGGTTTCAAATTCTGAAGATTACCTGTTAACATTTTAACACAAGTAAAATATAGTTTAGTTCAAAGACCGTGGCAGCAACACAACAACAACAAAACAGATCCTTATGTACATATGATGGTCACCTTAAGGAGCTTGGTAAGAAAAGCAAAACAAGATCCGCAACAGAGTTGGCTCAAGACGTCACTTGATAAATCCTTCAAACATAAGCTTCTTGGTGTGTGGATCTTGTTTTGCTGTCCTTACCTATTCGTGTTTTTTGGATCCAGCACCCACTGAGGGATGTGTGTTGATTTTTGATTCTTCACCTTAATGAGCTTCCCACAGTTTTCCAGTTGTGATAACAGCTTGGATTTTGAGGTAAATAGTATCTAAATGTAAAAATCTTCACATCCCTTTAAGATAGTTATCATCTGATAATGATCATTCTAGTTTATTACAGCTCGAGTGTGTGCTTTCATTGTTTCAGGAATCATCTTTTTACGAGATTTAGACAATTGACCAAAACGTTGTTTTGATTTGGAAATAAGACTCATGGAGTTATTCTTTGTTTCCATCAGTTTTAGGAGTTTCTTTACAAAAATATTTTTACTGGTAATTGCTGTCAGTGTGTGGACAAAAGTCAGCAACAAAGAAAGGGTAGTTGAAATCTTTTCTGCATTACTGTGAACACGATCATTAAATATCTATACGATTTTTTTAGTTGTGTGTTAAATTGTGTGCATACACCTCGCTCTCTCTGTGAATCTCAATGTAAATGCTGCAGTATATAAGTGGGGCCTCCTCATTTATTTCCATGTGAAAAGAGAGGGTGAGCAGGGTTAACTGCACCCTCTTTCACAAAGCCTCCAACACACACTCACACACACACACACACACAGAAACACACACAGGAACACGTACACACACACACACACATGAGGCAGGTTTGAGAAGCTGGCTGAGCAGAGGTCATGGCCGAGCGTTCCCCCTGAATGGAGGTGAATAGGCGTGTGGCGTGAATAAGTCCACACGCTTGTCACGCTTGGCCTCCATTAAGGCGTGACAATAGCATTGAAACCCCGCCTACCCTGAACACCCGAGGGTGCCACCCATGGCATATGCGTGTGTGTATGTGTGTTTTCAAAGAGACTAGATTTTGGAGTGTGTATTTGTATATGTTGAGCTTGTTGTAGTGTGGTAGGTAGTGATGTGCGTGTGTTAGGCAGATGGTGACGGCTGGTTAAAATGTCCCCTACAGTGAACCAGAGCGGCCTTCTCTTTGCAATAAAGACTTCTCCTTTCTATCCACCTTTACTGAGCGGAATATTCCTGTTTGCACCATTACATTTTTCCTGTGAATAATTCAAATTTTGGTTGTGCAATGTGATTAACACATTAGCTCTGTGAGCTGTAATGTGTCAGACCTATTGTGTCCTGGTAACTTCTTTCTCGACTGGCCACATGAATGTTGAATGTCTATTTATAGAGTATAGTCATAGTTAAAACAAAACAAGCTTGAGCATTGGTAGGAGGGAAAATGTAAGCAGGAGTCTCCTGTATCAAAGCAACACATTTTTTGTATCATCTATCCATCGTATATCCCTCCCAAATAGGTTTTGCAGCACAGGAAATCATTACTTTTAATTTCTTTCCAATACACAGTGGTTATAATTCACATACGTAGAGTTGAATCAGCCTGTGCCCTATTGAGCAACTCTATAACCTCTCCATGTGAATAAGATTGGGGTTAAAATGTGTACATCCAAGTATTAATATGTGTTTCTTTGTTCCCCTAAATCAGCGGCACTCAGAGGTTTGTGCTCCAGCTGAAGTTCAAGCCGCTCTGCCCTCGTGTCAAAAACAGCAGAACCTCTTTTAAAGACCTGCTGACCGAGGAAACAGCATCAGCTTCCTCTTGTGATATTTCTTTTTTTTCTAACACTCTCTGTGGGTTCTATTGCCGGTGGGCTGCATTATCAAAACCCCCGCCTTTCCCCCTCTAACACCCTCCCCGCAGGGATCCCAGGGGGTGTGTGAAGCGAGCGCCCCCTCCTTTTGTAGTTACCTTGTTTGATCTGGGCCTGTAGCGCCGGGTTGGAGGGCTGAGGGGGGGGCAGCCTGCGCCCTGCGAGGAGTCTCCGGGGTTCCTCCTGGTCTGGGAGGCCTTGAGGAGGATCACAAAGAGGAGGCATGAAATATTAAAAGGAGCAGGGAGGAGAGAGAAGGGCCAACAAACACACACACACACACATGCACGCACAAACACACACAAGCCCAAAATACAAAGAAACACGCTCACACCCTTATTTTTTACTTCTGTTTCCAGAAACCAACTGATCACATTTCAGTATGTGTGTCTGCGTGTGTGAGAGAGATAGGTGGAGAGTTTGTGTTAGTGTGTGTGTTTGTGTGTGTGTGTGTGTGTGTGTGCGTGTGTGTGTGTGTGTGTGTGTGAGAGAGAGGATGAGGGTTAGCCTGTGTCTTGTCAGGCTCCAGTCTATTGAATTTTGGGTGGAGGACACAATCCTGGGTCTGAACAGACTGGAGGCGTCTAACTTCCAGAGACACACAAACACTTCCAATACAACAATCAATAGAGTGATCAATGACTGTTGCCAGGCAACAAATCACTGCCAGAGAGTTCTACATTTAGCAATTAAAAATCATCAAAATCGACTTCGTTAAACTGGAAACGGTTGGTTAGAGTGTTTGTTTTTTAGTAAATTAACTGAGATTTGAATTGAAAAGCTGCAAGAATCACTTGGGACATTTTATTTTCTGACTGCAAAACTGTAAATTCCACCAACAGTTCACACACGTGAGAGTCTACATGGCTACAAAATGAGTTGCATAATAAATCAAAAGTATACTAAAAGTTTTGTTAACTCGTAGAAATGAATGGACCATATTTGCTTAAAATCATTTAAGTAAGTTCAGAATAAATTGTTAGAAATAAGTGAGCATAAAGTGCAAAACTCTTTTCTGATTCACTTCATATCACTCTCTGCATGTTTAGTTTTATGCCACAAAGTGCCAAAACATGAAGAGAAAACTTTACTTCCACCAAGAACCTCCAGTGAGAACCATTCAGAACGACGGAGAATAAATGTTAGTGCACCTGCAGCCCCCCCCCCCCTCACACTCACACACCTGCTCTCACTGCTATTCACTATAATTCACACACACACACCACACACACACACACACACACACACACACACACACACACACACACACACACACACACACACACACACACACACACACACACACACACACACACACACACACACACACACACACACACACACACACACACACACACACACACACACACACACACACACACACACACACACACACACACACACACACACACACACACACACACACACACACACACACACACACACACACACACACACACACACACACACACACACACACACACACACACACACACACACACACACACACACACACACACACACACACACACACACACTTTGTGTCAATAGGCAGGAGTCCAGAGAAACGTTTTCATAGTTTGGAGAACAGCTGGAGGACCCCCCCTCCCTAATATTGTGTGCACACAGCACGTATGAGGACAATGAGAGTTCCTTGAACACCATTTAGAGAGGATTTTCCAGCTACAGCTACAAAGAGGGTACAGCGAGCACAAGTGGGACCTTGAGTGAGGGAATTGAGCAGTGATTGGTCAAACACATGAGCCAATACAGCACAGACATCGACATCTCATGAAACCTGAAGAACGCCTTACAGTACAGCGGACCGAAAAGATTGCAGATCTAGTGGGTATAAATCTCAGAAGCTGTCAGTCATTAAATGACAATAATATCGTCTCTGGGACTGATGGTCAATATTTGCTTCTTAATAAGATATAGTGGCATACCTGGCCAGGGGCTACAGATGGAAACAAGCCTTTTAACTAACTCTGGCATATTTACAGAAATGTTTTGATTGTGTCCTGTAAAATAAAATAAAATATAAGACTTCCACTACTGCTCGTCATTGCTCAAAGTCTGACCACTGATTTCAGACACAAAACTGAGAAGAAACTCAGAGATTAAATCTTCAACTAGGTTTATGTTTGATTTCAGATCCAACAATCGGTCTATTGAGCTTTCTAAAAGCTGAAATTGTAGATGATAGTGGACGAGCGGACTTTGACGAAGGAACAATGTGTTGGCCCTCTTTTGTTGTAGACTTCTTTCTTAAATCAAAGCGAAGCCTGCTTAAATGTGATTTTCTTCCACCCACAGTGTCTGCATTCATATGGAAGTATCTGTTAACAGACATTATGAGGGCATCTTTAAATGTTGAGTCTTCTTTGGTATAAACAACTCAGTTTTGTACTTCTGCAGTTTGTCTTTGCTGAACTGCAGAGGATGTAGAGCACTGGTTCCCCAATTCGTCTAGCGTCAGCACCCGACACCAACTCTTCCCTGAGCAATCAGGACCCACATTTCTGATTCTCTTAGTGGAAAATGGTTGAGGTGGGACCTCAGATGGTGCGTTACACGTGACAGAACAAAGAAAACGGAACAAAACAAACATGATTAAAAAGGCACACCTTCACGACCCACTAAAAACGACTCCGCGACCCACCAGTTGAGAACGCCTGATGTAGAGTATTGCACAAACTGTACTTTACACAGAGTCACACAGAGTCAGTAGAAACAGATTAAAAGCTAATCACCTAAAAACATTTTAGAGATTCTGCAGGAGACTCTTTTTACTACAGGTCATAACATATTTTACTCCTCAGACTCTGTGTCATCATGTGAATTATACGTGATATCAAACTTAGACAGACTCAATAAATTCACTATGTTTCATGTCAGTGTAACCCGTGATGTTGTCCCAGAGCTGCTTTCTGTATCTGCAAGTGAAATGCGTGCACAAGTTTAAAATTGGGTTTTATCTAAATATAATCTTAATCCATCTGTTTTGGTTTAGTTTTCCATTTAAACCAATAAAAAAATATATATCTCGTTTAAAATTCTTGATTGAGTTTTGAATGTTCTTACAAGATAAACGTAACACACTGAAGACAGGTGATAATGGAAAGTGAAAATCAAGCTGAAAGGACGTTTGAAGATAACGTGTCCTTCAGCCTATCGTGCGTTCATCTTGACTCTGAACACGTGCTTACTGTGAGCTCTGAAGCAAACCAGTGTAAATGCTGACTGTATGACTGTTGAACAGGAGAGAAAGAAATAAGAAGCCCGTCGTCTTTAATAAAGCCACCGTGAAGTTGACCTTGTCCTTTCTGAAGCATCTGGTCAACAAGACCACAAAACAAGACACACAAATGGAACTAAGCACGCAATAATGTGTCAACGACATGCTGCTAAACTCTAAACACAACGCCACTGGACTCTAATATCATTCTAAATTAGAGATAAACCGATCTGATTCCGATTAATATTGTTATTAATGTTGTTGGTATTATGAGTAAGCTACACAAAGCTGTAGTTAACCCAGCATTACATTTCTTATTTTCACACGCCCCTTGTACAGAGGCTATAGTCCTCGTCGCAGTGGCTGAGGGTTCGAATCCGAACTCGGTCCTTTGCTGCATGTCCTCCCGCTCACTCTCTCCTCCCAACACTTCCTGTCTCTCTTCAGCTGTCCTGTCCAATAAAGGCTAAAAGGCCTTTTGCATACAAATTCAAATACTCCAAAAAATATCTCTGAAGTTTTGCTGGCTTCTTATACAAACAGGAAGCAGCAACAGCTGTGAGGTTTCAAATTAAATATTTTATTTAAACTTTGTCAATCATAGAAGGAGCTGTTCCATCTCGTCTGATCGTCGTCATGGAGATTATTTTTGGGCACTTGCAGTTCAGTCTGAATGCCAAGAATGTTTAAAGTGCCCAATGATCTTTCTTGATCGATGACGTGGATCGGCGCCGTCAGTCCAATATGTAAATTAGGTCGGTACATATGTATCAGGATCGGATCAGAACAGAATCAGCATCAGTGTTTGTTTGATGCTCTGTAAACAGTTGTGTGTTGTTTTGGTGGAAGGTGTTCCGTGCTGCGTTTCATTTTTCAAGACGGTTTTGGAGTTTTGACAAAGTACAGTTAACTCTCAGAAAGAGGGAATAAAGATGTTTCTTTACATATATCCATGTCAGTGTGGACATACTCTTAATCATCTCCCTATAAATAATGTTGTCATGATTTGTTCAATAAGCTATTTTTTAGACTTAAGGTTAAAAAAGATAACAGGTGGAAGGAAAGGAAGAGAGTCTAGGGTTTGTTCTCTCAGCCTGGCAGGAGGGAGTTATTCTGTGGTTGTTGTAATGAAATACTAACATCCTGAAAGAGTTGAGGCTTACTGCTTTTCAAACTCAGCACACAGCGAGGAAGATTTTGCACGCTCATTAATGTGGGATGGGGAGCATGAAAAAGCCAAAAAGCCAAACACGTTCAAATATTCACAACTGCTCGTTTGTAGCACGACAGCCAGAGAGAAGATGCTTGTTTGAGTTTTACTCAAAGTCCATAGCTTCTACCTGTAGCTGCAAAATCCTCGTCTCTGATCCAGACATACCCTCCAAGAGGAGAATCTGAGATAGAAGAAAAGTTTTCAGAATGTACGTGTTCTCTGTCCTCTCGCTTGTTGGGATGTTTTAGCTTCAGTTTCTTTTTCATCAGCTCTTGTCTGTCTCAGGCCAATTCAGATGATCGAGATGCAACTTAGTTTTTCACTATTCTTGACTTTAAATGAATTATTGTTTAAAGGCAGTAGCTCATGGAAACTTCAAACACAACATTCAAACTGGGTCCCTCCTCCTGGGCTCATAGTCCTCAGAAGCGCACACTCACTGCAGGACGTAGTGTATACGTTTACTGCTTGTACCTATGCTGCTAGCTACCGCAAACTAGCACAAGCTAACAGTCGGTGTTTGGCACCTGTCTGTCCAACAGAAAGCAGACCAACTCCAACAGGTAAAGGTTCACCCTTGTTTTGAAATAAGCTTTATCTGTTTGGCATTTCGCCTCATATTTTCTCTTCTTTGCTGCTAAATCCACGTAATGACTCTTTCTTTAATTGTAATCGTTGTTTCGCTTCATACAAAGTAAACATATTTACCCAGACTGGTGATAGAAGGCCGACCCGTTTAAATGAGGCACCTGGAGTTGTTACTGACATAAAACTTGAGCCAATAAAAAGTTAAGGTACCAACGGTTCGCTTGTGAACCAGAAAGGCTTAAAAAACAAACATTAATTTGTTAATGAGGACACTCTGATGACAGTTTTTGTCTTTATATCAATGCTACGTGTCATTGGGCGTATTCACAGTATCAGTGAAAGAGCGGAGAAGAACCTACTGGCGAATAGAAAACGTACTGAAGCAGCTTCCAACTGCACTGGTCGTTTTGCCCCAGTCGAGACTTTAGACGGGCTTTGAAATGGGTTGGCGTTTACTGGAGATTGGGAGAGAAACTTGAGACTTGGTCAAGGATTCATTAAGTTACAGAACCAGTTATTAAAACATTTTATAAGTCAACAACTTAATTAGGGGCTTATGTTTAACACAAAGAGAACTGAAATTATCGACTGAAAACAGGTCAAACTAATTCAGCGGAAGCTAACACCACATGTGCCTCTCTCTCTCTCTCTCTCTCTCTCTCTCTCTCTCTCGCTCGCTCGCCCTTCCTTCAGGGTTATTCTGTGCAGGTTTGACAAATGATGAAATGTTGAGTTGGTGTTACAGCAGCAGGACCTTGACCTCTGTGTTAAATCTTTCAGAGCACAATGAGGTCTCAGACAGACTAAACAATGAGCTACACGCACACACAGACGCTCAAACACACTCACACAAATCTCAAGCCTTCTATTGTGTGTATGTGAGCAGCATCAGTGCTCAAGTCCTTTGAATTCAGGTTCTGTCCCCGTTTGTTTGGGTTGGTGTTTTGTTTTTCAGCTGGAATCCCTGACTACAGATCACGGTGTGTGTCCTTCATCCAGTGAACCAAAATAAATCTTCACCTTTGGTTCACATTATCTAAATTATTTCTTTAAAGTGCTGCAGATATAGCATCCACAAATAATTTAACATTTAAAGATCACATATTAAGAAAAATACACTTCACCATGTTTCTCTAACTCTAACATGTGTCCCTAGTCCGTCTACAAACCCCCCAATCATGAGAAAAGTCCATCCTCTCCGTCTTTTGCCTGCTCCACTTTTCTGAAAATGTGTGCTCAAACAGGCCGTTTGGAGATTTTCCCTTCATGACATCACAAAGGGCAGTAACCCCTCCCCCAGGTGGGTGACACTCCCACAGTTAGGTGTTTGTTCTGCCCTCTGAGTCTGCCTTCTCACCGTAAACAATAGGGCATGGAGCGAGAAAGCCCGAGCCACCCAAGCCCTTCCAGAGAGGGGCGTGGTCAGACACAGCTCATTTACATTTAAAGCTACAGACACAGAAACAGCCTGTTCTGAGCAGGGCTGAAATAGAGGGGTTTATAGGAAGGAAACTTCACAGACATGTTTTTGGGAGCTCTGAGTCTTACATAAACTTGTTGAAAAGGAGGAGAATATGTGACCCTTAATAAGTTAGAGATCATAATCTTTGAAGACAGAGCTCCAACTATTCTGAAGCTACAGTACAGTACGCTACAGTGGCGGTGATTACTTTTAGGTGAAGAAACTTTCCAAATAGAATGACTGATTTCAAAAATCAAGAGCATGGATTTTAGTTCAAAAATGTTAAAGTCCCATCAACACAAAGAAACTATAAAAAGTATAAAAAAAAAACAAATAATAAATACAAAGCAGAAAAAAGAAATTTGGTCAACAAAAACCTTTTCCAGTGCTGGACGTCCATGTGTATGTAGGTGTGTGTGTTACCTGGTTGGGGCCTTCTTCATGTGCTCTCCCATAAACGTGGCGTTGGTCATGCCCATCAGAGTGTTGGCCAGTGAAATCACTGACAGGAGGTGCTGCGTGGTGACGGCCCTCGACACGCCGTACGTCCCCTTTCCCACGATGTCCTGCAGAGCCAGCTTCAGACCGGTCATCAGGGACAACTGTCGAAGCAAGGACTCCTGGGAAACAGAGGCAGACTAATGAACTGAGGATCCTGGAAATACTGGCGTTTGGTGTAAAGTCGACAACATGAGCGATCTGTAACTCGGGTCATGTTTGTGTTTACTCCTCTCAGATGATAGAAACTGTATCATGTGCTTGCTGTCAGCTCCCTCTTCTCTGATATAAGTAACATCCAGCTCTCAGCCACCATCCAAAAGACTTTGTGCTACTTCAACGGACTTCCACCTTTCTTTCATGAAAAGTATTATTACCACAGGATGTCGACATACAGGAATTATAAAAATGTAAGCCTGTGTAGGTGCTAAGCGGATTGATTAGATGTCTGTTAAAGCCTCCTGAATCTGAGTGTCCCTGGAACACACATGTTAGCAAACAGACAGGTTACCTTAAAGGTGGGCAGCATAAGCGACATGTGTCCTCCTCGTGAGATCAGACCAAACGAGATGGGGCAGTGCGGTCTGAGCATGCCCAGTCGCTCCAGGCAGATGCCGTCCAGTTGTTCGTTCAGACCCCAGGCGTGCAGACAGGACATGAACAGCTTTGCCGTGTCCATCGTTAGGTTGTACTCCAGCAGACTCAGAGACTTGGACTTCTCCTCCCGCCTCCTCATCTCCTCCTCCTCTTCCTCGTCCTCATCCAAAAGGTGCTCCTTGATGGTCTCCTTCATCGTCTCTTTCACCTGGTTTGGACCGGAGACAGGTTTATTGTAAAAGCAGTGAACGAACTAGTAAAAGAACACCAAATAACAGACCTGACTGTAAGACTTCAGGCATTTCTCTGCTATAATAAAACATGATGAATCCCAACTTCACGTCTTTTACCCATTTTTTCTTTTGTATCAACTAACCTGTTTGAAGATCTTATTGGCCAGGAAGGAACCCCCCTTGTCGGCCCCAGCCTGACTTTTCTGCAGCGTCTCAGGAGACACCAGCATGGGGTTCGGTCTCTGGGCTTCTTCTGTCAGCAGCTGGATGATGACCGCCTCTACATCGAAGAACAGCACGTGCATGTCAGGGTCCGTCAGGTTGGTCTTCATCGCCTGAACAACCAGGGCATTATGGGAATATTTCGACTGGTTTCCCTGGAAAAAGAAAGTCAGATAACTTAATTAATCTAAGTTAATTCATCAGAAGGGTCCTTATGATTCATAACATATGTAAAGGTACTCTGTGTACATTTGTATGCATGTTTCAATTTATCCTGGTGGTTAAACCTTTTGCTTGTTTTACCCTCGGGAAAATGTTCAATTTGATCAGTTTCTTGGGAATTTAAGATTGACTAATGAAATATCTCAAACACACACACACACGGTAGGTGGAGATGTGACTAGTATCTGTTCTGAGATGATGTGCCTCAGCTTTGGGGAAAGCCTAGTGAGGAAAAGAGCAAACAAAATGTACCAAATGTAACATAGGTACGTGTATTGTAGATTTAAAATGTTTTTTTAGCAGGATATGTTCAACGTTGTGGGAATCAATGCCAGTAGGAGGCGCTGTGGCGGAGAAAAATGTTACAGCAGCCATTACTCCAAACAAGCGTACACAATCTTGTGCAGAAAAGATGAAAAACAACGGAGTTAAAACAGTTTGAGTTTTTACGAGACATAACTGATAAAAGCAAAATCTGCCATGCTGCCACGACACCACCCTCCAATAAAAGCGCTCAGATTCTGAATACTGGAATGTTCAAATGTTCAGACATGGACTCAAATCAACTTTGAAAATGTGAGGCTGTGGGA
This sequence comes from Tautogolabrus adspersus, assembly GCA_020745685.1. Classification (NCBI taxonomy): domain Eukaryota; kingdom Metazoa; phylum Chordata; class Actinopteri; order Labriformes; family Labridae; genus Tautogolabrus; species Tautogolabrus adspersus. The sequence continues at coordinate 3,737,590 of CM036549.1, read as the reverse complement.
AACCTTCATTTCCCAAAGTGCAACTGGATAGCGTTAATTTTTTACAGGTTAAAATGCAATCCCTACAACCTCTGTTTCAATCTCCTGATAGGCCTCTGTGATGATAGACTATAGAGACAGGTGTGTTTTTGACCTCAGACAGTGTCTTTTTTCTTCATCTAAAAACTACATTTGCTTCTTTTGTAACGGTAAGGCACATTCACACCTTTACCTCTCTGTAAAGTATGTTTACGTTCTAGATCATTTTTAGTTCATATATTTTAGATTTAGTATATTTGAGGCTATAATGACCACTGTAGAGTAGAATTTGATGTGATAGGGTTCATCGTGTGTATATTTATTCCTCTGTTGCTTTATTTGCTTTAAAACCTGCTCCTGTGGCAAAACTATTTCCCAGTTTGGAAATAAAAAGCACATCTATCTCTCCATCTATTTTTGCCTAATGCAGATGGAGACATGGTTGATGAGAAGCCTAAGAGGCTGTTTACACCTTGCATCTACATCCCTTCTGTTTAATGTATCGTTGTTTACTCCTGGCGGAGGGCTGCCATTGTTCTCCCAGTAGAGGGGCGGTCCTTAATGATGTCCACGATGCATTAGCGTTACACTACCAAACTAATGTGGACAAATGCATACCACCTCCATATGAGATCTGAGCTGTTGGATCTCAATCCGTCCAACATTAAAGCTGTCCACTAGTGATCTAATCGCCCTCGACAGACGTTAATGCTCCGTGTTAACAGACTGAACAGTACGGAAAAAGAAGAGCTGAAAAAAAGCCTTTACATGAAAAAGAGATGTTTTCTATTGTTGGCACAGAATGATATTGATTTAGCTTTAATATTCACATTCATCTTTATCTGAAATCCAACCTTGGCTGAGAAAAAAACAAAGTACTATATGAGGAAGATTATTTCAATCAGTCATTCCTTTAAGCGCAATCACACACACACCCTCTCTCTCTCTCTCTCACACACACAAACACACACACACAATTAGCTTTAATTGCAACCAATACTAACACTCTGCTCGATTTTAATTGTATTAGCAGAGACACCTGCATTGAGCTTTATGCAGAGCGGCCCTGTTTGTTTACATGTTAATGACTTGATGACTGCAATCAGACTACTGTGATCTTGTTAGAGTGAGGAAGAAGGAGGAGTAAGAGGAGGAGGGAAGGTGATTAAGGGAAGAATAATGTTGATCTGAATGAGTTTTAGAGGGGATTTTTTAGAACTGAAATATTCTTTGCATAAGGATGAATGTGTTTTCTATCTGCCAAAGGTTGACCTGAATTAGTCAGATTTACACCATTAAGGATTTTTGTGTTACTATTTTGATAAAGTATTTTTCTTCTGCATCCATAGATGCACATTGAAGAAAGAAAAGTGACCATCTCTGGTGATCATTCGTCTGACTGTCACTCAGGATCATACTGAACCATCAAAGTAACAAAGCGGGCCAGTTTAGATAATATTCAACCTTAAAGTAGTGTAGTAGTCAAGACCACACTAACCGAGACCAAGACATACCCGAGACCAGAGCGCTCTGAGACCGAGACAAGACCAAGACATTTAGGGGTCCAGATCGAGACAAGACCAAGACATTTAGGGATCAAGACCGAGACAAGACCAAGACATTTAGGGATCAAGACCGAGACAAGACCAAGACATTTAGGGGTCCAGATCGAGACAAGACCAAGACATTTAGGGATCGAGACCAAGACAAGACCAAGACATTTAGGGGTCCAGATCGAGACAAGACCAAGACATTTAGGGATCGAGACCAAGACAAGACCAAGACATTTAGGGATCGAGACCAAGACAAGACCAAGACATTTAGGGATCAAGACCGTGACAAGACCAAGACATTTAGGGATCGAGACCAAGACAAGACCAAGACATTTAGGGATCGAGATCAAGGCCATACCAAGACCAAGGCAGCATGAGACCGAGACAAGACCAAGACATTTAGGGATCAAGACCGAGACAAGACCAAGACATTTAGAGATTGAGACCGAGACAAGACCAAGACATTTAGGATAAAGAAGAAGTAAGAACAGGCAGGTCTCAAAGGGCACTTAAAGCTACAAAGCAATATAATTAAATGAAAGTTAACAAGATGCTGACTACAATATAAGACTAAAGAAGAAGAAGACGACATCACATCACAGGGACTGAAAACACAATGATGATAAAAAGATCGATGGTTAAATGAATTTATAAAAGCAACTGAGGGCAGAAGACTAAACCAGAAGAAGGAGTAGGAATGGATAAAAAGATTAAGAGCAATAAAAACTAATAAAGGAAAGGATAAATTAAAAGACTAGAACATCAGAGGAAGGATTAAGAACGGATAAAACACATGTTAATCGAGTAATTAATAATTCCCTGTTGTAGGAAACACTGGTTTGAACCTTTCATTCTGTTCACTCTCATTGAATTCCCCTGAATGTGACTGTGTGAGAGAAACAGAGAGACACATAATTAGCCAGGGAGACTCCTGACTGACCCAGAGATACAATATACCTGCAGCTGGGACACACACACACACACACACACACACACACACACACACACACACACACACACACACACACACACACACACACACACACACACACACACACACACACACACACACACACACACACACACACACACACACACACACACACACACACACACACACACACACACACACACACACACACACACACACACACACACACACACACACACACACACACACACACACACACACACACACACACACACCCTCAGGGAACTCTCCTGTCCTGGCTGTGATGCTGCTGCTCTATGCTGTGTTGTTGCTTTGCACCCTGCACTATTTATTTATCTTTTGTCATTCGATGCTCGCTCTTATCCTTCCATCACTAATAACTAATAACTGAACAATGTGTCTACAATGATATACAGTTTGTTAAAGCTGGTAGAGTGTTCCTGTGAACACAGTGGAGTCAGCAACACGTGTTTTTTTTTGTTTGTAGATTTCTTGGAGTTTAAGTACTGAAAAATAAAATCTGTGTCTCTGCCTCACGTTTCATGTTTCAGGGTGTTTTTCTGTCAGACTGGTGTGTGACTGTGTGAGCCTGCATGCCTGTGTGTGCTGCTTTAGTGGATGAACACTGCCATCTAAAGGCAACCAGACACATTACACACATATACACAGACAGTCACAAACACACACGTTACAACGAGCCCAAGATGTTTTTGGTTCTGATGTCAATCTGAAATTTGACATTTGCTCAAATTTGTAAAAATAACTCTTGAGCTCTCCTTCTTTCACTACAGGTAGCAAACACATAAAGGTACATAGACACACATGAATGCATAGAAACACACACACACACACACACAAACACAGGATTGCAGACGCGCACACAGTGTCCTATAGCTCCTGGGCAGGGGATCCAAAGGTCATTGTCCTGCAGGGCCCTTCTGGCAAACACCACTGGAGTCCAACACACACACACAAACACTAAACACACACATATGTTCTCTCTATAACTTTCTATTAAACCTTTAGCACAGCTGGTACATTTAAGCTGGTTTGCAAGACTTTGACATATTAATTCATGTCAGATTACAGCAGTTTCCATATAAGGGCGTGCAGTCATGATTAAGCTGATCAGCACTGATCAAATGTCTCTGTATTACACAGAAAATAAAAGAAACACGCCTTAAAGAAACTTGCTTTTGTCTTATTTCAATGTGTTGTTTTTAATCTTTTAAAGTGTAACTGTAACAACTGTCTGCACTCTCAGACTCTTTCTTCATGTGAAGGTTGAATCAAGTTGCATGTGCGTACATCATCTTAAATCTTTGGTCCATTCGGTCTCGGCTCGTGTTGTTGGGTTCTTGTGTTGCCTGGGTTCCTTTGATGGTTTGCATGACGGGTCACATGAAATATGTTGGTTGGGTATTTTGCTGTTCTGGTTATTTTGCATTTTCTATATTGTTGCGGGACGGCCCTACGTATAAAGCTGTTTTAGTCAAGGACTAGAGAAAAGAAGAAGAACATTCTCACTGCTTATTTAAACGTCACGTAAGTGTCTTTAGATCTCGGTCATTCTGTGTCAATTTATGTGCAATGGGAAGCTACGAGCTAACCAAAGTGTCCAAACATTAGCCTGCTAACACAACAATGCAGGCCACGGGCAATTGGAGCTTGAGCAAAGGACAATTGTGTCCTCTGCTTGCGCTTATTGTTGCTTAATTATGGTTCTAATTCATAACGAATCACAAAAAAGAACCTAACTGCAGATCTTCCTGGGAGCTCCGGAGCTCTCTTGTCTCGTAGTTTCCTCTGGATTGTTGGTAGGGACTGCCTGCTGCTGTGGACTCTGCTGAATGTTGCTTAGTGTTCATGATGGATTAACGTTGGGTCTTTGTAATATAACATGAGGAAGGTCTTTTATCTGCTCTTTGTAGTGTCTCCAGATAACATTTGTTATGAATTGGTGATCTATACAAATAAAAATCGATTGATTAAAAAGTTTGAATTAATCCCAATAAAAACGAACAATTATTCTCAAACACAAATGTAAGCTTTCTCACTCATCACGTGAACATTTTAACCTGAGTGTCGATGCTTTCACACCATTTGAACGCAGACGGATGAAGCTAAGCTAAACTCTGGGCTCCTCTCAGATCTCAGCACATCGACATAAAAACTGAGTTAAAGCTGACATGCACTCAGTAATATTTGTTTATTTATCGCACTTTATATCCTTAATGCAATAATGAACTTTGTCATCGCACATGGCATATTTTTCTCATATCACGCAGGCCGTAAGTGCAGGATCATCAAAGCGACCAGAAGAGAAACTCAAAGTCACACAAAGGAGATCAAAACAACAACAAACATCAGCTGTAAACACACACAGGAAAAAAAGGCTAGAAGCTGGCTGGGTGCAATGTCGGGGTTGATAGTCTGACATTTCACAGTCATTATCTGTCATTTCACACAACAGGGGAGCACACATTCACACTCACTCACACAGGGGAAAGTGGATGGTTTTGACCCATAATTTGAGTAGATATGAGAGAGAAATGACACCGGGGTGGAAGGTAGGAAAGGGAACAACAATGATGTATTTTTGATGGAACGGGGAGAAAAGATTGCAGCAGTTGTGTGTTGGCCTTTTCAGAAAAGAGCTGTGATTAAGGGCAGTTATGGCAGGAAAAACCCGGGAGACACCTACAATAAAAAACCAACATACACAGAGGAGACAAAAGAAACAACACAAAGGTTATCTGCTGGAAGGAAAAAAGGAAAAATAAGGACAAAACACAACAGGAGAAGAGGTGAAAGGCTGACGTAAACAGCTTCCAACTGACAGGGTAAAAGTCAAACTGTACCAGCAGCTGAACTAAACGCTGTTCAGACACTAAATAATTCAGAGCGTTTGTTTTCTGTGCTGGGAGGCCCAGGTGGGTGGAGTTTACTCCGTCAGGGCAGATCAGATCATCAGAGTCTGACAGGTGAACCTCTGAGGGGGCAACATGGACAACCACCTCGTCCTCTTCAACGCACGCACGCACGCACGCACGCATGTACGCACGCACGCACGCACCTGTGACCTGCGCATAACCACCATATTTACAGTCTATGATAACCACACACTGTATAACGTGCGACTTGTGCATTCTCTGTGCATGTAAAGAAACCGCCTCATTATGTTTTCAGTTCACCTGTGTGTTCTTATCTGCTCTTTCATTGATACTATGCATATGCAGAATTAGATGTAGCGTTAAAAAACTGTCATCATCGTGTCTGACTTTGTTGATTTGCCCGCCAATGTGACCCCGCCCCCCTCCTGTCTGACCGAGATAGTCTCCTGCAGAGAGGGACATGCGTTAACAATCAACTCAGGGAGATTTCAGGGGCGGCCTGCCTGAAATCTGCTCGAAATGTTTAGAAGTGCAATTGTGTAGTTAGTTCTCCTTAATGAAGCTGTTCTCTGAAGGTCCAGCTCACAGAAAAGAAACACCACACTTTTTTTTCTTTAAAGATTTTGACATTTAAGATAGTTCATCCTTCCCTTGGAGATCCCAGTGGGTCTTTCTCTCTCTCACACACAGACCCACACCCTCAGTCTCTCACTCACAAACACTGGCTGTAGCAATGACCTTTAGGTTTGTCTCCAACAGAGTTTTAATTGGTCTGCAACTTCAGCCAGCTTTCTGACCAAGATGACCAGTCTGTGTGTGTGTGTGTGTGTGTGTGTGTGTGTGTGTGTGTGTGTGTGTGTGTGTGTGTGTGTGAGTGAGTGTGTGTGTGCATGAAACATGTGTGTATAAAAAAGGTATTCTGTGTGTTGTGTTCCAATTACACACCCAAAGAAAGAGAAAAGATACAATATGGGTGGAGGACAGAAACCTAAACTATTTCAACTTGTAAATATTCTGAAGAGCGTCTGACAAGAACTGAAACGTTCTTCTGTAACGAGCTTTAAACACGGCCTAAATGCATTGGTTTCTTCTGCTAAGTATAGATTTGAATCAAAAATGTCTCCAATGAATTGTTGAAGTTGAAGTCCTTTACCAAACAAAGCCGAGTATTTTGTCCCTACCTTGTCAGCGTTCTCTGCAGCCAGCAGGTTGGTGGCGAGCGTCTGCAGTTTGTGTTGGGCCATGTTCTTCAGCGCTGCCAGGCTGCGTCGAGTCATCGCCTGCTTCAGGTTCACAGCCGAGTGGCTCAGAGCGTCCACGGTGGCTGGAGCGAGCTCGTCACAAGCGTTCAGGATCTCCACGGCTGTTATACCCATCACACAGCGGTCCAAGGCTCCTGGAAACAAAAACAAGGAAAGAAACCATTAAAGAGGCGAACAGGGGAACTTTACTGAAAAGGAATAGAGGATTTGGAGGAATCTCAACAATTTCTATTATAGTGCTTCTCGGGGTATTCTTGGTCCAAAGTAGATCATTCTTATGAATTTGTTGACCTGACGTTTGTCTTTGGTTCTATTATTAGGACATATTTACATTAATGTAAATCAATTGGGCAGCTTTGTTTTTATTTTCTGTAGCATATTCTTGATTTCCAGAGGATTAACCCTTCATGTTTTAGATCTTCCATCACCTTTCCACTGGGGATTAATTAAGTATTCCTGATTCCGATTACTCTCAGTTAGAGCATCTATTAAGGAATAATTAAGAGTTTAGGGCTTGACACGTTTATGTAAAGTCATAAATCCAGCTACAGATTTGAGCGTAACGAGGATGGGTTGCTAGCAGGCAGCTCAGTTGGAAACTTTATTGACTACAATGTCAAAAATGGTCTTAAGCCTGATTCATATTTGTGCATTTAATCTTAGGAAAGCCTTTGTCATTATAAGCATTTGAACTTTTAAAGAGTTGCGTTTGCTTTGCTCTGCCATTTTTCCATTCGGCGTTGAGGAAGCACTGCACAGCGGGAGCTCCACATAAACACACAGTCACATGCACACACACAAACACACACACAGCGCTGCACGACCTGCTGGCCCTGCTGATACCGTCTTGCTCCTGTAAGGCCTTTTACTACCTCCAAAGATGGTACAGAGGGGGGATCACTTCATCCCCCCACAACGCCTCCGCGACATGCAGATTAAAGGCATAATGTCACAGCGGTGTAAATATCGGGGCTTGAAAAAGCATTTTGAGAAGGGATGGAGGAAGCATGAAATATGGGATCAAAAATATTCCTATAAGCTTTATGTGAAAGACAATAGGCTGGAGCAGGAGCAAAGATTACTAGCCGACCAATCACAGCTGTTGCAACTTGTGTCACAGCGAAGTGTAGTTTCCCTTTTTAGGAGATACACAAAAAGTTATGGCTTACCCAACGCCACATCTATTGCAAAGCATTAAATACATGTAATTATAAATTAAGCTTGTGTCGTACAACTACATTCCTTCTAATGACCACTAGAGGGAGCCTTCACTGGTTGTTGGAAGAAGTCACATTGTGTAGAAAGTCTGCGAGAAAGCCACCTGTCAATCAGGAAATAGGCTTCTCAATGCTTAATCACTCTTCTGTCCAAACATGGTCACTTATTGCTCAAAAGAAAAACCAAGATGGCAATGGCTGAAATTCAAAATCCAAGGCTTCAAAAGACAAATAAACCCACGGGTGATGTCTTTGAGGCTATGTCCACTTCTTATTAACAGGCTATGGTTTCGTCTCAGCCTCCTTCTGTCTGTGATCTGTTTTGTTATCAATCTTTTTCTTCTCGTCCTTGCACTCTCCTTCCATTTATATCAATCTTCCAAACTCTCTCGCACCATCTCCCCCTCGCCTCAGCGCTCACTATCATCATCTATTGTCTCTTGAATATGATTCAGGTCACAGATAAAGACTTCTCCATCTCTGACTGCAACAATCCTCAACCTTTAGCGAAAGAAAAAAAGAGAGTTTAGAGAGACATCATTAGCTGCAGACAGAGCTGACATCAGTGTCGGCTCAGGTATTGAGTGAGAGGAGAAGTGGTGTACCTGTGTGTGTGTGTGTGTGTGTGTGATGAAGGGCCTGTGAGCCATGGCCCTATTACATGTCCAACGCCTGAGTACACACACACCTTCCTTAATTTCACACTTAGCTACCCTGCAATCTCCCAGCACTACAGCTCATTCACACACTCACACACACACACATGCACGCCCGCACACACACATGCACACACACACCTGGGTTTTTCCAGTGGCTAGTCATCATTCAAGCTAATGTTGCCTCCCTGCTGTGCCACAACCATGTTTACTGCAGATTGTGTTGTCATGGTAACAACAACAAAAAGAAAGGGGGGAGCAGGGTTGTCTGAAGGTGGGACGACATTTAAAGGACTAGTTCAGCATGCTGACTTTTTTCGATAGTCACCTGTGTTCGTGTCGATATCAATCTTCCTTCCGTTTGCGAGTGACGTGCCGGTTTCATGATGTCGTTAGCCTAGCTTAGCATTTCTCTTTCTGCAAGCACAGTCGCAGCAGACGGCTGTTCAACATGAGTCTGGTTCTGCTCGATGTAAAAAGGAAGTCTTTCCTCGCCACTCTTACTTTGCTCAATGTTGCCATGTGTTTTCTCGTGATGGATTAATGTTGGGTCTCTATATATCTACATATATAACAAAGAGTACGGTCTAGACCAGTGGTTCTCAACTTGTCTACCCTCAGGACCCACCACCAACTCATCAATGAGAAATCGAGACCCACATTTCTGATGTTTTTCAACCAATCAGATTAATTGAATGTAAAATTGAGCAGTTTGAACCTAATAGTACAAAACATACTAAGGAACAAAAAAAAAGAACAACTTGTTTAAAAAGTGCTTCACAGACTTCTTGATTTAAAAAAGTTCAAGGCAAAGTTTGGGACCCACTGAAAACGGCTCTGTGACTCATTTTTGGGTCCCTATACCCTCCAGTTAGAAACCACTAGTCTAGACTTTCTCTTTTTGTTAAGTTTCTTAAGATAACATTTGTTATGGCCCTTTACACAAACAATGTAATAGATTGATTGATTGAACTTGGGTTTCAAGGCCTTGCCTGAGGACACTTTGATATGTAGACTGCAGGAACTGGGGACTTAATTAACGAACACTCGATTGAGAGACGACCCACTATGCTATGAACCATCTCTGCCCTCAAATCTAGCCATCTAATTCAACTGTGCAACATATCATTATAACATTGAGGTTTTCAAACGTCTTGACAAACATTTCAAGAATTTAAAAAATAGCTTACTTGTCCTAATAAGTACATAAGTTCTAAAGAGTTCTCCGAGGTCACAGACGGTCAAAGAAAGCTTGATGTTATCAAACATTAACTTGGTGAAATGTTTTAGTCTTCAGTTGAGGTGATACCATTTTTGGGTTAAAGCTGCATGTCTGAAAGCAAATCAATCAATACGCTGAAGGTATCCAGAATTTTACTGCCAGACTACTTGGCTACTTATTCATTTAACACTTGGTTCCATGTGCCTCCAATCTCCAGTGGTTAGTCATACCAGTAGTTCAGCATTGAACACCAAGGAGCTGCAGATGAGGATCTGCTGCCTTCCTGGTCATCCGTTTCTCACCTGTATCCATCTGCCAGACGTAGACGGAGCCGTCGGAGCATCCTACCACCAGGTAGTCGTCTGCTGGACGCCACTTGATGACCTGGATGGGGAAGAGGTGTCGGGACGCCAGCATGATGCACTTCCTCTCCCTGAGACTGAGCAGGCCGACGGAGTGGTCGCTGGCCACCGAGCAGACGCAATGCTGCACCCGGGTCTGCAGAGGACACACAGCAGCTCCAATGTCATTCTGAGTCCTTCTATATAATGTTTTAGTTTTAGCTTTGAAGAATTTAAATTACTAAACTGATCCACCAGAGCACAATGTACATCCCAACATTTTCTTTTAGATTTTTTTTGGGGGGTAGTACTTAGGATAGAGTAAGAAACCAGAGAGAGAGAGAGAGAGAGAGGGTTGAATGACATGCAGGAAAGGAGCCAAAGACTTGAACCCAGGCCGCCTGCTTGGAGGACTGTAGCCTCTGTGCATGGGGCGCGACCAAACCGCTAGGCCATCTGCACCCCACATCCCAACATTTTTCCAGCTGGATGGAAGGCAGGGGGAGAATTAAAACATCAAGTTATCGAGTTAAATCTTGACATCATAATTTTCCTCTGATCATAAATGGAAAGCTTTACAGAAGCCTTTTTGTCACTGCTTGAAACATTACTCGCTTCTGGCCCGTTTACTCTAAAATAATTTTTTAAATATTGTTTAGGCTTTAAGTTACTATAATTGTAATTAAGGCTCCATGTCGAGTAACTCTTTAAGCCCGACAGCTTGAATCAGACACTCAGTAGATGAGCCGTTAGAAACACAGTGAACTGAAGCAACACTACTCATGTCAAATATGTTCAGTTATAATTTCAACACTAGAACATGAATTTAAGGTTTCATTTGTATTTTCGTAGCAGTGGACGGATGCTTAACATCCTGAGTCTTAATCAAAGAATGTGTCCGACAGGTCGTAGCAGCAGCTGACTTCTTGTTTCTATGGCAACAACACATTTCCGACTATTTGATCTTAATGTCAGTCAAACAATGAGACGTTTTCATTGGTTTCACGGTGCTGTTACTGTGTCTGTGCATTTCACATTCGACCACAACTACATAATGTCATTAAAGTTATTTCCATAGTAACTACAATGACATCATCCCCTTAACATTTACATCTAATGTCAGCAAAATAACAAACTCCTTTTCACGAGGTCCAGCACACGGATGCAAAAAAGGAACAAAGGGCAATGCAAAAAAAAATAGAAGAAGTGAAAAGACCAAAAAGAAATAAACACAGAGACTGATATGTCATGAGGTCTTACGCTGCAGTTTTCCGGCGGGACGATGAGCTGGGTGATCTCGCCTCCATGGACACAGAAAATGTGCTTCATTTCTCCCGTGAAAATGTCCCAGACGATGACAGAGAAGTCCACACCACCGGACACCAGCGAGCGCTGGTCGTAGCGAGGCGAGATCTGGTACGGATACAGGACACATGTCACCTTGTTCCTGTGACCGCGCAGGGTGCGATGTGGCGGCCAGCCTGTGGGGTGGAAAGACACAACTTTCAGAACAGAGGAAGAACATAGAATACTGAGAATACAGCTGTAGCATGACTCTGTTGACGGGAGATTTTTATCTTTTGATCCATATACTCTGATTTAAATGTTAAGATTGACAGAAGTTAATTAAAAGTTGGTGAAAATTCTGATTCTGTAAGTTAAGTGTTTTTATCCATCAAAATATTTATTAAACACACTGTAAAAAAACAACAACAATCTAACCAATCAGAGAAGAGATGAAAATGTTGATCTTATGGAGCATTTGGAAGATTGTTACTCTTTTAGAATAAACTCTATTTCTGTACCTACTAAGGATTTTGGTGGCCAAAACGAGTAGTTTCATTTGTCAACATTTGATTGGCCACATTACTGCCCAAGAAATACTTTGCAGGAATTACAAGCGAAAGAGTTTACTGGAGCATTTCTAAACACTTGTATTTATAAGTCCTTAAAACCCCAAACTTGTCAAATATCTCTCATATAACAAAATACTAAAGTTCCCGTTTAATGTCAAGTTCAGACTTTGTGTTAACAGTTGATTTTCGGTCAATATTTTCCAGATTTAATCAGAAAACTAAGGTAAAATTTCCCCCTGAATGTGTCCCCCCCTCACTCACCTCTCCTGAGCATGTGCTCGCCCTGCAGCAGCTGGACGATGGCGGTCTGAGTAGCAGGGACCAGGATGATGCTGCCGTCCTCTCTCCCGCACACCAGGCGGCCCTGAGAGGGGATGTACACGCTGGCCGTCACCTGAGGAAACACAACACACAGAGTCAGAAACCTTAAAATCAACAAGTAGAGTTATTGAGTTGTTGTTTTAGATTTAATAGGCTGTAATAATCTCCAGATGTTATATTCAACATGCACAGAAACTACACAGTCAGAGATATTAGTACGACAAAAGTAATCCTTATATTCATATCAGAAAGAAGAGAAAAATAAAGAGAAGAAAGGAAAAGCGTCATATATATTACAAAGTTTACAAAACTCAAAAGAGTTGTACAGGACGGCAGAGCCTGAACTCCTCTGTTGACCACATTACAGACATATAATTCATATGTTTTCAGAGATCAAACCTTGATGGGTTCTTCTTTCCCAGGCAGGACGCTGAGCTGGTCAATGATTCCTGCAGACACGGGGGTCAGCTTATCAAACGCCTCCTGGAGACTGACGGTGGACGACACCTGCAGCTCTGAGCAGAGAGACAAAGAGAGACGGAGATACAGTCAAAACCAGAGAGAAGGACGTTTAGAGACCAGTCTACATAAAGACAGTCAGGGCTGATAACTGAATGCCCATGGCGGTGGAATTGACATACTGTGCCTTTAACAGTTTTTGATTTGATCAAATCTTCTAAATTACATTATAGTAAACAATAGTTCTCAATTAATGTTAATTAAAATAGAAAATGAAGGGACATTTTGTTGATTATCAAGCAGAGAAAGTTTATAAAAAGGCTCAGAGTGGTCTTTTCTTACTTTCTTTTTTACATTTAATGTATCCAACAAACCGCAGTACATATTTAGGCCACTAGATGTCACTCAGGATCTGTGTCTACACCTCTATCTTCTTCACACACAAAAGGCAGCACATGAATAAAGGCCCGGTTAAAGGACAGTTTCTTGATCAGTATTAAGTCAGTGTCAAATATGCATTTTATTTATTTCAGCTGTTGATGACTGAGAGAGCTAAAATAATTACAAAGTTCTTCTGATCCTGAATGCTGCAGTTGTATCTCTGTAAAGATCAATGGATGCCTTGCTTGCAGGAAAAGATTTGGATGATTGTGTGTTTTGTAACTTCAGTATTTCTATTGTTTGTGGTCATTTTATTGTTTGAATTTGCAGTTTTTTGTACACTACTTTAGCACATTGTTTCAGGACTAAGAGTGCCGGGGTACTATTTGTCTTTTGTGACTCTTGTTACCGATTGCGCTTCCCTTTTCTATTATAAAAACTGACTAACATTGATGTATTCTTAGCAGTAGCTAAGAGGAATTACTTATGGCAGTGCTGTTGTATTTTATGTGTTAATCTTTTTATTTATTTTTTGTCAGTTCATACCTGCAGGTGTGGACTGCTGCTGTCGAGGCGAGGCGTCTGGGATGCTCCACATGGACAGTCTCCCTGCTGAGTCGCCCTGGATCAGCAGCTTATGGAAAGGCTCCCGCCGGCCGAGGAAGAACCGAGTCACAGGAGGACAGATCAGGAGCTGCAGCACGGATTGAGGGGAAAAAAACACATCAACATCTGATACAACATCTGAAGATTGGGATCTCCCAATTACATGCATAGAACTTGTGAACCCCCCCCCCCCACCCTTCCCCCTAAAAGACTCCCTAGTGTTGGACTTTCTTAGGTTTTAAAAATCCCATGTTTGGTCTGAGTTTGATGCCCACATGAAGATGTAGTGTTTGGTTTTGCTCTTTGGTTTCATCCATAAAAACATTAACAAAACACAGCAAACGGCAGGAAAACAGAACCAAACATATCCGATTCACCTGGACATCTGACTCCTCTACAGGCTGAGAAATTAAAATCACATGGTAACAATTACTAACTGGCTCTGACATGCCATTTGGAGAACGTTTGCATTCAGGTAAGGGTTGAGAGAAAAGGTTGTACAAAAAGTGTCACGAAAATCGATATGAAGAAACATGAAGAAATCAAACAATCAAACCCAAACTGTATCTTTGTCCCTTTGCTCGATGTCGTGAGATGCAACGTCTGTCCACTGAAGGAAATCATGGACGAAATCAAGAGCCATAGACCTGGACAGTTGTGTCAAATCTATCACTCTGGATACATGACAGTCTGACGTTTTTTTTTGTTTTTACATGTGGTTAAAAACTCATCAAGGGTGCAATGTGAAAGTAGGAACAAGTGAAATGAGCTCAGTTGTGTTAAAAAAAACAACAACACCAAAACCTGAACAGACAAGGCGTTCTGTCAAAGAGGTGGCAGGAGTTCGCTTCAGAAGTGTGTGGTTCCTCATTTAGCGGAAAAAAACACTACAGCTGACAAAAAACGCATTTCCTTCTTCTTGCCTTTAAATCTACAATTCATACCTAAAACTAACCCAATCATGTGTTCCCTAGTTATACATTTTCCTCAATGGTTACAAGAGAAAACTAAAAGAAAGAGATCAATTAAACGTGTCAGTAATTTGTACACTTGAAAGTCGTTTAAAAATTCATCTCAAATTGAAGTGTAGGACCAAGCAGCGACCTCCAGTGTTGAGAAATGAAGCCAATGCAGAAAAAAACTGCAGTTCCTCGAGTGTCCACTTGAGGCTGGCTCCAAGGAATCCGTTAGATCCCATATCAAAATCTATTTTTTTACATCAGAAATAAATATGTTAACATCCTGTTATATACAATTTTTCCATCTGAATAGCTCATTTCCTTCTTGGTAAAAACTGCACGTTAGGTCGATTTTTCAACCATTTTGATTAATTTAAGTCGAAGAGTTATTCATAGACTTTCATAACTAGGCTCATGGCTGATTCGACTGACAGGTGGACACTTTGTCTCTTCATCAGGAGGCTTAAGACCCGCCTCAGCTCAACCTCCTTCGACTGTTAAGTTTGAGACAGCATTGCCAATATGGCGGCCGCCATCATTGGGCTTCATACAACTCTGCTAGAAACCAATGGGTGACGTCTCTGAGACCAGGCCCAGTTTTTATACAGGACATTGGTAGATCTGCATTATAAATAACGCTAAAAGTGCCCATCTTTCAGATAAAGCTAACACAGGCAGAGGCTGTTTCTTACTGTAATAATGGGGCTTGTTATTACCAATCTACAGAGGCCCATTTTTACTGAAGCTAAACACAATCTAACACGTAGTCACTGTTTTTTATCTTCCCTGTGCATTTTTAGGACAAGGTCCTGGGACTGAAGCTCTGCTAAAGAAGGTGAAGGGCTGTGATGATCCACCCCTGTGATAAATGATGGACAGGATGATCGTTAGTGAACCTGTGGGCAGGTAAAGATGTGCAGGCATCGCCATGTTAACTGTGACATTTGAAGAGGAACAGAAGCAGGAATGACTGAAGTGTCCTTTGTGTGAAATAATCGGTGAGTTCAGCACATCTGAACGCCGAGGATGAGCAAAGAGGGAATGCAAAGTGCCACACTATGTTTGCTTAAGACACGATAATCACACACACATAAAGCAAACCACATCTGAACCAAAGATGTGAACAAAACCAACATCAGTGAGAAGACAGCACTGCAGAGGAAGGGAAATCAGAGCGAGAATCTGGACCCGAGAGGGCTTGCTTAAGTTGGCTTTGCGATGATGGTGGAGTACTTTCAATCTTTTCTGTTTGTTTTACTTTTGAATGAAACAGACATGATACCATTTCTATCGCTTCTGTCCTGAATGTGTCATAAACACAAGGACTTTGCATGCATCTTCATCAGTATGAAGATAGATGAGGGGGGTGATGGTGCTTTTGGAAGAGGAGTTTTGTTTTAGTGGGAGGAGAGCATGAAATAAGGGAACCAGAGTGAGTTCAGTCTCTCAGTCAGGCAGGAAGGAAAACCGAAGAGAGGAGCAAACAAAACAGGCAGGTCACTTTAAACATCATGGACTCAGCGGCTCACATTTCTAACCAAACACTGCATGAATGAATCTGACGTCTACAGTATGAAATCACAAACACCTGTGCACATTGGTTGTTGCTTCTCTGGGAAATAATGGCTGGAATAAGATATAATAAAGGATCCAATTTTACTTCACAGACGTTACCATTTCTATTTGCTCGAAATATGGCGTTCCCCAAGGGTCTGGTCTCGATCCTCTAATGTTTTTTTTAAATATACATGCAATACATGCTCAGTAAGGTTATATCAAACCAATGTTTAATACCTGAGGTATTTAATGTTCCCTTTAAAGTGCCCTGCCTCATCAGAAATACAGAGCATCTATTTTAGAGGACTTCACATCATATTTATTTTAAGATTGATGCAACTTCTCAGGAAATGAAAATCTAAGCTATATAAATAAACAAATGTGCTGTTTGAGTGAGGCCTTTGTTTAAACTGTAATCTCGACATTGGTCAATTAAAATGTACATTCGTAGCAAGTATTAAGAGCAACACTCTCTGTGTCATGTGTTTCCACTAGTTCTCTCTTCGTCTCTTGTGAAATTAAAAACTGTTTTTTTTTGTATAGGAGAGGAAAAATCCAACAACAGAGCACTTTACTTTACTTAAATTATTATGACAATTTGTACCTTTTAGAGTTTATAGAATCCTCATTTCATCCAGAATAGTATTATATGAAATATAAACACAAATCAAGAGCTCTGTTGGTTAATTAATGATAGACATGTATCTACAAAATCCTTTAAGCTCAAATATAATGTTTCAAACAAAAATAGTTTTTGTATTTCGACCCACTTGGTGTTGTTTCATTCAGAGTTTAACTATTGAATTAGTTTCTGAAATGCACCAAGTTTCATGGAGATTTAGAAAAGATAAAATTCACATTCTCGTCCCTGTTTGTTAACACATTGCAGGGTGAATGTGAGCCACTGTGAGGATGTCTATGTTTCACTGCTGTTGTTTGCTCCTCTCAGCTCGGGTCATTATTTCTGGCCGAGCTGCAAAATCACATCTTGTGAAAAGTCAAGTTGACCTCTAACAAACCTTTAAACAAAAACTTGTGAATAAAGTAAACCAATTTACAAACTACACTGACTGACTTACAACAATTTACAACTTCAAACTTCCCTGAAAAAGGAACACATCACTGTGTTTTTATATACTTGACATTTCATGGCATTGAGTTTGTTTCTTTAAATATCAGCGCTTTAAACTTGCTGCAGAAACATATTCAAGTCCAATTAAAAGAATAAAGAGTAATTTTCAAATTACGACTACCAAAAAGAAATCAGTGTAAGTATCGTAGTTTTACGCATTTCAGCTTTTGCAGCTCAGCCAAGAAGCTGAACCATCTTCTTCCTGCCTTTTTTTCAAGTGAGCATTTTCTGGGGCTTACTGGCGCCTCTAGAGGCCGGTGGTGGAATAGCAGCTCTGGGGTGTAGAGCTCCAAGTCGCACCCGCTGGCAGGGAGGCACATCACCTCCACAACCCCCACCTCCTCCTCCTCCTCACCTCCTTCTCCTTCCTTCTGAGAGAAGTGAGGAGGTCAAAGGAGGGACGGGGGGAGGGGGGCAGAGGACAAAAGAAGGAACAACAAAAATAACAAAAGGAACAGACAACAAATAAATACATACAGTACAGACAATAACTCATAAATACACATAAAGCAACATACTGAAGGTCCACATGAAATCATAACTATACAGAACACAGAAACACCAGGTTGATACACGGGGATTAAAGTCTGGGCATTAAGGTTAAAAAGGTCCTGAAAATGTCTCTACTTTAAGTAAAAAAACTTAAGATTTCATCAAACAGAGGCGGCTTTCTTGAACAGAATCAACATTACAGTGGTGTTGGTTGGTCAACACCATCCATAGTGTTTTTGCACGTTAAGAGCAGCGTGCTTGGGGCGCAGATGGCCTAGTGGTAAGGTTGCGTCCCATGTATGTAACATAGGCCATAGTCTTCCAAGCGCACGGCTTGTGTTCAAGACCGAACAGTGGCTCATTTCCAGCTCGTCTTCCCCACTCTCCTTCTCTCCCTACTGTCCTACTCTATCCCCTGTCCTATCAAATAAAAGATAAACGCTCTAAAAACAATTTTTTGAATCTTTAAGAGCAGCATGCTTTACTCACATGTGTCAATTAAAATAGTAAAGGTCCGCGGGTGAACAAAAGCTGTTTCGGTATCGTACATATTCAAAGAAATACCTTTCAAAGAAGCCAATAGAATATATTTTAAGAAAAGGAAGCTGTTGTCACTTCTTCAGACTCAGTCAAAATTCATTCCTTGCGCTTCGTCTGACACAAACCATAAAACATGTTTGAGTCAGTGTGATTGTGGGAACGACGAGGAACATGAGAGCAGAGCAGAGACAGTGCTCAGGACAGCGGAACGCATAAAAGACGTTCATGCTCTGCAGAAATAAAACGAGTGCTCATAAATCACGTAAAGTCCACAATTAAGTCATTCAGGCTTTTCTTTTGGCGTCAGCGCTCGGTCACGTTGGGGTGGCTGGCCATCACTCTGAATGAACGGATGTGGAAACACTGAAGAAGTTACCATCAATGAAACACTTTTTGTTTATAGCTAAAAGGCCTTTTAATTAAGTTAGTAAGTGCTGTGGAGAGATCACAGTTTAACATAGACTTTGCAATACAAATAAAACTGCACATTTCTGCACCTTCCACTGGATGTAACCCAAACCTACGTATTCTTCACATTTCTTAAATGAGTAATAGTGAGTTACTTGTTTCAGACCATGTTTAACAAGAAGGTTCTGATGAGAGCTACGGCTATTCTGGTCTGCTCAAATCCCCTATTCAGAGTGAGTCTGAGCTTTCACCCTCAGGTCGTCGTTTCAGAGCTCCTGTGAGGAAGACTGAAAGACTCCACTGCAATCACTATTTTTAAACAGCAATTTAACCTCAGGTTGCTCTTCTTTCACTTTAATCGCACATTTGCACAACTCAATACTGCACTTAGTGAAGAGTTACATTCTGGTATGAGCTCTTGTCTGATGTTACTGTGATGTTTTGTATGGTTTCATTTTGGGTTGTGTTATCAGACTGTTTAACTCTGTTTTATTTCTTTTCTTCTGTTGATGTTGTCCTTGTTCTTGTTGTCCTGCTGAATCTGAATCATAAGGTCCTCTAGATTTTACTTTCTTCATGTTGTGTCTCCACTTCACTGATAGATTTACTTCCTTTACATTGTTAGCTGGACTTCAACTGGGCATGTTTCACACTCGCATACAAACGTCTGGATGTTGCATGTAATTCTGTCTGTCGCTCTTCAGGCTGATCTTTTGATTAACTGGTCACACAAGATCGTGTTAGCAGCTCTGATGAGGCCTTGTGATCAATCATGTTAGGGTTCAAAGTTCAGTTGGGGAAAAAAAGAGAAGCATACTTTCACTCCACTAGTCTTATCCCATATCTTTTAAGAAAGGACAGCTAGTTTAATTTTCAGATACTTCTGTAAGAAAACTAAACTGAGAAGGTAAATCACAAATATGTCCTGTTCAAGAATAAACTAACAGAGCTACAGCTGTGACACATGATGAGGATTTGTTTTTGCTCTTGTATAGCAGAAGTCTGCAGGAAATGTTTTCCTGGGTTGTTCCAAATATCCCAAGCCTGAATAGTAATCTTTTTATAATACTATTTATTATAGCTCCTAATACACAAGATTAGAACGCTTACATTATACGTGGTTCGAGAGTCATGTGTTGGTTGGAAACTTAAAGCAAGTGAAACGAATAACTTGAACGGAGTGTAGGACAGAGGACTGACCTGTTTGTCTGAGAAGCCGGAGATGCTGTAGATCAGTGGAGGGATTGAGCCTTCTTTGGTTTTCCCAACATCGCTGCGGAAATGTTCACTAGCAGGCGAACAGCTAAGGAATACACACAGAAGTCATGGTCAGAAAAATGCTCTCTGCTGGTACAGCTCCCATGACTTAAGCTGAGCCTGACAGTGAGTCTGTGCTCCTGGTCTGCAGAGGTGATATTGAGCAAAGCAAGCAAAGCTTTAGATTTACCTGGCAGGTAGTTTGTAGATGTAACTGCAGCCGTCTTCGGTCCAGATGATGACTTTGTCTGCAGCGATGAACTCTCCTCCGGTCCAGGCCTGGTCGTTCTCGCTGGGCACCGAGCAGAGTAACGAGTAGTCGCCTGCATCAAACACCTGACACAGAGAGATACACGTGACTTTTATTGTGGTGTTCAGCTCTGGCTGAGACTTAAGAGAGCCAATCATTCAGGTCCATGCAGCATTCTACTCGAATACTTTGTCTGTACTATTTACTGGTGAATCTTACCCTCCAGTACTTTGAACAGACGACGAGCAGGCTGCTCTGAGTGAAGGTGCAGAAGGAAACACTCTGACAGCCCTGACAGTAGATGGGTTTGGACTCTTCTTCAAACACAGGGTCCAGGTCCTGAACACACAAACACAAACACACACACAGACAAAACAAATTGAGCCTGAGCATTTATACACGTTAATGTCTGGGGTAGAACCAAAAACACGTTTTTTTATGTCTAATTTTAATGTGGTAGAATGGTCAAGTTCTCTTAATTATTTATAATCATTGTTTGTTCCTTTTTTTTTCCGAGGCTGTTTGAGTCAAAACATTCAATACACAGCTTTGTGTTAATGTATGGATTCTCAAAAGCACTACATCTTTTCTCAATTAACAGCTAACGTGAAAGGAAAGAACTTTATTCCTTTGCTCTGACTGTACAAAAAGTCGTGCTATTAAGTTGGACGTTACAGCGACAGTGACACACGTAAAAAACAAACCTTTCTAACTGTTATGTACATGGTGGTGTGATCTTTATAACAAGAGTATTTTCAGAAACATTTCATCATAAACTCTTGTGACACAGAGGTTTTATGCTGACACAAAGCCATTATGGTCACTGCACTTCTGCATCTATCACTGAGTTTGATTTGATTTCCTACAGCCCACGCGACTCATTGTACACAATGATGTTTAATCAGAAAGAACATCTGTATGCCGGTGTACCTGCATCCTGCTGACCTCAGCTGTGATGATCCAGACTTTCAAAATCCCCGTCACTGACACGGCCACCACGGTGTCCTCTGCACAGAGAAAGAACGTGAGTGGCTCATTGTCTATTTACATGAAAGAACATGGGTATATTTCACAAGCTAACATTGAACATGAACGTGTAATGAGACAATTAGCATGTTAATATGCAAAATATGCTATGAAAGTAATATCTAAGAGTAGAACTAGAATTTGAAAGCATACTGTAGGTGACACATGCTCCGACCTCCCGTTCAAAAACTATTCTGTCTGCATCTCTCACCTTGTGTTCTGTGGGAGCGGATGATGCTCATCGAGCTGATCCAGTCAGGGGAGATCTTAGACACCAGCGAGTACAGGACCTCCAGGCTGGTGGCGTCCACCACAAGGATTTCTGGGTAATGGCCGTTACAGAGCAGACGTCCCTCCCTCTCAGTGCCGATGGTGAACTGATAGAACTGGAGAACCACAGAGGAGGAGGAGGGGAGACAAGGAGGAGACACAGAGAGACAGAGAGTAGATTTAGATGTCTGCATTCTTAACTAAATAACAGCTTTTATAAAATAATTTAGCTTTAAGTAGTGTTTATCTTACATTAATGCCAGTGTGAGCACAGGCCAGCTTGGTGAACTCAATACAGCGTCCATCATTCACATCCCATAAACACATCTCTCTGTGGAAACATGAACAAATTCAATTCAGACTTGGTATGAATACAGACAAACAGCCCTTCTGTTTGCCTCTCTAAAGCTGCAAACACTGAAGTACTGAAGAATCACCTGACATGAAATTAACTGATTGCAAATACCCGGTCAAAGCACCAAACCTGGAAAACACAAGCCTGCTATAGTGCCGAGCATGAGAGGATAAAAGGTCAATTAAAGTACAGACATGTTTCATTGTGACATCTGCTGCTTCATCCCCTCAGGAACATTCATCGCTATTCCAGGCTGTTAAACCTTTGTAGTGGTCACTCAGAATGAAAACCTCATTGTAAGGTTTCCTTATTGTGATCTTTGTTCTTGTGTTTATACTCGGGACTCCTGTGTCAGTGTCCAGCTCGTATACTCCTTGAGCGTAATCTTTCAATGTGATGTCCTGCTATTCATATTGCCTGTCCCTTGTGTGTGTCATTACCCAAAGAGACCACAAGAGGGTGCTGGTGTGCCAGCGCTCGTCTGTCAAGGATTGATTTGTTTGTTTACTCCATCTGAACCAAATTGCCCTTTGGGATAAATAAAGCTTTCTTTAAGAGACATTTGGAGCTAGTGTGTGCAAGATAACAAATGTTCAAGATTCTGGAGGCGTTTTGGGAACGATGTTGGAACTAAAACTCTGCAGTTGCAGTTGGTTCTATTTAGAGCAAGTTATCAGGATCAATGTAAATCTTCTGACCATTTAAAAAATACTCACCCGCTTTCTGATGCACTGACGATGTACTGCTTTTCACTGCATGCACTGGCTTTAGACAGACAGGTGATAGAGGCTGTGTGACCAAACAACATGGCCCTGGGACAAATCTGTAGAAGAAGAAGAAGAACTGGGAGTTATAACAATACAACAAAAAGCTGAGCAAATAAGAGGTAGCATACAAACTCCAGCACAACCACCATCTTCATCACCACTTTCTCATCAGTACCTCCAGCTCAGGCGTCATGTCCCACAGGCAGATCTGTCCGTCATGGCAGCCGGTGATGATGGTGCTGAAGTCGTCCATCACCAGTAGGCTGCTGATGCAGTGGGTGGGAGCCGTGCGGCCCCATAGCACTATGGGTAGAACCAGGTTGTTCCCCGACATTATGCTGATGTGTCTGGAGGGATGGAGGGACAGTTAGAAAAGAGACAGAGAGAAGTTAGTTTTTGTTGTATAGCTTGTCATCATGTCATTGATTTACATTTGTAAATAATGTTGAAAATAAAGTGTTAATAAAATTGTAGAAAGCATTAATGAATAAAATGTCCTGATGTCAAAGGCTTTATTTGGTGGATCTAGTGAATCTAATTACAGATATTGAGATACTTGAATCATGATATATTAAATATTTGAACAGGACCCTGATTTCACATTTTCCATTATTGGCTGAGTTTACATTTAACCCCTTAGATGAACTGGTTTACCCAGACATATACAGTCGTCTTTGTAGATTTGCATACCATACATAGCTGTTTATTGGCCTTCAGAGAGGTGCGAGCAGTGCTCCTGTAGTTTGCATTAATTTTCATTTTTCTTTCACCATGTACAGTATAGTCTGTTGTTCTTCTGAATCTGAACTGTCACACTGCTCATATCGCAAAACAACGATATGAACGTTTAGCTACATTGTAAAAGATACATTTACAAGAATACACCTTTTTTTTCTCATGAGGTTGTTGAATGTGCAGACAGGACAGCAGGGCACATCTCTAGATCTTGGATATTAATTTGTATTTTATTTCATATTGATATTTAGCCTCTGCACCTTTGCACAACTGTTCTCTTATTTACAGTTCACAGAAACAGACATGAGACATTGAATTTTGTTCAATGCGTTCTCTTACTTTTCATATACAAATATATCCACAACTTTTTATATTTCACCTTTAAAATGAAATAAAAAGAAATCCAGAAAGGAGTTCAATGAGAGCTTGGTCAAAAAAAAAGTTGAGTAGGATTTAGATTGTTCACCCAGGCAACTTCTAAGGTGGGTATTAGGGCAGCTCAGTCTGTAAGGACTTGGGTTGGGAACCGGAGGGTTGCCAGACCAAGTCTGGAAATGTGTCTGGTAGCTGGAGAGGTGCCAATTCACTTCCTGAGCGCTGCTGATGTGCTCTTGCGCAAGGCTCATCCAGCTGCTCGGGTGCTCTTTTATGTGCAGCCCCTCACTCAGACATCTCTCCATCAGTGCAAGTCCATTGGATCCTGTTTGTGTATTTCAGCCTATGTTTGTGTAGCATATCTCAACAACGGAGTGTAAACAGTGAAGTTCACCTCGAGCGATTAAGAAAGGATATCTTCCTCTTATTCATCTGGTCGATAGCAATGTAACTGTAAAAGGTGGCTAACACTGTTCATTTTAGCATCCTTACATGCTGATGTTTAGCAAGCTGACATATCAGTAGGTACTGTATGTATAGTTTGGTGTGATCTGATCATTTCCCTAAATAAACAAAATCAACAGGACTCGAAACATTTACATATGAGCCAGGTCAGAGTGAGTGAGAGTCACGAATCATCCTCCTGTCATGAAGACAGACCCAGAAACAGCTGTGATCGTTTGAGGAATAAAACCCATAAAACATGTCTGCATCTAAACGAAAACATTTAGTGTATTTGTGCTTCACTTGATGAATTAACCTTGGCGTTACATTCAGGTTAACGAGCTGCTTAGCGATATTTTGAGGACGCATCAATTTCGCTTTCAGATGCTGGACCGTCCCCGACACCTGAGGAACAGCCTGCGACACTGATAGTTTTCATATATTAACATTATCAAGCTACATGTCACAAATGGTCGGACATTAGAGGAAACATTAGCTGTGCAGTGATCCATAAAATGCTAGCGCTAACGTTTAACTACACCTGCAATGTCGCTACTACCGGGTTAGCACCGCGGCTAACGGGACCAAAACACAGAGTTAAAAATGATAATAACGTACCTCTAAAGCAGTCCTACTGGGGCATTTCCTTCTTTTGGAAGGTTTTACAACGAAAGTGGGCCTCTGTGGCAAATAGGATCCGATATTATCCTCTTTTTCGGCTTATTTTAGGCTGCTTATGCCACTGACGAACCGATCTGTTCGGTCAGCTGATCACGCGACAACTGAGGGCTACTTCCG
This sequence comes from Tautogolabrus adspersus, assembly GCA_020745685.1. NCBI lineage: Eukaryota > Metazoa > Chordata > Actinopteri > Labriformes > Labridae > Tautogolabrus > Tautogolabrus adspersus. Next base: position 3,712,487 of record CM036549.1, on the reverse strand, counting down.
GCCAAAGTAAAAGCATGAACCGTTACAATACAATCTTGCTGTTTTCGTCTTGTTTTCTTTATTATCTATATTATTTATGTTCTACTTATTATTGTTTTATGTACTTTATTTAGGAGCAATAAACCACAAGACATTTTGTATTTGAGAAAAGAAAGACTTGTGTCGATGTATACAAAAATATAAACGTAAATAAACAAACATCTCAAACAATTATTCTTTTTCACTTCCTAGATTTATTTTATCAACTGAGAAAGATGATGTCTGATGATTTAAAGCTCAGAGTAAATGTATAAATTGGTAGTATGGGGTTTATTTTGGAAGTCTTATATTGCTTGCTTGGTGGACTTCCGATATAATTAGTTAGCCTTCAAATTAAAAGCCACACTGCAAGTTGCAAATGTCAGCATTGAAACCATAGACTGTAATTGAAACAGCTTTCGTAAACCATTTTTGTCATCCAACGTGCATTCACTAAAGTTGTTTTGCTGACATATTGGTTTTGTTGCGTTAAAAAAAAATGTTTTGAAGAGAACCTTATTTTGTGAGAAAGAAGAAACCTTACAGCAGTCTTGTTTTTTAATGTCCTGTGTCTCAAAGATTTTGAGTTAATATAAAAAGTTGATTATCGCTCAAGATTAATATTACATCTTTTGGTACATTTTTTAAATATGGATAATTTAAAGTCATCTGTTTCTGATATGATGAATTTTATTTATATCCGCAGTAGTAGTGGAGAAAAATTAAGCCCTTCTTCGACTGGTTAATAAATTACTTTAAAGAGTTTTTCTTATCTCTATACCCACTGGTCTTATTCTGTTTTAACTTTTGCCTTTTCCTTGTCTTAATGTAGGTTTTCTGTTATGCTGTTTGTATGTTCATCCTCTATGAGATTTTGTTGGATTATTCTGTTGTATGTTTATAAAACTTCAATAAATAAATAAAAAATGAATAAAATGTTTAAATGTCTCGTTAATAGCGGAAACTGGAAGTCACCATACAGGGTTAAATGAAACATTATTTTTGTTAGGTAAAAGTGAAACAGATGAATGTGTGGAATTTAAAATCAAAGAAAATGTTGAACACAACGTTACATTGAACACATTTATAGGGAAGAGAGGATGAGGCTTAATCAAAAGATAAGTGAGGCAGGGAGGAAAATGAAGCATTGAGGGTTTACTGGGAACAACAGGAGAGGGACTAAAGAAAACACGGAAAGCTGAGATAGAATATTTGAAAAATATAGGGTTGTATCATAGGATTTAGATATATTTTCTAGGTTTATTTATTTTATTTTTGTTTCATTTTGTTATTTTCATTTAATTACATTTAAAGAGGACATATTATCCCCTTTTCCACCTTTTCAAACAGTCCCCTGTGGTCTAAATGAAACATCTGTGCTTTGGTCAAAATATAACATGACTCAAGCACCAGAGGAGGTTTGTGACCCTGTATAAACCAGCTCTCTCAGAACGCTCCGTTTTGGTGTGTGTGTCTCTTTAAATGCAAAGAGCCCCCCCCTTAGTTTTCCCAGTAGACATCACTCCTTCGCTAACGAGAATAAAAATGGCAGACCTGCGCAAAAGGGCGGCTGTGGCTCAGTGGTTGAGTCGTCGTCTCTCAACCGGAAGGTTGGAGGTTCGAGCTGCTGCAGCAACCGATGTGTCCTTGGGCAAGACACTTAACGCCGAATTGCTCCCACTGCTTCGTCGGCAGTGTATGAATGGGATTAGTTACATCTGATGGTCTTACTACATAGTGACCACTGCCATCAGTGTGTGAATGGGTATGAATGGGTAGGTGTGACCTGCAATGTAAAAGCGCTTTGAGAAGTCAGAAGACTAGAAAAGCTCTATATAAGCTCAAGTCCATTTACCAAAAGTTTTGCTCTAGGCTGGGGGTGGAGTCCATGGGTGGAGATACCAGGGGAGGGAGAGGTTTTTTTTTTTTTTTTTTTTTTTACCAGAATCCCACTGTGACATCACAAGGAGAGCAAATTTGAAACGGAGCATTTTTCTCTGTGTTGTAAGACTTATGCAGACCACAAACAAAGGACTGGATGGATTTATTTCACATTTTGTGGGTCTGTAGACTCTCAGGTTACCCAAATATATGTTCAAAAACACTGTCAAAGTGGATTTTTCATCACATGTACCCTTTAATGTAAGGTAGTGTCACATAGCTCAAGCTACATACTCCGGTACAGTAGGTGGCGGTATGCACCGCTTTAAGTTATGGTTGTAAACCTGCCAATAAATTAAAAGAAGAAGAAGCAGAAGAAACCGGAAGTCTACGCGCTGTTGTGTTGCTAACAAGTTTGAGCTTGACGTTTCTGTGGGCGCAACTCAGCACGTGTCCGGCGATACACTGCGGTTTTTGACAATTTCATCGCAATATTTGTTTCTTATACGAGTACTTTATTTCCTCAGATGTAGACGTGCAGTAGTTTGACCTGCTGGACGCGTGTCACGATGATCTGAAGAGGAGAAAGGTGTTTATTCATGCTCGCTAACTAACTGCGTGAGGCGTGGGAAGCTAAAGCTAGCCGAGCCGGAGGACAACATGTTCAGACTTGTTCCCAGACTCGCTGTGACAGTGGAGAGACAACGACATACACAGAATAAGAAAGCCTCACAGCTCTTTTGAATATTTTAGGACGTACAGAAATGGATTACCAGTTTCCACAGCAGCTGTTTCCTTCCTTTTATAACGGCGGACCTCCGGACTCGGTCCTGAAACTCCGCGCTGAAAGCTGGGGCTGCTATGACCGAGTCAGACCTCAGGTGGGTCAGCTGTTAGCACAATGCTAATGACAAGTGCTAACACGTTGAAATGATGCATATGCATTTACGAAAGCTTTTTCTTTATGGTAGCAGTTTTACATGCACGCTGCCTGTTAATAAATCACCATAACATGTTTCCTTAATGTTTAAAGTGCAATATTCTGTTTTTGTATATCTATGATGTCTAATTATTCTAGGCAACTATCCAACCACGTGGGAAGTCCAAGTACTATGTGTCACGTTCTTTCATTATTATTATTATTTTATTTATTAGCTTTCATTGCATTGCTCTTAATCTGTTTACCTATCACACGTCCTTGTGATGTCCTGCTCTAACCTTTGTTTATTGCATTTATTTACCTACTAATTCATCTGTTGTAAATCCGCTTCTACTTTTTATTCATCAGTTTTCACCTTTATTTAGTTTTTGCCTCTTATACCTCTGTGTTTACTTTTGTTTAGTTTGTTTTCTGTGATGTGATGTCTGCTTAAAATCTTTTATCTTCTTTTTATTTATTTATATTGTTTTTATTATTTTATATACTTCTTTAATCTAGTTGCTTTTACTCTCTCAGCCTTTTTAGACCTACTGTTCACACTTTGAGTCTTTATTTGTATTTATTCTTGTTGATATTTTGCCTTTTTGGTTTGAAATGTTGTAGACTTTTCTGTTCTGACTATTGTCCCTTAATATGTTCCTGACTTGAATTTGCTTCGTCTTTGTTAACGTGTTTTTAAAGCTGCTCCATAAATAAAGTTAATATTATTATTAATGTTATCACGTTATTAACTCTTGAGCTGCTCGTACATGTCTATTTTCCTAATTGTGGGGCCAATACAGTTTAATATTGTCTCTAAAATGTGGTTATAGCAGCAAGTTATGAATTATTCTGTTTTGTAAAAAGGAAAAATAAATGTTTGAATCACAGACGTATCAGAGATAAATGAGTCAAAGGTCAGAATTCAAAATGCTCAGTCAAAAAAAGTGAAGATTTACTTTAAATAATTGTCTCTACATGTATTTTTGCTTTAAATCTGTATCTCTGCAGCTGCTGCTTTATTCTTTGTGTTGTTGTGTTTGTGGTTTCAGGGTGGTGCTGGTCCTCTCTCCAGCTGGACCTTTACACCCCGGCATCAGGTCAAAGGGGAGACATGGCGTCACACTGAGCCGGTACCGATTCCCCTCCTGTCCCCGAGAAAATGTGAGTTTCTTACAATTATTATCATTATTATTATTATTAATTAATGTAGGTCATTCAGATCTCAGACCTCAGTTTTTGTTCAACTTCTTGTTTAGGTCTTATGCGCTGAAGAAGGCCTGAGACTCCTTATTTAACACTTGAAAGGTCTTGATTTCCTTTTCTCAATGTTGACATTTATGTTAACATCAACGACGAACAAAACATCTCTTAAGTCTTTACATTATGTTTTAGATCAGCTGGCACTTTGCTTAAAGTTTACACACTGATTTGATGTTTATGTTTCTGGGTGAACAATCAGAGGGAAATAATGGGGTCAGACTTAAACATAATTTATGAATGAAATAAGTCAATGACATGAGACAGTGGGATAACAGAGAATGAAGCTGCAGAGGAAAGATTAAATTCAACTTCATGTATCCTTTTTTCTTTTAGTCTCCTTGTTTTCATTTTATTGATTCTTAATATTTTTTTAACGTGTTTTCCAGCCGTCCTTTGGCCTTTGACGCCACCAAATCCGCTGGACTTCAGAGAACATGTGAGTACAATAGTCCAAGAAAACTATTTAGTGTGGGAAGATATTTTATCTTCACGTGGAAAACAAGTCGTATGCAATTTCACGTTCATGTTGTGATTCACATCTGAATAAATGTAACAAATACAGCTAAACCAGTGTGATGTGTAATTAACATAATGTGTGTGAATGCTGCATGTATGTGTTTGTTTTTGAAATGAAAGGATTATAAAGGAGTTGTTTTCTTATTTAGATGCAGAACTTCTTCATGGATCACTGTCAGGACGCCTTTGGGTGCACGAGTGAACTTCTAGGGGAACACTTCTACTTCAAACATGGAAGGAAAGAGGTGAGGTTCACAAGACCTGACTTTATTTCTGTTTTCATGTTTCCACATTTGTTTGAATGCTTGTTAGCCAAAGTACAAAATCTATAAACGTCATCTTCATTGAGCCTCTTGAAGCTTTTTAAACTGAGCTTTGAAATATGTTTTTTAAGTTTCCTAACAGCCGATTGGTTTCTAGCTGTTCTGTTACATTATCCATTTTGTACTCTCTGTATTTTAATAACTTTATTTGTATGGCAAAGTGCTTTGACACGTGCAGACAACAGCCAAACCCACACATTTAAAGAACCCAAACAGACACCCGACCAACAGACCCTTTGTTTTGTTTTTCAGCGTTATCGTAAGGATTCAGTCCACATGTGGAAAGTGAAAAAGTTCCTCGACTTAATGAATTTAAAAATGTGAGTGGACCTGACTGACTGGTGTCAAAGTGAGTGTCAGTGGACAGAACTTTGAATGATATAAAGACAAAAACTCACTGAGTATCTGTAGGTGTTTGTGTTTTTAAATCATGCTGTCTCTTTTTCCAGATGTCAAAAGTCTTATTATTCCGAAACTCTGGACACGTACAACGCCCTGCTGTCAGACGTGGTGCACTCTGTCCCTCCTGATCTGCTGGGCGATCTGCTGCACGAGGAGTTGACGGAGCAGAGGGACCAGCTCCTTTTCTCTGAAGGAGCAACAGGGGGGGCTCTGGCCTTTGTTCCCTTCTCACAGAGCTGCAGTGACTCCCAGCACGGCTGCCTCATCTACCCCAGAAACCAGGGACTGGACTGCCTCAGTATCCTAAAGAGAAAGAGAAAACCGGGTTTGAGTTTTTCCGTGTTGGGGGTCTAAATAACAAGATACAAAGATGTTTGTAATTGCTCCAGTAGATTGCTACAAACTACACATCTTCAGTTATATTTCAATCCAAAGAGAGAGAGCAGTGGCGGTCCATTCAAATGTACAAGGAGCAAATACTGAGGTCTCACAAGTCCTTTAGGTAAATCATAAAGAAGCAAAAGTTACGCTCATGTATTGTACAAACATAGAGAGGAGGAGGTGACACTAAGTCGCACACATACGATATGTTTCCAATCTATTAGGACTTTCACACTTGGAGAAATCTCCTGAAAAACTCCTGATATTTCCTGGAGGAGCTGTATATGTGAACGCAAACAGACACATTTTTCGCTCTGACTTCACCCAGAGTTTCTCCTGCCAGACCCCTAGGATTTATTCCACAGCAATACCGAGTGGGCTAATGTGAGAACGCAGCAGGATATCCTCCGGAGAATTAATCCCGAGCCAGTGGGAGTGACGTTCATATACTTTGACTGCTGCACTTGTAGTTTTGTAGTTTTGCTGCCGTGGTATTGAAATAGTAATCAATATCTTTTTTTTTTTTTTTTTTTTTGGTTTGGTATTTAAGATTCTGGTTTAGTGACAACCTTAGGGTTTGTGTTTTTACTGCTTTTTGTTTTTTCTGGTTCTGGTTCTTAACGCAGTACCTCAGACTTCCACAGAGTGGAGCTGCAGAACCTCAATGGGGGTTCTTCTTGTGTGAACACCAGCAGCCCGTCCAGCTTCCAGCTTAAAGGCCCCGTCAGACAGATCAGCTCGGCCTCCCTGTTGAACCAAAGTAAGTTTAAAAAAAAGATCATGTGTGCAAGTTTTAATCAGGAGTGTGGTGTCGTGTGCAACCTTTTTAATACGCCTGTTTGTTGTCTGCAGGTTGTGTTGCTGTGCGGTCGGATTATCTGTGTGGAGTTTGGAGGTTGAGTGAAACAAACGAACCTCGTCTGCTGCAAGTCATCAACACCAAAGAGGTCGCAACATGCATCAGTGTCAGGTAAAGGGCACAAAATGAGAAGATGAGTTTCATACATTTTCAAAATGAGGAAAAGGTGCATAATTAGCGTTTTCTCTGCAATGTGTCGTCAGTCCTCATGTTTTAGGTGAAGTCCTGGTGGCAAGTGAGAGCGGAGTAGTAAACCTGTGGACTGTCGGCAGAGGGTGAGGATACATTTTATTTCTCCAGATGTGCAAACAACTGTCTCACGTCCCTTCATGAGTCAGGTTACAAAAACCTCTGCCCCATCAGGATGCAGAAGGTTTGGGAGGAAGACGGCAACCTGTACTTTAACGCTAAGTCAGCATGGCGATGGTGCGAGTTCTCCGCCCACCCGAGGGTGATGCTGTGCGCAGACAGGACCGGGGTGGAGCTCACAGACATCAGGGTGAGACCAGTTTATGGGTCATGTAATGGTTGTCGTGACTAGGGTCTGGTCTTGAAATTAACTAAATTCACCGTCTTTCTTTTTTCTTCTACCTCCCTCCTCTGTCGCTCCAGGGAAGTCCTACCGTGGGTCACACACTGTTTCGTATCAGCAACACTTCAGAGTGCCGCAGTGGGGAGAGACTCATTCTGTCCAAATATCTGGGAGACGCTCACTGCTTCCACCACCTTGTCACCACTCAGGTACAACACTACACACTAACTTTCCAATATTTACCCCAAAGTATTTTTTAAATACTCAAAACTTTATTTTACATTGTATGAAAGATCCCAAAGCTTTTAAGATACCAAATATGTCCGGTTTTACTTTGTGTAAATGGGTCAAAATGATTCATAATACAGGTAGAATATATCCTTTGGGAGGGTGCAGTACTTGTTTGTTACCACTAGAGGTCAGGGTCTCGGGTGTATGTTTTCCTTTTATTCATTAGTAGGAAGATGTTTAAAGAAAATGCTTTTTCCTGAACCACAAATCCTCAGAACCTGAAGAGTTTTAAATATGTAATTTTTTTTTTTACTCTGATTGTAATGTAAATATTATAAAATAATATTATTTGCAACGACTTATCAAACACCACACAGCCTCCTTATTGTGCAAGGAGTCTCCAGATATGTGGATTCTTTATTAGGTTTAATTAAAGGCACATCCCAAACCTGCATCTTTTCAATTCGAGTCTGACTTTTATCATGGATACCGTATTTTCCGGACTATAAGTCGCTCCGGAGTATAAGTCGCATCAGTCAAAGAGCGCCCTCTCGCGGCTGTAGACGGTAATGTTTACTCCTTGGTTCATGTCAGTCAGTATGCACATAGCCTATATTTTGATATATAAGTCACACTTGACTATAAGTCGCAGGTCCAGCCAAAATATGACAAAAAGTGCGACTTATAGTCCGGAAAATACGGTACGTATATGACAATGCTGGTTGGTCCTGACTGAAATATTAGAACATCTGTTGAATGGATTGTAATAAACACATATAATCAATTTGGGCATCCTCTGGTTGCATGAAGTTGCATGCTCAAAGTAATTGTAGTTTCATATGACTGAATATCAAACCTGCAGCTCCAACTTTAAAGTGAAAGAAGGTTTAAAATCAGACGTGTATCTGATGATGTGTATGTTTTGAAAAGGTTACTAATCTTACGTCCTGTTTTTCTTGAGCTATGAAGTTAAAACCATCAAGTAAATCAGTGTCATTAAGTCATACAACAGGACTACTTTAATAATGATGTTTTGACGATGAAGAGATGATTGTTTTACGAGAGATGGCATCACATCTTCATCTTCTGAAGTTCTGTGAAGACTCCATCCTGCACAACTGACCGCACCTCCTCTCTCTCAGTATTCAGCCTACATCATGGACGAGCGTTTTCCTGGGGTCCCCATGCTGAAGTGGGATCACTATATGAAGGCCCCGCCCATGTTTTGTCACGTTATTCCTGGCGCCGACTCCTCTGAATCAGCAGTTGGCGGGACTGTGACCACCAAAGTTCTTTTGGGCTCTCACAGTTCTCAGGAAATCACACTGCTGCAGTACTCAGGTCAGTCTGCAGGGTGGCTTTGATCGTGCAGTTCATTTAGATTTCATTGGACTTGTCATCTTAATGTGTGACCTTTCCCTCTGAACGTGGTCAGGAGGCAGAGCGGAGGCCTGTTCCAGTCATGGTCCTCCTCAGTCTCTGCTCAGACCCAGAGACAGCCTGACACACCTTCCTGTCCAGATCCCTCACCGCTTTGAAATCGCAACCAACAGACTGTCATCACCTGCAGCAGGTTTGTGTTCCAGTGTTTGTTTATTAGAGATCGAGAGAGAGAGACTGACTGGTCTTTGTCTCTAACTACTTTAAAGATGCAGTTTTTATCCCAAAGAGCCCTTTTCACACAGTCCTGAAAATGTCTAGATCATTTACACATGCCCCTCACAGCGTGAACTTTTCCCTTCCTGACAGCCGCAGGGTTAGACAAATTCAACACTATAGTGACAGTTTTAGCCTTTACATCAATACTCGGTGTAATCACAGTTGCACAGTATTGACTAACACTTGGTGAAGAACTTCCCTGATGTGTTCACACATTGGTTCACCCTGACTTCTTTGAACAAGGAGGCTAGCTGGGTAAAGTTTGGATAAAGTCAAATTTTGTGTCCCTCATGTTTTGGGAAAGTGTTTTGTGCTCCTATGAATGTTGCTGGTGTTTGTTTCGGAAATGTGTTGTGAATTTAACATTGAAGAACATTACACGGCAGGTCACTCCTACTCATAAACACACTGATGGTAGAGGCTGCTATTCATACACATTTATACGCCGCTGATGAAGCAGCTGGAGAAACTTGAGGTTAAGTGTCTTGCACATGGACACATCGGACATGTGGCTGCAGGTGCTGGGGATCGAACCCCCAACCTTTAGGTTTAGAGATTACAGACTACCACTGAGCCACAGCCGCCCCAACTAATAAAAGAAGGGGAAAAATCGAGGCAGCCACTCCTATGTTCTGCATAATAAAGTAACTGCTTTTGAGCTTGTCATTGGTTTGATTTTCTGCTTCTGCCCTCAAGAGTATCTTTGTGGCCATCACATCACATCTCGCAGCAGCCAACTGAGGCTATTCACCGAACAATGCCAAAAGTTTTTGTACTTATTTGCCATTTAGACCCAAAAACAAGGCTTATGTAGGTTTAAAGATTCACCAGAAATGTCCTTAAAACATGAACTCGTGGAAGAAAGAAACTCTATATATGATGTGGCTGAGTTTTGTTTTGTTTGCAGGTCTGACTTGTATCCAGATGAAAGGAGGAAAAGAAGCAGGTGCTGAAGAGCGCCTCTGTATCCTACAGCTGACAGAAGCAGGAGATATTTTCTATCAGATCCTCGAGCCTGAGCAGTCAGACATCTCTCCATCTCCAGCAGCAGAGGACGAACCTTTACCCAACAAACTGCCACAACCTCTAAAGGAGGCCACAACACCAGGAAGAAAAACAGCAGCAGATTCTAAGCTGGTCGTGTCAGAAACGTCGAGCGATGAGGATGTAATCGAGCCAACTCAGGCTCCAACTGTGAGGATGTTTGTAAATGAAACGCCAGAGAGAAAACAACAAGAGTCCTCAGATTCTTCTAATGAGGATTCACTGTCAGCAGGGAGAAGAAATCGAAAACTCAGGCAATTGAAGCTGCAGGTTGTTGTCAATGATTCAGAGCCAGATCAAAGAAATGGTTTTGATAAAGAGGCCGAAGAAGGACAGAGTGGTGAAAATAATCTGGAGAAGCCCAAAAGCATCACAGAAACGGTCGGCTCGAGCAGCCTAAGTCATGATGGTCAGACTCGGGTAAAGCTCAGTGACAAAGCTCTTGTCAAATGGAAACATTGGCTTATGAAATTGATGCAAAAGAATTGTAAAAAGAAGCCACGCCCACACTGCCTACAGCACTTAACAGTCCAAACCGAAGGGATCCTCCAGCCGCCAGATAATCAAGAGAGAGATTCTGCAGAACAAGAGCGCATTCAGAGCCTGAGGCGGGATCTTAGGGCGTGCATGTCCAGACGCTCACTGCTGGTTCACAGCGCTGTCTCAGACTCCATAACGGCCCCTGACATTAAACCGGTTCCTGACCCAGTGGACACAGACGCCTTTAGGGATCAGCTGAGCCAGCGCCTGACACTCTCCTGGCAGGGTGAGGAGGCATGGCGGGCGTGGTGGGAGGACAGTTTGGGGCTCAACAGGGAGAAGAAGGTGGAGAGTCTGAGGAGGAAGAGGAGGAGGGAGAAGGAGGCGAGGAGAGCTTCAGGGCAACGCTGGGAGCTGTCGGGGAGCTTCGCCTCGTCTACGAGCTACCAGTCCGAGCTCTCTGACTTCTCTGATTCGCAGGGCTGGGCCTCTGCGGCGAGTCAGGACGCTTTGTCAGACATGGAGAGCATAAAGTCCCAGTCAGTGGGAATTAAGGAGAGCGGAACACCAAGAGACGCAACACCCTCTGTCGAGCAAACTGACAGTCCGGTTCCTGCTACACCTCAAAGTGTCAGAGATAAACCAGATGAGCAGCAGACTCCCAGCAGCTCCCTCACCCTCACCCAGCCCCAGACACCAAGACTGAACTCCATCTTGCAAACTGATGGTCTGGTTCCTGCTACACCTGAAAGTGTCAGAGATAAACCAGATGAGCAGCAGACTCCCAGCAGCTCCCGCACCCTCACCCAGCCCCAGACACTGAGACTGAACTCCGTCTTGCAAACTGACGGTCCGGTTCCTGCTACACCTGAAAGTGTCAGAGATAAACCAGATGAGCAGCGGACTCCCAGCAGCTCTCGCACCCTCACCCAACCCCAGACACCATACTCCATCTTGCGAACTGAAAGTCCGGTTCCTGCTACACCTCGAAGTGTCAGAGATAAACCAGATGAGCAGCGGACTCCCAGCAGCTCTCGCACCCTCACCCAACCCCAGACACCGAGACTGAACTCCATCTTGACCAGTCAGAGGAAGAACAAACGTCCAGCAGAGGACATCCTCAACTCTCTGTTTGCACCACAGGTAAGGCATTTTTTTGTTTATTTACTGCCTCACATGTGTCACTATCTCGGGATTTATTGCTCTTAAAAAATCAAGGTCGTGTACTGTAGACCGCAACTAATAGTTTCAAACTCTAATGGCTTCCTACAAATTACCCATAAAATATTCTGCATGCATTATGTGAATAAAACCATTTTTTAACCCCTCTTTACGCTGAGATTTCGCTGCCGTACCTAAACTCCGCTGTCACTAGGCTTGGGCGGTATCCGTTCTTTCATAACACCATACCGTCTTGCCATTTACCGCGGTATACGGTATATGACGATATTTTGGGGGGGGGGGGGGGGGGGGGGGGGAATAAAGTTTTGTAAAAAAATAAAGGTAAAAATCTTCCGTTGTGGCGATAACATTCACAGTTCATAACCTGGTTTAGTTAGGAGCGTTGTGGTGTGACTGTGTTTCCGGAATATAAGACGCACCTTGTTTTTGAAGGTCTCCCAGAGAGAGGAAAAAGTTTAAACTGTCTTTCTGCGTGACGATTTCTATTGTGTTGTCTATTGTATTGTGTAACGTCAACAACGTGCAGTTTCTGTGCAGCTCTGTCGCTCTTTTAGTTACGTTTGTTTTCACTATCGGGAGTTTGCACTCCTACTAGCTACAGTACGGTAGTTGAGCTCTCACCCTGCAGTGAAGTTGTGAATCAAAGGCACAGACCCGCTAGCTAGCTAGCTCTCTGCCCGACTCTGCTGGTCACTCTTTAACTGTAATGTAGGACTCTTTCAATCAAAAGAGCGCTCGACAAGGTTTATTTACAGAACAATATATCCCCGTTTTCTGTAAATGCACGATTATGACCTTGTGAGGAACAAAGATGTGAAAAAGTCTCCCTCCTCCACTCTGATGTTAGCTTGGCTGTTTACCTTCCCAGAGCTATCAGCTCTGCAGTCATAGTTGCCACGGTAACGGGGTCTACATAGGAGCTGGTGCGTGCTGTGCACTACAAACCCCTCACCTCAATACATTATATTTGCGTCAGTTTCACAGAAAACGTTTGTATCTTCGCCGGTATTGAAAGTCATACCGTCTGGATTTCTAAATACCGTGGTATACCGTGATCCCACCCAAGCCTACTTTGTACTCTTACATTGAACCACACAACGGCATAATATCAGTGACCCAGTGTGTTATTTTACACAATGTTACAGTGTAATCAATTTCTGCATTTTTTTTCCAGCCCTCGCAGAATGACAGTTTCTACCTAGAAGAGGGGAGCAGCCTGCACCGTGCTCCTCCACCTGTAGCTTCCTCCTCTCAGCTCCACGGCTCCCAGTCTCTCTCTCAGCGGAGCTTCAGGACGAACCTGTCTCAGGACTCCTCCACCTGGTCCCAGCCTCGGTCCTTCTCCCAGAGTTCACAGGGGCGACTGGGGCTGTCGCAGGCGTCGCAACCGAAGAAGAAGAAGTCTCGGATGGGATTCTGAATCAGTGGTGGAGTTTATTTTCATTTGGAATACTTGATCGATTTTAAAAGGTCAAGGAAAACCAGTTTGATTCCTGGTTTCTTCAGCTGCCTTTAAAATGGATGTATGATGGATTTACTCACTGGGATTGTAGCTGACAACCTGAACATGCACACTGGATATCAATCTGGAGGACTTCATGTTTGAAAGCATCACATGAGGAAGAACATCTGGAGGCTGAAAAGGACTGACTGCAGACTGGTTTGGTAGGATTCAGCCGAATTTATTATCTTTTGTTTTGTGGTCGTGTCTCCTGTGTGTTATGGTGATACCCTGAATGTGTGTGCGCTGATGTTCCCACGATTTCTGTGTAACATTAACGACACTGTATCGTCAAGTTAGAAGTGTGGAAAAGGAAAAGATAAATAAACGGACTGGAGTTCAGCAGGATCTCCAACAGTGACACAGCTGGAAAGTTTAACGTCAAGGAGGAGCTTTCAAATGTAAAGGTAAAAAGCGGTCACTAAAGAATGTGAAGAAACAATCCTTTAAGAAGGAACTGCTCATTGTTAGAAAAGGTTGTTTTTTCAGTTCTTGGTAGTGAGAGAACATTACAGTAAGCCGAGCTCAGACTACAAGAGTTTTGGACGGATTTAAATCTGTTTCATCCCCCTTACTGTTTGTTGGGTGTGGAAATCTGGTGTGGGACCTCGGGCTGAGATTATCTGGTCATGAGAGGGCTTTTCACTTCACCCAACAGCATGCAGACTCATCAAGGCCGGCCTGATAATATCAAACATGTTAGATGTTTAGGAATTAAATATGGATGCTCCACAAGGTTTATTTACGGAACAATACACCACCGTTTTCTTTAAATCCATGTCACAAGTCACACAGCCAGACTGGTCTGTGTCGTTTTGTTTCCCAGCACAGCTTGGAATACACAATGAATGTGCAGTGTGTGATGATGGGTTGCACTCGTGGTACGGCACGTGTTTGTGCATTTCATACAGGTATATTGGTCACACCTGGTGTATAAGACGCAGTGCACTTTTTCTATGAAAAAATAGGTGCGTCTTAAACATCTGAATCTGAACCAGTTCTCTTGCGCGCTACCATCGCTGCAACACCTGTTGGTTTGTCATTTGCCTGGCAAACCCAGGGGCGTCCAAGACGGCTGTGTGGGGGGGCACTTCAACATAGCATGTTTCCTTAATGTCTGATGATATAGTAAATTCATTTTATGATTTAACTCAGTAGATATCTTACAGATTGGTCCTTTACGTCTCCTGTAGTCTGAGCTCAGTTACAGTTTTCTTTCCTGATGGATAAACTGGAGATGTTGGAGGCGAATGGATGATTGTAAACAAGACTGTTGTCCAACAATAACCTGATATACCTCAGTAAATCAAATGAGAGAAAAATTTCTGGAAGTAAATAACACAATGAAAGGAATTTCTGTATTCAGGAAAATTCATTGCTTAAATCAGTATGGACCTATTTTCTGGTTTGTGTGTACATATATATATATGTATATATATGTGTGTGTGTATATATGTGTGTGTGCTGCTTCCCTTCACCAGTTCCGTTTAACTGATAAATGAAAGTACACTTCACTCACAGAGAAGTTATTTTCTAGATCTGCTTTTTTATACACAACTGATTTTCTCAATAAAGTCGAAACTCGAGACAACCTGAGTTCTCACTGTTGACCTAAAGAAAGCTTCTATCAGTGTTATTGGATCTCTGCGCTGGGAATGACGTCACACCGGGTTGACCAGGTTCCAGTTGCAACATGGATGCGTCCAGGGGTACCTTTGCTTTGTTAGCTAATACCTGACTGACAATAACGACACACGACGTGATAGTTTGCACGTAAAAAAGAACATGACATGCCCACAGACAGAACTTACACGATACTATTGGTGTGATTGATTTGATTAGGAGTACATCTTGGATTTTATTTCTGACTACTCAAGTTGCTCTGAGTTTCCGAGTCGGATTCAAACTATTTCTGACTTCGAGATCAAATGGATTGACCATTATCGAAGGTGGGGACACATGAAAGAATCATCCTGGTTCTTGGGGGAGGTCTTACTCTTAACTAATCAAAGGTTTGACAGATCGGACTTTTCCTCCCTTAGTGAGGCTTTAAAGGTAACGGACATTTAAACCGTTAGAACTGTGATGAACTTTAAATGTCCTTTAAATTATCCAAACTGATTAAGGAGGATCAATGATTTCATATCCGTGCAGCTGATTGTTTTTTTTCAGGCGTGATGAAGAAAAGAGAGCGAACACAAAGGATTAAAAAACAATATTTTTTATCAGATTTTCTGGTTTCAGTACAGGTGACAAAAACAGAATAAATAACTTAATATCTACAGAGAACTATTAACAGTTTTTTGTGTACATCATTTACAGTTTTACATGTTTTTATATTAACATTTTTGTCATTTTTAGCTTTTTTTGACACAGTCAGCAATATTTCTTTCAGAACATCCTCTCCAAACAAAACCAAACGTTTTCTTTTTTTTCTTTTTACGCTACATCCTAAAGTTGGCAACTTTGACTTTTTAAACCAGGGTCACACATTCACACACATCCACAAACACACACTCGTTAAATATTTATCTGAACACCCCGTGGTGTGAGAGAGGTTTGAGTCTGAGGGGAAAGGGTCGGATCGGTCTTCGCTGCCTTTAAGCAAGGCACTTTGAGAGGGCTGCCTTGATCTTTGTTTCCCTTCAGACACAAACTCAAACCTCCAGTCTGCCCATTTAACACCTGAAATCAGTTGAAAAGAAAACTGTGCAAATGAAACTTTTCTAACAGAAGAAGAGAGCAGCCGTGATCAGTCGTCTCTAGAAATGTCAAATCTAGTTTGAGACCCTGTAATCCAGAAAGAGCGTGGCTTCTCAGCGGGGATCAGGTGGGAAATGCATCTCCCTCTCAGAATATGTGACTTCTTAACAAAAGCAAGGTTTCTATTTGAAAAGTACCCGGGTATAGAAGACCAAAAACACAGAGCAGGAGACCCCATTAGACCTGATGGAGTCAAGAAATGATGCAGGTCCCGTGCAGACCAATGAAGTCTAGATCACACTGGAGTCATTACCCAAGAATAACAAGCCACAATACATAACCAAGGGCTGAGTTCCCAGATTATCTATGTTTAAGATTAATCTTTTAGGAGTTTCAAGTAAAGGTCTGGGTCAATCCTGTGTCACTTATTTTCAAGGTCAAAGCTTCAATTTGCAACATGACACAAAAACTGTGCAATCCTGATCCAAAGATGACAGGTGGCCACGTGTTATGTCTTTGAATTTTAAATACTGGCACCAGAAATGACGTTATCTGACGATTATACGAGTCTAGAAGAATGACCACAGCTGCCCTCGTGTTCTGTACATCAGAACAAACTCCTCCTCAGTCTTACTAAAAACAGTCTTAAGATTAATAACAGTCAAAAACATTTGGATAAATAATCACATTTTAGCCTTTTTTTTTTTTCTTCTTGTCGACAACTCGAACCGTTTCTGATCTCACGCCTGAGCCTCGAGAGTTTCCTCACATCTGACTCCACTCTGCACGCTAAGCACCGTGAAGACCTGACGCCGCACCAAGTCGACTGACTTTTTATCTAATGTTCGTCCTGGAATGTGACATCTCAACATGCACCGACACGTCTACAAACTAAAAATCTACCAGGAAGAATCCCGGAGGCTGCTCAGCTGTTTGTTTGTTTTTGTGCGATTCT
The DNA here is from genome assembly GCA_020745685.1 of Tautogolabrus adspersus. Taxonomy (NCBI): domain Eukaryota; kingdom Metazoa; phylum Chordata; class Actinopteri; order Labriformes; family Labridae; genus Tautogolabrus; species Tautogolabrus adspersus. Next base: position 3,695,638 of record CM036549.1, on the reverse strand, counting down.
CCACCAGCAGCACCAGAGTGAATTAAAAGAATAATTTAAAAAGGTTTTTTTTTTTAAAGGTGAAGAAGTTAGAAGGTGGAGGTGGTGAGGCACATTGTGGCAGCAGAGGCTTCAGGCATGGAGGTGTTGGCGGTGTTTTTGGCGGCGGAGGTGCAGAGGGAAGTAGGGTCCTTCGGCGTCGCTGCCCGGAGAGCTGCTGAGAGACTCTTCGCCTGAACTCATCACGTCCTCGCATGAATCCTCACTGTGGAAACACAACCAGGGACACACAGTTACTACACATAACTAGTGGAAGAAGATGTCAGCACACTGGAGTTTGATACCATGTGTTCATAAATGATACAGTCTGTTATTTTAATCATCGATTTTTATCAGAAAAACCAAATGATCAGTCACATTTTGAACCAAAAGCTGTCGTGACGGTTCGCTCCGTCTAAATTGCACTAATACGTTGGTGACCGATGAATGTGTGAAATTAAGACCGATTCCTGCAATTGCAAAATAATTTTTTTGTACTCAGAAACAATAAATTAAACAATACTGGAAACGTAGGACTTCTATTTTTGTTGACATGGTATATTATAATCTTTCTGCCATCATGACCACCCTACTTAAGTTTTCAAATATCATGTTTTGTGAACAATGTTTGTCCATGTCTTTAAAAGTCTAAAATCTGAATTTAAGACCTTAAAATGTCTCAATTATGGTGTAAAAAGTCTTTAAAGTAGAAGGTTTTAAATTGAATTTGAATAGATTTAAATCTTTTAAATGTGCTTTGGGGAAAAGTTAGAGTTAAAGATAAACCGCTTACGTGCTCGCTCTGTGGCCTAAGAAGGCAAATCTAGACTGAACAAGTAAAAAATGTTTCTGTGAACATCACTTCATCTTTACTTTGTACTTAACCTATAAACGATGATTTGGTGTTTACTTCAAAATCCCACTAAAGGAGCATGAATCTGAACCTGATATTTCACTGACTCTAAAAACATAAGAGCCAGGGTTTGTTTTTTCAAAATGTTCCAGGCTTCAACTTGTCCTTATAAAATAAATTTGAGTTTTAATGACTGTCAGTCAGACTGAGGGTGTTTTTGTGTCACCCGTGGTTCCTCATTTCAAATGATATAAAGCTTTAAATGTATTAAATAAGAACATCATATTCAGGTGTATTGGGAGTTTTAATGGTGACTTTACTGAGCTTGTAAACGTTTGTCACACAGAGCTTCCTGATATGAGTGCAGAGAAATCATTTCAATAACACACATTATCCGTCTGTTAGCAGCTGATCTCACGTCCTGACTCATGGCAGTTAAAGTCTGACTCAGCTGTCTGTTAAAAAAAATCTGATTCTGGACGTCACGGGTTGGAATTTAACTTCATATAAAACTATATAAACATAAACAAAGGTTTCAGGATGAGCAATGTTTCAGAGCTTTCGTTTCTGTTTACACGAATCAGCTGGAAAAGTCTCGCGTCTGCTTCTTTCTTTTCTCTCCACAAAACAACAACTCCAGAAAGTTACATGTTACATAAAGGCAACGCACCCTGGCCTCCTGTGACATCATGGAAATGTCTGTGTCAGTAGGACGTGACTGGCGGCTCGCACGCCCTCCCATCATTACATACATACAGTGCTGGGAGATATGAGAGGCCCTGACAAGCTGAGACATCTGTGTGTGTGTGACGTGTACTTACAACATATAGGGAACTAGTGTGTTGCCTCAGGCTTGTTCTCCTTAAAAACAGAGTACACTGAGGGACTTTCCCACCTTGACAACAATCTCAATATGTTGGTCATTTGTGCTAAAAAGTTATATTACACGATGACCACAATCCACCTCCTCAGTGTTTGTCAAAGTGGTGTTGATGAACAAACAGAAACATTAGGTGTGTGTTTATGAGGCAACGCAGCGGGCGTGTCTGGTTCCTTTTAATCTTTAATGCCTCTCTTGTTGTCAGGAGTTTTGGGGAATTTACAGCAGATTGTTCCGACTGTGAGCCGTCACATGATGTCACATGAAGGCAATCTGACATCTGAGTGAGAAGGAAACTGAATCAAACACAATTCCAAGGTCTGACTGTCAAAGTTCATGAGTAGAGAACTGTGAGCTCGGACTGAAGGGAGTCTGAAGCAACAATATCAAAAACCACTGACAACGTCTGCTTGTTCTGGTGTTTACGAGAGTCCAGACTCTTTGTATCTTGCTTCAGAGTGTTCACGTTCTGACAGAATGAGTATCTTGCTCAGGTGTGTTTATGGTTTGGACAGTTTTAGAATCTTCTTCAGGGATATTTGGGGTTTTGACCGTGTTAATAGCTCGCTCAGTTGCCTTCGAGGATCTGACAGAATGAGTATCTTGCTCAGTTGTGCATAGGGAACTAAACTTTTTGTATCGGTTCTGGTCGTGTGTTAGGGGCTATGACAAAATGAATATCTTGCTCTGGTGGGTTTGAAGCTCTGGCTGTGTTTGTATCATGTTCAGGTGTGTTTCTGAGATCTGTTCAGAGTAGTCTAGCATTTTGAAATAATTTATTTTGATGTCAGATGCATCAATGGTTCAGCAAGTGTTAATATCTTGAATGTGTGTTGGTGGTCTGTCCATGTCGGGATCTTTGTAATGTGTGTTTTTATAGCTGTAAAGAAATCTTGCTCAGATGAACATGTGGATCCGACCGTGTCAGCCCACCTGTTTCGGTGGGTTTTGCTGTTTTAATGTTGGTTCTGGTTTGTGAGTGCATGAGGGTCTAGCAGTGTTATTGTCTCGCTCAGGTGTGAATGGGGTTCTGACAGTGTTGGTTTTTTGCTAAGGTGTGTATTAGGCTCGACAGTGTTAGCATCGTGTTCAGGTGAATTTTGAGGACTGACCTCTCGCTCTCATCCCAGCAGCCCTCAGGGATGGTGGGCAGTTCAGGGACAATGCGGTAGCTATGCAGGTTCTGGGCGGTCCGCCGCGAGACGATCCACTGCAGCTTCTTGTGGTTGGGTTTGCTGCATTCAGGGGACGCGTAGTCCAGCAGACAGCGTGCCACACGTTCACTCCATAGCAGCAGTTCACTGTCCGCAATCTGAAACCAAAGCACACAGGCGTTCAGTTTAGCCGCTTGGCCACCTGCCCTGTACACTGACTGATAGTGTATTTAAAATAACCTAGTTACTTAACACATTATGTTCCTGTAAACGTAGACCTGGTTTCTTTTTCCAGGTCATGAGGTGACGTGAAACCAGGTTAAAACAGCGTCTGTAGGTTTGTTCTGAAACCTGATCAGCTGGTCATGTAACATCTGAGGGGTCAAGTGTTGGTGGGCGGGTTTGACAGAGAAACACCCAGGGACCAAAATATCCCTGTGTCAGCACTGTCAACAAATGTCACTGTGTTAAGAACCTTAAATTACCTTTATCGGAAAAAAACGTATCCTGTATTATTATTTTAGGTTACAGATTAAAGGGAAAATGCAAGTCATCTTGAAAGACATGCTTTTAGGGAAACAGATAATTAGATGACAGATTTGAGGACAAACATTTGACAGATTTCAGAAATCCCACCGTGAACGTAGACCTTTAAAAGTCTTGTTATTATGTGTCGCTTTTAGCCGTCACAACACGACAGCAGGTTACATAACCACGGGCGTCAATTGAAAAAAAATGTTTTGAACCTGAGCCGGGCTAAGAATAAACAGACGAGCCTGCTGCCAGTCAAAATGTGACCACACCTATTTGTGCGTTGTGTTCACTTCCCTCCCGTTTAGTCAGAAACTAGAGTTTAATTTTAAAAGTAGTTTTCCTGCAGGCTTATGAAGTTGTTTGTCGTGTCAATGTTCTCATAGTCCCTAAAATTTTTGTGTTTACTGCTGATGCTGATACCAACAGTAATAGATTTGTATGAAACCACTTAGCCCTGTGAAATCAAACCTTTAAAACATCGTATTTCCTCTGAAATTGATTCCCTCTGAGCTGCTTCGGTTGCCTCAGTTATGGGAAAGGAATCTTTCTTTTCATTCCATCAGGTTTCACCAGCTGTTACTCTCCCTACCTGGTTGTGTTGTTGTTGTGTTATAAAAACATGGAGTGTTTACCTTGAGGTGTCTTTGGATGTGATAGGCTATCTCCAACATGTCCTCAGACTGGCCCGCTTCGATCTCCTGCCTCAGGAGAGACAGAGCGAGGACAGACGGCTGGATGGACAAACAGACAGGCAGAGGTTAAAGGTGGCACAAACAAAATCAGGTTTAATATTTTACCACAGTCTCTGTGCAGCTTTTAAACAATGACATAACAAAACTAATTTCCGAGCGTCTCATTAGACTGCTGAGCAGCTGTAATCCAGTGTGACCTTTGAAACATGCACTGAATTCTTACCTTTGCTTTAGAGAAGGAGATTCTGCACAGACAGGCTTTGAGCTTAGCCTCCAGCTTCTCCAGGTTCAGAGTCTCTTTCCTGTTCACACAGAAAAACACAAACATGTTCAGGTGAGTTCTCAGACAAGCAGACGCATTCTCAAGACTGTTTACGTAAAGAAATAAGCAACCATTGTTTTGTTTAAGGATGTTTGAGACGGCTAAAAGCTGTGACATAACCTGTATGTATGTGTGAAGTTTGGAACTAAACACCAGCTAAGCATTAACAAAACAACGCACTGTGCCAGGGTTACACAAGTGTGAGGGATCTATGTCAGGCCAAATCTTATCTCACTCAGACCGAGTTGGCTGATAGCTGACTGCTGCCCTACATCAGGTGGAGCTACTGTGACAAACAAGCAGCAGGGCGCAGGAGCTCCTCCAATCAAACCCTGGGAAAATCTCTTTGTTTGCACACCAACCTGAACTCTTTATGTAAACACTCAGGGATGTGAAATTAAACCAAAATGTGCTTCAACAGGGGCAGCAAAGTTGTCATTAGAAAAAAAAACTTGGTGCAGAATAAATAAAGTTCACTGACTTTTAGGCCAAATCAAAAAACTGATAATTCAGAGAACTCTATGCCCTGTATGTGTCTGTCTTACCTGTCTGTGCAGTGTGAAAGTGTGATCTGGTGGTAAAGGTGTAGGAAGGTTAAGGCAGTGATGGCTTTGGATTTAAAGTTGAGCTTCTCCGAGACGATCTTCTCCATGCGGTTGAGGTCGGACACGGTGAACCTGCACTGTCCGATGCGGATGAGCTCATCACCTGGCGTCACGTTGCACTCCTCCTCTGTCACTTTGGCCGCCATGTGGAGGCAGCTGACACTGACACAGGAGAGGTGTTTTGGCTGGATCTGAGGTGGATACACGAGCAGGAAAATGTTTAAGTACAACCTGAATCTTATTTATCCTTTCATTTTTGTCCACATTATTTATTTGTTTCAACTTGTTATAGCTTAAAAATGATGCTGCAGAGGTTTCATGCAGCAGAACTTCAAAAACATGAGCTGTCCTATGTCTGGTTCTACTAGGTGTGTGCATTTCGTACCCTCATCATGGCCAGGAATCTGTCCAGCAGGTTAACAGCCAGGACGAAGGTCTGCGTGCTATAACCAAAGAAGCTAGTGAGACTCCACAGATCCTCCACTTTGGCATCTCTGCACTTGGCGGAGATTCGACTGTCATCCTGCAAAACAAAGACATGATGTTCAATCACCTGGTTTATCAATCACAACACTGCTGGTTACTATTGGCTGAGGTTATTGGAAGAAATGCTTAGCCTGCTAGAAACGCATGACAGACTTCGATTATATATTAAATGGCATTTTTACAAAAATTGTGCTTTATGGATTTAAGGGTGATTTGCAAACTAAAACATCCAATTTGAAGACTGTATGATAGTGATAACGAGGGAATTCTCTCACCTGTGTTGTGGATTCAATGAGGCTCAGCCCCGTCTCCTTGGGGAGGTAGTGAACTTCCTGCTCATAGTTCAACCTCAGATCCTTCATCAGCTTGTAGGCGTCCATGTCTCAGCTGGCACTGGAGCAAGGGATCTCTTTTTTTCAGCACAGTATTTCTTACTACAAAACAGGAAACCAGAAACTCCAATCAGATTTTGTGCATTGACCGTTAATCTTGCAAAAACAAAACACCTCAAGGCCATATAGTGGACGCTGAAAGGTTTGAGATTGCTAATTAAAGGTATTTGGAAACCAACAATGAATTTCTAAACTTTGAAAGTTCTCTTTTTATTATGAAAAGTGTTTCCAAGCCAAAAAAAAGCTTCTTTTGGGTTAACAGCTCACAGAACACAATATATATATCATTTAATACATAGAGTCTGGTCTTTTGAGTCCATACTTTGTCTTTTTCTCTCCGTTAATGTGTTGTTTTTATATGATATCCTTGTTTTCTTATATGTAATGCATATCCGTGGCCTACATTTGCTGCCTGCCCAAACAGGGGTCATAGCTTGGAGCACCGCCCACTCCCCTCAGCTGGGCTTCGGTGTCAGATTTCCTGAGGTAGACGCCTTCCCCTTTTGCTCTGACCGAAAAAACAACTGCTTATCAAAGGTTCTGCCTGTTAATAAACCCAAAAACACATAAAAATATAATCTACACGGTATCTTGGTATGCTCTTTTTTACCTTTTATGTTGATGCTAATCGAGGGAGCTAACGTCGGTAGCATCGAGCTAGCGTTTAAATCCTCTCTGTGAGGAGCGGGGGAGGGGTTGCTTATTTTTCATTCCTCAGACCTTAGAAGGCCTTTTGATTGTACTGTACAATCAATTTATCAAAATAAGATATATTTGTTATTGATAAAAGTACAGTACTTATGCACCAGACCCCCAAACATATCTGTTATTGTTTCTCAGTGTGGTTTTAACCGTGTATTAAATATCTGCTTTAAAACAGGAGATGAATCCAAGGAAACCAACAACAGACAAGAAAAACATCTCCGGCTGTAGCCAGGAAATTCTTCGAGTAAAGTCGCTTAAATGTGCTTTATTGCATCCCAAAAACAACGACAAGAACAGGGAAACACTTGCTTTAAGTGCCATTATTTCCTCATAGAGATTGAAACTAAAAAAATTCCCTTATATGCTATTTCAAACATCCCCGCTGTATAGTCAAAAATTGAGACATAGGAAAAAATAACTTGATAAGGATACAGGTTATTAATTTTTGACAAATTATAGCTTTGGTTCATTAATATTTAGTGATATTAAATGTCCCTTTGTCGACAGTTCAATCTGATCAGCTGTGTTTCTTCTATTTCCAGTCAATTTGGAGCATAAAACAAGGCAAGTTTTGTTCACAAGAGTAGCAAATCTATGTATCTGACAGAGATTTAAAGAAAGTGTGTTTATAAATGTGTGCTCTACCTGTTATTGCAAATTAAATCCACATATCTGTTGTCTTCGGCCGTAGCGTTTGGTGTTTCTCGTCTTCTCTCTCCTTTCTCCTTTTGCTCTCTTTGTTGATGTCCCTGAAGCTCACGCCCACTCTGGAACGTCAGATGCCAGTAGCCAATCAGAGGCGTAGGTTCCAGAATAGAGCTCACCCACTTTCTGGCTTTAACGGTACGAAATGTCGACGCTTTCTAATGTTTTTGTCATTGTTAAGCATACTCTCGGACAGTGTCGTTCAAAATTGTAATCTTGTGAGTGTTTATAATGCTTCAATCAACCTTTAAGCCGATCTTTTTACTTGAGACAGTCCCCTCTGAGGGATATGTCCATTAGCCAATCAGAGAGCCGCAGTTTAGGACGTTCAAATAGTCCGCCCAAAATGGGTCGATTTGATTGGCTATGAGCTATTTTTTATCCTGACGCAATTTTTACATTACGTAGTGCTCTGGTAGTGCCTACTGACTTTTTCTTTTATATTTTATTCAACAAATGTCACTTTATATGCTAAAAAAAATAGTTACAATTATCACCAGTCCGATTGTGGGCTAAATACAGTTTTATAGAGAGAAGAACAAAAGAGATAAAGTCAAAGAAATTGCATTTCTGATACAAATGATAAAATATAAGAAATATATGAACAACGATAAGTAGCCTACGTGTTTGAGAAAGCCAAACATTTAGTGGGAAAGTCATCAAATACTTCTGAGTTCCGCTTTCTTTTTTGAGGAAGCTCAACATACGCAGAGAGATTATTGGGTTGCATCATAATGTAAAACATAGAAAACGTCATAAAACACAAATCATCTCTCAAACTGACACTTTGCTAAATAATCACCATTCATCCTCGTACCTGTTCTAGTCAAGGCATTTTGCAGGGAGTAGGCCTATAAACTGAAACAAGTGAAAAGTAAACACAAGGGAAAACTCTTAGGGTTATTGCCTTCTTATTTTAAGATTTCATAAATAAATAAAAATATACGATCCACTTCACACATACTCATTTAAAGATCGTTTTTCACGAGTTTATTGTGTATATCAGAATCAGATTGGCCTTGAATGCTTACACAACACAAGGAATTTGCCTCCTCACTGCTCTCCATAGACCAAAGTATTACATTCAATATCGATAAACAGACATATGAACAAACACTAATATGTCATGACTGAAGAAGACAATATTACAATGGTGAGGAGAGCACTTGTGAACATGGTAATAAAGTATGTATTCATCAATAAGTATTACTTATTTGATTCTGATGCTATAAGCTTCAATTAAAGTCCAAAATGACATTTTAATCAGTAAACATTTTGGTTGCTTCGGCCGGCGTAATTCAACTTTCCTTGAATCAGAGAAAAGATTTTTCAGCCATCAACATAAATGAAGGGGAGGGCAAATTCATATGTTCATATGTGCTGTTTCTCCCTCTATCTGAAGTTAGTAAGAATAAAAGTAAACACTCCATAATAATATTAGTATAGGCTTATTTATTAATAGGAATTTTCCACAGAGGGTATGTTTGTTTTGTCCACCCCGTTCTGCCTGGAGGTGGGCGGAGTCTGCTTCCCTTAACTCTTCCCCCCGGTCCCCTCCTCTCGGAAGTAGACGTAGCTGTCTATTCCGTTCTTTTCTTTTTATACATTTTTTACCCCTTTTCCCCAACACTTAGCACCATGGCCGCCACGATGGACGACTAAACCGAAGAACGGGTCCCCGATTTCACCCCCAAATTATCCTTGAACCGATCGGACCGGATGAAATCCCTCTGTGGGTTACGCCGCTTCGCAGGGGAGGTAAGGCTCCGTCTATTTACTGGATCTGAGGTTAGCTGTTTAAATGTCCCCGCTGTCTTGTCGGCTTGAACAAACTCAAAATGTCACACCACACAAAATGTCACACCACACACTCTCAGGTTAGTGAATATCATTTACACCATGTATGTGATAGATATTTCACAGTTTGAGTGTGACGTCAGCACAGCTAGCGAGTTGCTAACGATGCTAGCTGTCAATTTAGCACCGTACCAGGGAATAGTCGCATCCAGCGTAATAGTGAAAGGAATTGCTTGGTAATGCACCTGCTTCGGACAGCTAGGTGCTTCCCGACAGAGAAGCCTTCCTCTGGGTACATTCCCTAAAATAATGTCATGTAGTTAGATATCACACATTAGACGGTATCTGCCATCTGTATGGTTGTTAGTTGTGATGTAACTTAATGCCAAATAAGGTTGCAGCAAGCACAAAGTTTGTTTTTGGTGTGATAAGAAAGTGTCATCGGTCAGCCTTGCAGGCAGTTTGTTGCACTGTAAACAAGTTAAGAAAGTAAAAAACATGTTACATAACACAATATCTGTGTGCCATAATAGACATGTTTATGTACTTGTACAGTGTCTCCTTTTATAGTTTTAAAATATGTGAGTCGTTTTCTATAAAGCTTGTATTTTTTGTGAACTAGTTGTAATTACAATTTCTGTACTTTTCTGCTCTCTTATCTTTATATGGCTCTCCTATTTTATACTTTTACTTAGGGATGTAACGATTCACTAAACTCAAGATACGATTCACGATTTATTTTACAAAATGAGACTGTAGAGAAATGATGACTGACAAAGATTCCTTTAGGAGCTGCTAACCCGCTTGTCAGTGTGGTTTGGTCTTTGAATGTTTTGTTTCTCTCAACAAGGGGAGGTGATTGGAGCTTCTCATTGTGCTGTCCATTAAATGCTGCATCATGTTGGTTGTGCTGTTTGTGTCGTTCTCTGTCTTCTTGCAATATTTGCACACAGTTTTTGTCTCGTCTGTTATTTTCTCACCTCTTTTATTTTCTGTCTTGGGGAAGCCAAACTGCTTCCACACCTCCGATTTAAAAGACCGATCCAGATCACGTCCCGAGTACTGCCTATGTGCCCTTGAGCACGGCGCCAGACCCCTAACAGCTCTGGCGCGCTCCCTGTGTAGCAGCCCCTCACACGAACCAAAAAATGTGTACATTTCAATAAGTGACACCATTTCATGTCCCTCGTCCTCTCCCCTGTCACCCAACTAATAATTAGAAAAATGATTTGTTCAGACATTTTTAATCAAGTTTCCTTTTGACATGTTGATGTGCCCTGTCTCTGTTCAGGTAGCTGTATCCAGTGGGGAGGTAGGCTCATCCAGGGGAGGTCAGAATGAAGTTCATCGACCCCTGGGGACGCCAGAGGCTGTCTTTTCTTCTGGAAAAGGCCGCCTCTAGGGAAGCCAAGATGTGGAGGGTCTACGTGCCAAAGAAACCCTCCTCACAGGTGAGGATGGTTTTAACCACTGGGTGCCTTCGTTCATTAAATTATGAATCGAGTCAGATAAATAATAAGCAGTAAATTCCAATGGATGAAATAGTGCTTAAAATACTTGATTTACGTTTTTATGGTTATCTTCTCTTCTTTGATTGATTGTTAAACTCATAGATAATGAGATTACTAAGTGAGCTGGCTGTTTTCTGTAAAGTAGGTACAGTAGTAGGTTGATAGTTCTGCTGCGTCACAAACACGACAGTTTCATAACACGTAATGATGAAGCAGCCGTGTATCAGAAACGCTGTGAGTCACTGAACAAAGACAACACATGTTCTGTTTCATCACATCCATCACCAGCTGGTCTCACCCAGTTTATACGTCAGTCCAGACACATACTCATATGATGTCACAACGTCTAGTTTCATCACACCCTCAGTTGGTCACACCTAGTGAATGGGCTCGTCCTAACCTGTAATTACTTCAATCCTTAATCTAAATCATTCCATGCTTCCTTTTTTACTTTAAAGTATGTTTTTAGGTGTTTTTGCCTTTATGAGATATGAGATAGGACAGCAGAAGAGAGACAGGACATGTTGGGAGGAGAGAGCGGGGGGAGGAGGGGACATGCACCAAAGGGCAGAGGTTGGATTTGAACCCATGGCTGCTGCGAAGAGGAGTCTAGTCTCCATACATGGGGCGCACGACATAACCGCCAGGCCATCCAGACATACACTGTGTTTGATTTCATCATTTCATGCAGCTTCATAAAGTAGTTATTGTCTTCCACATAATCATAAGCCTTTCATTTTTGACTCAAATTGAAAATGAAAACTTTATTTTGGTAAAAAGGTTGTCAACAAAAAATCTGAAATCTGAAAATGAATTTCCCGACTTAACTCATTCTGAAAATATGATTGTTGTTTTCAGAAGAAGAAAAAAAATTCCCACTATCTTGGAAAACCTGTCTTCTCTGTTTGACGATAAGGAAGTCTACCTGCTTTATTTCTCAGGTATTTTCTCTGAACATTTCCTGCTTAGAGACTTGTTAGAGCGGCTCCCTCGGCGTGTCGTGATGAAGCGATCTCTGGCTCATCTAATGAAGCTAATCGAGCTAATTGAGCAGATGGGATTGACAGTGGGGCATCTCTAGTCTGTAATCTGTACGAGAGACACCTGCAGCGCTGCAGTTACACCACTAAAGAAACAGTAATGCTCAGAGATGATCCAGAAAATAAATATGATCTTTGCTGTGTGCATAAGCTATAAACACAAGTCATCACAACTCTGGTGCACGACCACTTAATGCGTGATCCGTGCTACCTGCACTCAGTCTTTACACTCCCAGCTGATCTAATGGTGTAGAGATTCAAGTTAAATGGAATTAACATCGAGGTAATCTCTGACTGTTAATCCAGATCTTGTACTGCTGTGTCACTGCAGTGTGTTCATGTGTCTGCCACTTTAATCTGGCCAATGGGACACGTTCCACCTCCTGCTGTTAATCTGTAGGTTTTGGATCCCAGAGTGCAGCCAGGTTAGCCAAGCACGGAAACCTCTGGTCCCGATCCAAACAACCATTCATGTCTTTATGTAGGCGTTGTTAGTTAATTGGCTGCTTCTGAACGTGTTTAAAAAGAAGGGGCACAAAGTTTCCTCAGCATGCTGGCCGGGGCATTTAAGTGAAAATAAAAGTAAATCCCATCAATAAACTTTAACATTTCCTGGAGGAAAAACTTGGCAATAACCTCGACAAAAATCAAGACCTCAGACAGCCTGAACCGCCTCACTAACTGCTACTAATGTGTGCGTACAGACTGTGCTTATCACGATGGTGAAACATACACATTAACCTGACTTTATTTGAAGAACACAAACACCTGTCTTATCAAGGCACTGGACCTGCCTATCGTTGGTTATGTGTTGTCAATGATAAAAAGGCAGTAAATGACGGCGCTGGGACAGATGTTATGAAACTTATCAGCACCTTTTACCGAGTTTGCAGAGGTGTAAACTGGTGTAAGAGGTTACTCTGTCTCCTAAGGACAAATAAACAACAACAGTGTTTCTGGGTGAAATAAGCTGCTGCATGCATGATCATTGTCTTAGTTTAATTACATCTTCCTGTGGTCGTTTACTTAATGGTAATGCAAACGTAATGACGAAGACGCACAAAGGCGATAAAGTTTTGTTCAGTACTAAACCATGCAGATTTATTTTTGGCCAATAGGATTGAAGAAAAAATCAATGCAAAAAGACAAATACTCCAGAATAAGCATAGTTTGCATTACTCTAATTTTCACAAGTAGATCGTTTATTTTTTTATCAAAACGTTAATCTGTAAGCTTCTGTGGTAACACTTTACTTTACAGGTCCGCAAATTTCGTCGTAATTAGGTGATAATTAGACAATAATTACTCCTGAATTTCATGACAATTGGGTGAAAATTAGCACGTAACTTCTTTGAAATAATTAATTTCATGAAGAAAATCATAGAATATCTTCAGTCTGACTTTGTGAACAGCAGCTGATGTGATTCAGGATTCATTCATAAATGTCTGAGTTAGAATGACAGCTGAGTTCATTTAGTTTTATAGGAGTTCCAGTGTTAATCTTTTTTTGGTTAATCATATAAAGCTGATCTCAGTCATTTATTACCAAAAGCTGTAATCATTATTGCTTACAATTAAATTTGGGCATTATTTCAAAGAAGTTAAGTGCTAATTTTCACCCAATTGTCATGAAATTCGGGGGTAATTATCGTCTAATTATCACCTAATTACGACGAAATTTGCGGACCTGTAAAGTAAAGTGTTACCGCTTCTGTCAGAGAAACTTTTCAGTGCTGCGATTCTTATCAAGTCCTGTGTTTGCTTCTGAAATTGAGGATCTGGACTCATTTGCCTCCTTTTTACCTCACAACTGTGAAAAAGCATGCACCTTTTAACTGGTCAGAGCGACTCCGACTGTATACCCGCAGCAGCCAATGAGAGCGAGCAGACTTGGAAGCGGCCGGATTTTGCGTACTGACAACTCAACCTAAACTCACACTGCATATAAAATGAAGCTGAACAAAATCCGTCTTCTCAGCCAGGATTTCATCCGTAGTGTTTTTCTAATTTTCAGTTTTTCGCTGCAAAACACACAGCAGGAAAGCCAGCTGTCGATGTCGATCCTCCTTATTTGTTTCTCTTCTGAAGTCACGTTTGATCACGCGAGTTTCTTTGAGATCTCGTCTCTGTGAAATTGTTACTACAAACGGCAGGTGTGTGGTCTCTTGGTCTGGCACAGACGTGTAGTGTGTGCATTCGAGGATTATAATACTAAAATTGGTTAAAACTGTCCTTGGTTGCAGCCTATGTTGGACTTTGTAAATGTAGCAACACTGCAACACGGCTGAAACTGATGGACACACACTTACTGTAGCAGCTGAAACGCAACACTGTTTTTCTGAACTAGCTAACATTTCATCAAACTGGGGACTGGTTGTCCTCAAGAAGCTGGAAATGGAAATACAATTAATCCAAATACAGTTCCTGGAGTAGGCAGTGAAATGTGTTAACTGTAATAAACAACGTTTATTCTGTTCCGAAACTTTATTCACCTCGCAGGTGGAAACGCAGACTACAGCATCCAGGTAGTCTCCCTGCACACAAGCGCTCACATGCGCACGCACCACCCCAGTTCAAGGTTCACAATCAAAACATGTTTACCGTAAAGAATACAGTAAAGGAGAAATACACTTTAACAAATGAACTCGGGTTTATCACCTCTGGGTGCTGATATGAAAACAGACAGCCTTCAGTTTTCCAACATATCAGGAAGGGGGCATTTTATGTCAGTCTCACAAGGAGATAATTCCCATATTCTTTTGTGTAACCATGCCACCATAGGGCTCTTATAGTTGTACTCCTAGATCTGTAGCTCTATGTGTTGGATGGCTGGCAATAAGCAATATCTGTGCCGAATACTAACAAAAAAGGTTTGAATACACATCTGCTTACAGGATTTTTGTTGTCCTCTACAGCCAGGGTGGGACCATGACTTTGGACTGGAAGACATGGGGAGGGGGTACATTTAAAAAAAGGCAAATGTTAGGTATGCTCCAGTTACCCTGAACTTGTAAAACACACAAGATGAACTCTACGACCTTTTGGGCCCTGAGAAGGAGCTAAAACAAGTGACCCATGCTGTACACAAACAAAAAAAAACTAAAAATATGTTGATTTTCTCGTTGCTGCTGTGACCTGAAGAAGCGGTAGAAGATGGATGGATGATACTTTGACAGATTGAGTCTTTTTGGGAAACAAGTGGAAGTAGGCCAGTTGTTTTTAGTTAAGACAGTAAAGAGCTCAGAGGCTGAACGGTGTCAGGTTGCAGATTAGTTTGTGAGCGGGGTCAGTGTCCTTCTGACCTTTGTCTCCTGCTTCCAGTCCAGTGTTACACATGCTGCACACAGTCGCACACACAACCAGTGTGATCAGCCTCAACACAACTTAGGAATACAAACAGCTCTGCAAAAATAAAAATAAAAAACACTCAAAATGTTCCTTTAATCTGCACCTGTGCATGCATGGAAGCTGTTCTATCCAGTGTTTAATTTCCACACTGGGATATCTCATTCTACTTAATGAAGTACTGATATGGCGATCACCTGAACCAAATCTCACTTTACAATGAAAGGTGTAAAAACCTACTCTTGCCGTTGCTCCACGAGCGACATAATGTCAACAGCAGTGTGAAAGACTGATTGAGCATGCCAACATGCATGAAGGCCGCAGTTAGAAATCAGTACCGGGCTGCACCAGCTGAGATAGTTCCACTGAGGCAGAAGGTGTAACTTAAATCTTACTCCTAGCTCTTAGTAGGTGTGTCCACAAAATACAGTTGCCATGGTGATCGTTTTAAAAGGTGGGATCACTTGGAGGAGGAGGAGAGGGTTTTATTGGCTGTTTGGTGTCAGCAGTGCGTCCTCCGTCATAGATCACATCCCTCCCAAATGTGTGAAGACTTTGATTCGTTGTTCTGCTGTTTTTTACCGTGAGGAGAGGCCGTTCGCCAAAAAGATTGATTTTTGGAGATTTTTGGGCCTTTTATGTAGAGATGGGACAGTGAATAGAGTCAGAAACCAGAGAGAGCGAGAGTGGAGAATGACATGTGGGAAAGGAGCCACGGGTCGGATTTGAACCCGGGCTGCCCGTCTGGAGGACAACAGTCCTGTAAATGGAGTGAGCTCACTGACTACAACACTACCAGCACCCTAAACTACCTCTTGTTTTAGTTGAAGATTTCACCCCTCGCTGTTATTTTACATTACATTGTAGCTGTAGATTAGCTGCTGTTCCCACTTTATCACGATGCTTCGGAAGTTTCAAGAATTTCCAGTTTGAGATGCAAGTGTGAACGCTAGCTGACGAATTTCTCACCCCGACTTTACCTGGACGTCTTCCTGCCAGGCCTCTAGTGTATTTTCAATGAAGTCAGGGTGAGCCGATGTGTGAACGCAGCAGGAAATATTCAGGCAAAATTCACAGCGAGCAAACAGGCGGGGATGATGACATTCATAACGTGTGAATGCAACAAAGCTTTTTCAAATTCTTTTCTGCTCGCCTGTATGTTCTTTTTCACTCGCTCATTGATGATGTGAACATGTCTCATTACACGTAGCATTGATCTAAAGGCAAACACTGTCATCATTGAAAACGGTGATTGACTGTCGCTGTGTCTTGGTCTTTTTTACGATCTTGTCTTGCATCCTGTGCGCCCCCCCCCCCCCCCCCCTCAATCAGAGAGGGGAAACTTCACTCTTTGAGGGCAGGCTGTCCTGAAATTATCTAGAAATCTTCAGTTTTGCGTGTGTGAAAACCACTCCACAGATATGCAGGGAATTTGCTAAAGAAGTAGCCACCATGCCATCGCTGCGTTTACCCTCAACATGGGGTGAATAGCTCTGAGTAATAAACAGACAATTTACCTACCACAAGTAGGAATGCCCACCCAACCTGACGTTTGGTGAAGTGCTTCTTCGGGATGTTTTGACAGCTGTAACCTCATCCCAAACTCACAAACATGCATCTGAAGTGAAACAGAATAATATATATTTAATAGTTTGACATGCATTTAATAGATTATGTATTTGGTTTGGTTTTAGACACAAAGACGCAGATTTTCATTGGAGGTAAGCTTGAGGTAAACATATGTAAATGATATGGCAGCTGTCAGACGATGAAAAACCTGGAATTCCTGGAAGGAATTTTGGACGAGGCTTTGGTCTGATTGTTGAGGAAGATCCTGTTTCTCTGCTTAGTGAGAGTATGTCCGACACAAAGGCCTCCTCCAGGTCCTCATGAAATACTCCAAGTAGTAGACTGAATTGGGAAAGTTAGTCCTGTTTGGCCCTGTAGCAGAAAGCAGGCCGACTGCTGCCCTGAAAACGCCTTGCTGTGAAACGGAGAGAAGTGAAGCTCCTCGGGGCCTCAGAGCCTCTTTGTTGTTTTCTTGTTGTCGTGTCTTTGTCCAGAAATAGTTTCTTCTGTGTTTTCTGTGTCCTGATTTAAACTTCGGGATCAGCTGGTGGACGGCTGTTTATAGGTACAACTGGCAGAAGGTTGTTTCTCTATTTGACGTTTTTATCACATGACTTTATCAGTATCAATGGAAAAATTGATTGATTTATTCTCCACTCAATATGAGACATTCATTACCTCATTGTTTTGTTTGTATAGGGCTTTCACACTTACAGAAAACTCCTGATATTTCCAGGAGGAGCTGTATGTGTGAACGCAAACGGACACATTTTTGACTCGGTCTTCACCTGGAGTTTCTCCTGCCAGACCCCTAGGATTTCCGAGTGAGCTGATGTGAGAACGCAGCGGGATATTCTCCGGAGAATTCACCTCGAGCTGTGCACCGTACATGTCTGCAGTACACGGAGCATAGAGTGTCTGCACTCTACCGCTACGATCTCCGTGCACGTTATTAAACGGCTGAATTACGTTTCTTTTCTCCATTATGTGCTCCTCTGCTCTTTCGTTGATGTTGTGATTCCGTCGAACTACATGTAGCATGGGTATAAAGGCAAATATTGTCATTATAGCGTCGTATAGCGGACTCTGTTGCTTCGTCCGCTACATCTGTGTCGTTTCTACGTCATGTCTTACCTCAGGAGACCCCCCGCCCCCCCTCCCGTCTGACAGGGATAGTCTCCCGCTGTGAGGAGCATATGTGAACAGCCAGGTCAGGAGAATATCCAGAGCAGTCCTCCTGAAATGATCTAGATATTTTCAAGAGTGCATCTGTGAAAACGGCTCTAGAAACGATTTGCTGTACTTTCACATCAAAATAAATTGAAGATGTTACTTTGGATTTTTCTTAACAATTGATAAATGAATTGCCAAAGACTCTACGCATTCAATGAAATAACCTTGAACTACTTAAATGTTACATTAACAATCATATGAACTCTAGATCTAAGCTAGAAACAAACGAGATAACGAAACGTGTCGTCGTGCTGATGAGGAAACTTTCTCTCATTCTTCTCTTTCCTCAACACGACAGATAACTTCAGTGTGCTCGCGCCACAGCCGACTGTCAGCTGTGTTTTCAGTTATCAAGAAAACAAACCTTAATGTGTTGTGACCACAAACTCATCACCACACAAAGAAAGTGTTGTTTAGCCTGCTGCAGTGAAAACAGTGTTTTTGTTTTGCCAGTTAAACTGACAAACAAGTCCATTAAAGGCTTCTGCCTCATTAGCTTCAGTGGTGAAAACAAACAGCTTACGGGGACGAAGCCGCTGATGTTTAACTTTGTTTGTTGGTTTCAGGATACAGACATCTCCCCGGCCCAGCGGGACGAGGCCGTGCGCTGGTTGACGGAGCTCCATGGCAGACTGCAGCTGTACCCAGAGACCCTGGTGTTAGCTGTTAGCATCCTGGACCGTTTCCTCGCTCCCATCAAGGTAAAAAAAAAAAAAAACATCACTTGATCTGCTTTAATCCTGATGTGGCGGTGAGTGTCGGCAGACCCAATAACTCATCTAGTGAACACCAAAGGGTGCTCAGGTTGGATCAGTGTTTGTTCTCTGTAAATCATGAAACAAAGAGTCCGGCCAGAAGCTGCTGTTTTTCTAAAGTGTCCTGAGATAAGATTTTTTATAGCATGGTGCTATATAGATAAAAATGGATTAATTAATTTGTTGAAATGTATTTATAAGGCAGCTTTCAGGGCACTGGTGGCGCAGTGGTTAGTGCGTGCGTCCCATACGTATATAGAGGCTATAGTCCTCAACGCGGGCGGCCCAGGTTCGAATCCAACCTGTGGCTCCTTTCCCGCATGTCAATCCCCACTCTCTGATTTCCATCTCTATCCACTGTCCTATCTCTCCAATAAAGGCACAAAAAGCCCAAAAATAAATCTTTATAAGGCAGCTTTCATAAAATAACGTAGCCAGAAGACTTTCACATCGCAGCATTAAAACAACACAGACAGAAAACAAGAACAGAAATAATCTACAAAGGAAACAATGTGTCAGGACTTAAACAACAACAATCACATATTCAAATGTAAAAAGACTGGGCGCCGGTAGTGTCGTGGTTAGTGCGTGCCCCACATATGGAGGCTGAAGTCCTCCAAGCAAGCGGACCGGGTTCGAATCTGGGCCTGTTTTCCCGACACATCATTCCCCACTCTCTCTTCCTCCCTGATGTCTGACTCTATCTACTGTCCTAGCTCTACAATGAAGACATAAAAATCCCAAAATAAATCTTGAGGGGAAAAAAAAAGGTAGTTAGACAAACGTCTTGATACTCCCACTGCTGTTCAGCTACGATGACGAGGATCGTCCTAACAGCTGTCTGGCTCACAGCTGACGATCTGGGTTTACACAGGAGCAGAGACATATCTGAATGTCAGGTCAGGACAACGCTCCACTCCACGGACAGAAAGTTAATGTTTGTAGCTGTGGAATAAAATGTTCTGAGATTATCAGGGCCCTGAACTCTGTGTTTTCCTGATAAGACTCACTGTTCAGCAGCACTGTGTGTCGGGAGCACTTCAGACTAAAGTTAATCTGGGACGTCTTGTCAGCTGGAGGCGCTTCTTTTGTCCTGTGAGATTTAGAGAGTTTTTACCACGTTTTAATTTTGTGATCCCGACTACATCAGTGATAAAAACCGCTACCGTGTCTTTTTTTTTTATCTTGCTGAAGAGAAATGTCCTCAGCATCCGTGCACATCAGAAAAACAAGAGTATACACATGTAACAACATCAGGCAGATTAAAAAATAACATTGAGATTTAAAAGTAAAGCAAGGGGATATGATCAAATGTTCAAAAACTATATGAAGGCAGCACATCTCCAGTTCCAAGTTAAGGAGGACCAAACACGTCGACTGACCAGTTTATTTGGCTCACATGCAGAGGCTTTTTAGGTCGGGTACAATCACTTCTATCTGAACCAGTTCTCTTGCCCGCTTCCATCGCTGCAACACCTGCTGGTTTGACCTGATAACTGCTCTCATATCTGGCAAACCGAGGGGCGTCCAAAACGGCCGTGTGGGGGTGCCTTAAAACCGCCTACCTTCTCTGGTCCAAACAAATCCAGACCATTCAGGACCAGAATCTAAAGTTAGAAGGAGGACATACTGGCTGCTGCATTGTTGTCAGAGAAGCCAGCACTTCAACGTAGCATGTTTCCTTAATGTCTGATCATGTAGTGATGGAGTGTAAACGTGCAGTAAAGCAACAAAGGGGTCTGCTCTTTTTCATCTGCACCAGAACTTTACTTTTTGCACAAACTGAACAGTGATTCATAATGAAAATCTCTTTCAGCATCCTGACAACTGAATAACATTCATCAGCTGAAGTTTGCTAGGATTCAGGACTGTGGTGTAAACCTGACTGTAAAACTTGACAGAGTTACTGATTGATTGTTTTGATTGTTTGTCTTCAGGCTCGTCCAAAGTACCTCCGCTGCATCGCCATCGCCTCCTTCTTCCTGGCTGCCAAGACCTGTGAGGAAGACGAGGTGAACACACACTCACACACATCAGAAAGTAGCGGTTCGTGCTTCGTGTAAGCCACATACTTCCATCTTTAATATAACTGACAAAGCCTCAGATGAGAGGTGCACTGGCGACTGCTCTGATACGCAGTGACTGCTTTTTGTTGAGTGAATTTCACACACAGAAATTGAGTGATCCGCTTAAGCTTCACAAACACCTGAGAGATATCTAGCAATTAAAAACACCTCAACATTTCAGAGAGTCTCAATCTGGTACTGAGAAATTTGTTTTGTCTGTAGCAACAGCCGAAAGCCAATGAGAGCGCATGAAACAGAGAGAGGGAAATATCTAGGGGAGGAGGGTAAAAAAAGCAACAGAACATTATATTCTTTTCTTATTCATACTTTTTTTTTTTACTTCAAATCAAAGCAGAAAACAACTTGCATCAGTAGCTCTTTCAAGTGTTTATGGTTTTGAGACCTCAGAGGATCAATCATGCGGCGTTAACTGAATTCTCACAATTGTTTCTGTGTCTGTCTGTTTGTGTGTGTGTGTGTGTGTGTGTGTGTGCGTGTGTGTGTTTCAGTGTGTGCCCTCTCTGAAGGAGCTGGTTGACTCCAGCAGCTGTGGCTGCTCTTCTGCAGAGATCCTGAGGATGGAGCGTCTCATCCTGGACAAACTGAACTGGGATCTGCACACCGCCACAGCACTGGACTTCCTGCACATTGTACGTCTTTTAAACACACACAGACACACACACACACACAGACACACACACACACAGAGACAGACAGACAGACAGACAGACAGACAGACAGACAGACAGACAGACACACGAACACGAACACATGCAACCTTCATTGAGTCTCATATTATCTGATATATCATTCTCTGGCCTTTGTTTGTGTTTGAGCCTGCAATATCCATTCAGTGCAGCTTGTGCCACCTGGTGGTAAAAAAAGGTAACTGCAGGCTTTCTGCCTGCTGCACCTTACTTTGAAACCTCCCTCTGCATGATATTTTGGGCAGTTATTAAAGGAGTTCCTCTCCAAAATGAGTTTCAATTAAGCAATGAGTGAAACGATGTCAGGTTCAGGAGTCGAATGTAAATCAGTTCTTTTCATACAGTTGTAGATTCTTTTTTGGATTTCATCCTTTCTTTAGATGTTCTCAACATGTCTGCCTTTTTTCCCGTCACTTAGAGCCATTATCATGAGCAACTACCCTAAAATTCCCTGCATAAGACGCACTTTTAATACCTGTTTTTTCATCTAAAAAGTTGGCTGCACCCTATATACTGGTGTGATCAATAAGCCAGAATAAACCGCTGACACAAGCGCTGTTAAGACTGTAAGTGCAGAAGCCGCCACCATCCACCACTGTACGCGACCTCATGTAAATGAAAATTCGCCTCGATTCATTGTGAGCTGTGCTGGGACACATAGCGACGCAGATCAAACTGGCAGCGCCACTTTTTAACAGCTTCTCTCCCTCATTAGGTCATAATCATGCATTTAAAGAAATGGTGATATACTGTTCAGTAAATAAAGCTTGTGAAGCGCTCTGTTCACTGAAAGAGTCCTCAATTAAAGTCAATGAGTGACCAGCGGAGGTGGGCAGAACCACTCGCAGGTTGCGGGTCGGTACTTCACGACTTTTACCGCAGGCTGAGAGCTCAGCCTCCGTACTGTCTCTAGTAGAAGTGCAATCTTCAAAAAGCAAAAACAGATGGTACTTAAAGAGCTGCACAGAAACTGCGTGTTGTGCTTTATGCTGAACACAATGGAAATCATCATGCAGGAGGAGGACACGAGCGCATACACGGCATCCGGCACAGTAATCGTACATATACAACCCCAAACATTCAGACAATATTAGGGTTATACACTGATTTTTATCATTTACTTGGAATGGTATTTTCTACTAGCCTACACCTGTAATAATGTTTTGTTTTTCTCTTCCCCACAGTTCCATGCGATGGTGTTGTCGTGTCGTTCTGGGTTTTTGGACTCCATGTTGGGACTGAACCGCTCTCAGCACCTCTCCATGCTCACGCGACGGCTCTACCAGTGTCTGTCCGACCACACACTCATACAGGTACACGCACACATCCTCACTTTATCCCAGTAGAAATCTCTGCTCTGCTGCTGTTATGAGAAACTTGTCAACTGAAAGCAAAGCTGGTTTTGCCACCTGCCTGAAAACTGAACAAGCTTGACCCTCATGTGCTCCCGTAGCTGAGAGGATCCATGCTGGCCTTGGCCCTCATCACTCTGGAGCTGGAGACCTGCTGTCCTGACTGGCTGGCTCTCACCATCGACCTGCTGAAGAAGGCACAGGTACCAAAGTCAATCTGCCTTTAGGTCATTCAGACTCTGCAAATGTTCAGTTTGGATCAGCAGCAGCATTTAAAACTCATATCAAGAAACGTTGTCTGATTACTTCAGAAATTTGAAAAAGAAACTGGTTATGAAGGGGGGTTATGTCGCACACCCCATGTACAGAGGCTATAGTCTTCATCGCAGCGGCCATGGGTTAAAATCTGACCATGGCCCCTTGCTGCATGTCATCCCCCACTCTCTCCTCCCAACATTTCCGGTCTCTTCAGCTGTCCTATCTCATAAAGGCAAAAAAAAAAATGTAAAAACTGAAGACAGACAAAGACAACAACACATTGTGCTCGGGACTTTCTTCAAAATCTCTTTTTAATCAGGCTCAATTCATCAGAAAACTTGTATGTAGTATGAGAGTCTCTGAATGAGAAGACAGAAATGCAGTGCAGGGTAAGCCCAGCAGAGGGCGCTAAACAGACAGTCAAGGTGATCTGCAGTAGTTGTAAATGGAGTCAGAACAGAGGAGGTAATATTTACAGAGAGCTTGAACAAACTACAAAGTTCTTCTTTTTATAATCTCACCACTATCCACAAATCAGTCCGGTTCATTCTGTAGCTGCTGCCTGCTTCTGACCTCTTCTATGTTTGCCTTCCCTGCTCATTCATTAGAGCCAAAAGTCAATAAATTATAATTACATGTTTGTCCTCAAGCTGTTTGTCATTGTCTCTATCTTGGGGAAATTAATGTTTGCTGTGTATTGTACACAGAGCAATTCAGGAGCGCCGGCATGGTGGTTGTTGATCTTAACAATGAGACTCATAATTACCTTTAAGTGACACAAGTTATTATTGTTGTCTTTAGTTCATCTCTTTTACCTTTAATTTAGAGCACGCTGATTTAAATATCAATCCACCAACTTTATCAAAATAACAAAGTTCACTGGATGAGAATAAGCAATAAATAATGTCATGTCTTTTGTCCTGTCCCCCCCCCCCTTCTTCTCTCTCAGATCGACAGCTCTGAGTTGATTCGAAGCCGAGAGCTGGTGGCTCGTAGTCTGTCCACACCAAAGGCTTCCCTGCCTCCAAACACTGTCTACATCTACCAACCCCTGCAGAGCCCGACCACCCTGCAGCCTCCGGACCAGGACCCCACACTCCGCTGCTGCACACTGGGTTAGTTAAAGGGACACTGCCCTAGATTTTACACATCAAAGTCTATTCCCATGTGCCGGAGAATACTACTTCATATGTGAAAATGTATCCGTGTGGCTGGAGTGGGATGTCTGGTGTCAGTCCTGAACGTATTCAAGCATTTCTGTAACTTCTCTTCTCTCCAGGGATCAGAAACTCCACCACCGAGTCTTCCAGGGACCACGCCTTCGTCACCGCTGTTCCTCAGGAGCAAATAACACCTGGCTCCTCTACTGACATCCCAGCGCTGCTCTCTCCACCCAAAAACCTCCGCCATCTTAACCACCTGCAAAAGGTCACACTGCGCTGCAAAGCCTCCTCCAAACGCAAGGTAACACCATCTCTCTTTCTCTCTCTCTCTCTCTCTCTCTCTCTCTCTCTCTCTCTCTCTTTCTTCCTCACTTGCAGGCTGCAATACCTTGAGTGTCTACTTGAGGCTGGCTGCAAAAGCCAATAAAATATCCCCATTTAAGTCCCATCTTAAAATGCCTGTCGCTACATAACTCTGTCTGTGTGTCCAGGTGGAGGAGATGGAGGTAGATGACTTCTTCGACGGCATCAAACGACTTTACAACGAAGACATTACCACCACAGCCGTCCAGGAGGGGGCGACACCTGCACCAGGGGTGTTAGCAACAGGAGGTGGAGAAGGAGAAGGAGGTCTGGGTGTCTGCAGTGTCCTGTTATCCAGACAGGAAGGCAGCTGTTCCCCCTGCCCGCCTCTGCAGCCAGTCAGTGCCTCCTAGAGACCAAACAGGAACCAAAACCGCCTTCACGCGCTCACCATCTTTATTTTTCACTTTCAAATTCAAGTCCACAAATGAGGCAACAGTGATAAGCAACAGTGATGGGCAACTCCCCCAGCAACTATGAAAGAGAAAGCTCGTATTCAATGTTCTCATTTGCATTAAAGCAATATAAAGGCAGCTCCTCTGGAAAGGTTGCCCATCAGAGGTTGCCAGAGAAAAGTGTGGCACATGTAGAAAACATTCATGTTGTCACACAAAGTGGACGGTGATAAAGACGGTTTCAGTGGTGAAGGCGGTTTTGGTTTCAGTACAAATGACCCCGAGCTGCTCAGCCGCCCCGAGGTCAGCCGCCATCGTCCCCCTCAGCCAGGAAAAACAGAGCCCAAAAAAAGTTTAAACATTTAAAAACTAAAAAACGTGCTGCTGCTAATATCTTAATAATTATATTTGTTAAACACAAATACAATATTACAAAAATGTTAAAAAAAATATCTTCAAGAAAACCTAGAATTAACGTCTTCACTCCCCGTGTCTCACTCTGTCATTGTTCGTCAACTTATATTTGTTTTTCACATCTTCATCTGTCCATTTTCATGTTTTTATTCCGACTTCTTCCCTTTCCTCCCTCACTCTGCATGTCGTCATCTCTATTTATAACCTCTGCTTAGAGTGGAAATCAAATGTATGAATGTTGCTCAGTAGACAATTATCTGTCATATTCGCCCAGATAGAAACATTTTTGTTGGTTTTTTTCAAGTGAAGTGTGATTTGATTGTTAATAAGATGCTAATATAAAGATCCCTCCTCCGTTGTTCCTCTTCTCCCTCTCAGCGTGTTGTGACACCTCGTCTGAATGAAACTTTCTCAGGTTGTTTTATTCAAATGCAAACCAAATCTGTTTCCTCCTGCAGAAGTCTTGACTTCAAAATGCTGATTTAGGGTTTGTTTAGAAGCCAAATTCAACAAACTCCTTAGTTACTTAATCAGCTTATAAGCTGATTTAACCTTTATAGTCTGTTACTATTTACCTAAAAAAAGTGTCAACAATCCTGAAGGACCTACAGTACTTTTTGTCCGATCAGGGCCTTCGACTCCTACTTAAACATCCAGGCTTGACTGAAGAACAGCGCTCTGGTAAAGATCAGATGTCACTCAGAGTTGTGGTATTCAAATGTAATAAAACAACCTTGAGTAAATTGAATTATTCTAAGATGAGAAACAGAAATGTGACAAGTGACGATCTTCACTTCGATGTTTAAATACTTCCGTGACAATACCCTCTGTTTTCATCTCTTGAAGTTCTGTTGAATATCTATTTTTATTCCTGTAAAAAGCTCTGTTGATCCTGCTGGGGGAGTTTCTGGTGGCTGCTCCGGGTCCCTGAATGCATCACGGCACCAATGAATAAAGAGATAAGAGATTAAAACTGGCTGAGAATCCTGTCTTCATTTTATCTCACAAAATGTTTTAATGTATTTCATTTTAGGTGTACAGATGATTGTTGTCTTGCTCCAAGTGGATTGACATTTAAAGACCAGGGCCCGTATTCACAAACATTCTGAGAATCCTCTCAGAGATATTTGAAACATACAGGGTTATATAATAGGAATAAGTATATATTTAATTGTTTTGTATTTATTTCATTTTTATTTTTGTTTTGCTTTTATTATTTTATATGAATGTACATTTAATGTGAAGTAGTATCCTGACCTATAACTCAAGCTACATACTCCGGTACAGTAGGTGGCGGTATTCACCTCTAATTATGGTTGTAACCTACCATTCAATTAAAAGAACAGAAGAAGAACAGATATCCCAGCATTCATTTCGGCATCCAAACACGGACCCGGGAAGAAGCAGGCAATATAAGAGATTTGTGTTTTTCGCCTATTATTTCAACACTAAATTCACTTCTAAAAATATTTGAGGCGGGAAATCAATGCTGAAGAATCTGAAAATGTACAGTTTTACTGTTGCTCCGATGTTTTCGGAGTTCAGAAGCTCCGTAAGATACAGCGGGGACAGCTAGCAAGCAAGGCCGTCATTCACGTCTCCTATGGCCGCACAGTCACACAGACAACTGCGGTCAGAGGATCCACTGCAGCGCGTAAAGGAGGAGAGAAGCCCCGACCACAAGTGTTTGATATATATGTAGCAGACCCGGCTGGAGCAATGGATGACTCTTTTTTCATTGACTGATGGTTTATTATACCTTTTATTTCATTGAGCAGTGCAATGATCACAAACACACCGTAAGAGCTGTATAAAGAAAAACAAAAGAGGAAAACAACTATTAAACATAAACCATATACCAAATATACAAACAAAACAAATATAGCATAAATATTTACAATATAACCACGTGTCAAATATACAAACAAAACAAATATAGCATAAATATTTACAATATAACCACGTGTCAACAAATGAAGATATATAAATAGAAAATTCATGAGGTTCCCTTCAAAGTTAAAATTTTGTCACATATATCTGATAAAAACAACAGTGAAATTGATCGTACACAATACCAAACCCAAAGTTACAACCCATAACCTTAAATCAAAATTGTGCGTCGAAGGCCCATGTAAACAGCTGGTGGCGAGGAAACAGCTGATCGCCCAAACAAAACGACTTCATGTTTGGCATGACAACTGAGCTCCACACGAGCACACAACAAACAAAACATCGGAAACAAATCAAACATGCTGGGTAAAGAATTAAACTAACCCTTTTTTTAAACATTTTTTACCTTTTTCAAAATGGTCTTTTACAATATACGCAAGTTTTGCTCCGCTGTTACTCAGTCATTACATTACAGTGACTATTTCTTCTAAATCAAGGGGCACTTGAGGAAATCACAGTGTGCACAGTAAAATAAGTTTAATACAATTGTAAGCTTACCTTCGATTTGTTATATCAGGCTCTTTGACTTTACCCATTGAGTTAAATTGGAATTTATTAAAGTTAATCATTAATTGTAGTTGGCATGCAAACTCCACACAGGCAGGCCCTGACCCCTGGAACTCAAGGTCCCAGAGTTCTTAGCGTTTCCAGCGTCTCTTCGAGTGACGTATAGAAGTTGCTTTTTGGTGTTAACAGCCTCTGCTACTGTGACGTCATAAATGACGTCCCAAAACACTCAAACCGAGGTTATATATGGAGGTGGTTTAAGCAATGCACGGCAGAGCGAGCAATGCAATGCAATGCAGAGCGAGCAATGCAATGCAGAGCGAGCAATGCAATGCAGAGCGAGCAATGCAATGCAGAGCGAGCAATGCACGGCAGAGCGAGCAATGCAATGCAGAGCGAGCAATGCAATGCAGAGCGAGCAATGCACGGCAGAGCGAGCAATGCAATGCAGAGCGAGCAATGCAATGCAGAGCGAGCAATGCACGGCAGAGCGAGCAATGCAGAGCGAGCACTGCACGGCAGAGCGAGCAATGCAATGCAGAGCGAGCAATGCACGGCAGAGCGAGCAATGCAATGCAGAGCGAGCAATGCAATGCAGAGCGAGCAATGCACGGCAGAGCGAGCAATACAATGCAGAGCGAGCAATGCACGGCAGAGCGAGCAATGCAATGCAGAGCGAGCAATGCAGAGCGAGCAATGCAGAGCGAGCACTGCACGGCAGAGCGAGCAATGCAATGCAGAGCGAGCAATGCACGGCAGAGCGAGCAATGCACGGCAGAGCGAGCAATGCAGAGCGAGCAATGCGATGCAGAGCGAGCAATGCACGGCAGAGCGAGCAATGCAATGCAGAGCGAGCACTGCACGGCAGAGCGAGCAATGCAATGCAGAGCGAGCAATGCACGGCAGAGCGAGCACTGCACGGCAGAGCGAGCAATGCAGAGCGAGCAATGCACGGCAGAGCGAGCAATGCAATGCAGAGCGAGCAATGCAATGCAGAGCGAGCAATGCAATGCAGAGCAAGCAATGCAATGCAATGCAGAGCGAGCAATGCACGGCAGAGCGAGCAATGCAATGCAATGCAGAGCGAGCAATGCACGGCAGAGCGAGCAATGCAATGCAGAGCGAGCACTGCACGGCAGAGCGAGCAATGCAATGCAGAGCGAGCAATGCACGGCAGAGCGAGCACTGCACGGCAGAGCGAGCAATGCAATGCAGAGCGAGCAATGCACGGCAGAGCGAGCAATGCAATGCAGAGCGAGCACTGCACGGCAGAGCGAGCAATGCAATGCAGAGCGAGCAATGCACGGCAGAGCGAGCACTGCTCGCAATGCACGGCAGAGCGAGCAATGCAATGCAGAGCGAGCAATGCACGGCAGAGCGAGCAATGCACGGCAGAGCGAGCAATGCAGAGCGAGCAATGCACGGCAGAGCGAGCAATGCAATGCAGAGCGAGCAATGCACGGCAGAGCGAGCAATGCAATGCAGAGCGAGCAATGCACGGCAGAGCGAGCATTGCAATGCAGAGCGAGCAATGCACGGCAGAGCGAGCAATGCAATGCGAGCAATGCACGGCAGAGCGAGCAATGCACGGCAGAAGTCTTGACTTCAAAATGCTGATTTAGGGTTTGTTTAGAAGCCAAATTCAACAAACTCCTTAGTTACTTAATCAGCTTATAAGCTGATTTAACCTTTATAGTCTGTTACTATTTACCTAAAAAAAAGTGTCAACAATCCTGCAGGACCTACAGTACTTTTTGTCCGATCAGGGCCTTCGACTCCTACTTAAACATCCAGGCTTGACTGAAGAACAGCGCTCTGGTAAAGATCAGATGTCACTCAGAGTTGTGGTATTCAAATGTAATAAAACAACCTTGAGTAAATTGAATTATTCCAAGATGAGAAACAGAAATGTGACAAGTGACGATCTTCACTTCGATGTTTAAATACTTCCGTGACAATACCCTCTGTTTTCATCTCTTGAAGTTCTGTTGAATATTTATTTTTATTCCTGTAAAAAGCTCTGTTGATCCTGCTGGGGGAGTTTCTGGTGGCTGCTCCGGGTCCCTGAATGCATCACGGCACCAATGAATAAAGAGATAAGAGATTAAAACTGGCTGAGAATCCTGTCTTCATTTTATCTCACAACATGTTTTAATGTATTTCATTTTAGGTGTACAGATGATTGTTGTCTTGCTCCAAGTGGATTGACATTTAAAGACCAGGGCCCGTATTCACAAACATTCTGAGAATCCTCTCAGAGATATTTGAAACATACAGGGTTATATAATAGGAATAAGTATATATTTAATTGTTTTGTATTTATTTTATTTTTATTTTTGTTTTGCTTTTATTATTTTATATGAATGTACAATTAATGTGAAGTAGTATCCTGACCTATAACTCAAGCTACATACTCCGGTACAGTAGGTGGCGGTATTCACCTCTAATTATGGTTGTAACCTACCATTCAATTAAGAGAACAGAAGAAGAACAGATATCCCAGCATTCATTTCGGCATCCAAACACGGACCCGGGAAGAAGCAGGCAATATAAGAGATTTGTGCTTTTCGCCTATTATTTCAACACTAAATTCACTTCTAAAAATATTTGAGGCGGGAAATCAATGCTGAAGAATCTGAAAATGTACAGTTTTACTGTTGCTCCGATGTTTTCGGAGTTCAGAAGCTCCGTAAGATACAGCGGGGACAGCTAGCAAGCAAGGCCGTCATTCACGTCTCCTATGGCCGCACAGTCACACAGACAACTGCGATCAGAGGATCCACTGCAGCGCGTAAAGGAGGAGAGAAGCCCCGACCACAAGTGTTTGATATATACGCAAGTTTTGCTCCGCTGTTACTCAGTCATTACATTACAGTGACTATTTCTTCTAAATCAAGGGGCACTTGAGGAAATCACAGTGTGCACAGTAAAATAAGTTTAATACAATTGTAAGCTTACCTTCGATTTGTTATATCAGGCTCTTTGACTTTACCCATTGAGTTAAATTGGAATTTATTAAAGTTAATCATTAATTGTAGTTGGCATGCAAACTCCACACAGGCAGGCCCTGACCCCTGGAACTCAAGGTCCCAGAGTTCTTAGCGTTTCCAACGTCTCTTCGAGTGACGTATAGAAGTTGCTTTTTGGTGTTAACAGCCTCTGCTACTGTGACGTCATAAATGACGTCCCAAAACACTCAAACCGAGGTTATATATGGAGGTGGTTTGAGCAATGCACGGCAGAGCGAGCAATGCAATGCAATGCAGAACGAGCAATGCAATGCAGAGCGAGCAATGCACGGCAGAGCGAGCAATGCAATGCAGAGCGAGCAATGCACGGCAGAGCGAGCAAAGCACGGCAGAGCGAGCAATGCAATGCAGAGCGAGCAATGCACGGCAGAGCGAGCAATGCAATGCAGAGTGAGCAATGCACGGCAGAGCGAGCAATGCAGAGCGAGCAATGCAATGCAGAGCGAGCAATGCACGGCAGAGCGAGCAATGCAATGCAGAGCGAGCAATGCAATGCAGAGCGAGCAATGCACGGCAGAGCGAGCAATGCAATGCAGAGCGAGCAATGCACGGCAGAGCGAGCAATGCAATGCAGAGCGAGCAATGCACGGCAGAGCGAGCACTGCACGGCAGAGCGAGCAATGCAAAGCAGAGCGAGCACTGCTCGCAATGCACGGCAGAGCGAGCAATGCAATGCAATGCACGGCAGAGCGAGCAATGCAATGCAGAGCGAGCAATGCACGGCAGAGCGAGCAATGCAGAGCGAG
The DNA here is from genome assembly GCA_020745685.1 of Tautogolabrus adspersus. Lineage (NCBI taxonomy): Eukaryota > Metazoa > Chordata > Actinopteri > Labriformes > Labridae > Tautogolabrus > Tautogolabrus adspersus. The sequence continues at coordinate 3,664,092 of CM036549.1, read as the reverse complement.
CAATGCACGGCAGAGCGAGCAATGCAATGCAGAGCGAGCAATGCAATGCAGAGCGAGCAATGCACGGCAGAGCGAGCAATGCAATGCAGAGCGAGCAATGCACGGCAGAGCGAGCAATGCAGAGCGAGCAATGCAATGCAGAGCGAGCAATGCACGGCAGAGCGAGCAATGCAATGCAGAGCGAGCAATGCACGGCAGAGCGAGCAATGCAGAGCGAGCACTGCACGGCAGAGCGAGCAATGCAATGCAGAGCGAGCAATGCACGGCAGAGCGAGCAATGCACGGCAGAGCGAGCAATGCAATGCAGAGCGAGCAATGCACGGCAGAGCGAGCAATGCAATGCAGAGCGAGCAATGCAATGCAGAGCGAGCAATGCACGGCAGAGCGAGCAATGCACGGCAGAGCGAGCAATGCAGAGCGAGCACTGCACGGCAGAGCGAGCAATGCAATGCAGAGCGAGCAATGCACGGCAGAGCAAGCAATGCACGGCAGAGCGAGCAATGCAGAGCGAGCAATGCGATGCAGAGCGAGCAATGCACGGCAGAGCGAGCAATGCAATGCAATGCAGAGCGAGCAATGCACGGCAGAGCGAGCAATGCAGAGCGAGCACTGCACGGCAGAGCGAGCAATGCAATGCAGAGCGAGCAATGCACGGCAGAGCGAGCAATGCACGGCAGAGCGAGCAATGCACGGCAGAGCGAGCAATGCAATGCAGAGCGAGCAATGCAATGCAGAGCGAGCAATGCACGGCAGAGCGAGCAATGCACGGCAGAGCGAGCAATGCACGGCAGAGCGAGCAATGCAATGCAGAGCGAGCAATGCACGGCAGAGCGAGCAATGCAATGCAGAGCGAGCAATGCAATGCAGAGCGAGCAATGCACGGCAGAGCGAGCAATGCAATGCAGAGCGAGCAATGCAGAACGAGCAATGCAATGCAGAGCGAGCAATGCACGGCAGAGCGAGCAATGCACGGCAGAGCGAGCAATGCAATGCAGAGCGAGCAATGCAATGCAGAGCGAGCAATGCACGGCAGAGCGAGCAATGCACGGCAGAGCGAGCAATGCAGAGCGAGCACTGCACGGCAGAGCGAGCAATGCAATGCAGAGCGAGCAATGCACGGCAGAGCGAGCAATGCAATGCAGAGCGAGCAATGCACGGCAGAGCGAGCAATGCAATGCAGAGCGAGCAATGCACGGCAGAGCGAGCAATGCACGGCAGAGCGAGCAATGCACGGCAGAGCGAGCAATGCAGAGCGAGCAATGCAATGCAGAGCGAGCAATGCACGGCAGAGCGAGCAATGCACGGCAGAGCGAGCAATGCACGGCAGAGCGAGCAATGCAGAGCGAGCAATGCAATGCAATGCAGAGCGAGCAATGCAATGCAGAGCGAGCAATGCACGGCAGAGCGAGCAATGCAGAGCGAGCAATGCACGGCAGAGCGAGCAATGCAGAGCGAGCACTGCACGGCAGAGCGAGCAATGCAATGCAGAGCGAGCAATGCACGGCAGAGCGAGCAATGCACGGCAGAGCGAGCAATGCAATGCAGAGCGAGCAATGCACGGCAGAGCGAGCAATGCAATGCAGAGCGAGCAATGCACGGCAGAGCGAGCAATGCAATGCAGAGCGAGCAATGCACGGCAGAGCGAGCAATGCAGAGCGAGCACTGCACGGCAGAGCGAGCAATGCAATGCAGAGCGAGCACTGCACGGCAGAGCGAGCAATGCAATGCAGAGCGAGCAATGCACGGCAGAGCGAGCAATGCAATGCAGAGCGAGCAATGCACGACAGAGCGAGCAATGCAATGCAGAGCGAGCAATGCACGGCAGAGCGAGCAATGCAATGCAGAGCGAGCAATGCACGTCAGAGCGAGCAATGCAATGCAGAGCGAGCAATGCACGGCAGAGCGAGCAATGCAATGCAGAGCGAGCAATGCACGGCAGAGCGAGCAATGCAATGCAGAGCGAGCAATGCACGGCAGAGCGAGCAATGCACGGCAGAGCGAGCAATGCACGGCAGAGCGAGCAATGCAGAGCGAGCAATGCAATGCAGAGCGAGCAATGCACGGCAGAGCGAGCAATGCACGGCAGAGCGAGCAATGCACGGCAGAGCGAGCAATGCACGGCAGAGCGAGCAATGCAGAGCGAGCAATGCAATGCAGAGCGAGCAATGCAATGCAGAGCGAGCAATGCACGGCAGAGCGAGCAATGCAGAGCGAGCAATGCACGGCAGAGCGAGCAATGCAGAGCGAGCACTGCACGGCAGAGCGAGCAATGCAATGCAGAGCGAGCAATGCACGGCAGAGCGAGCAATGCACGGCAGAGCGAGCAATGCAATGCAGAGCGAGCAATGCACGGCAGAGCGAGCAATGCAATGCAGAGCGAGCAATGCACGGCAGAGCGAGCAATGCAGAGCGAGCACTGCACGGCAGAGCGAGCAATGCAATGCAGAGCAAGCAATGCACGGCAGAGCGAGCAATGCACGGCAGAGCGAGCAATGCAATGCAGAGCGAGCAATGCACGGCAGAGCGAGCAATGCAATGCAGAGCGAGCAATGCACGGCAGAGCGAGCAATGCAATGCAGAGCGAGCAATGCACGACAGAGCGAGCAATGCAATGCAGAGCGAGCAATGCAGAGCGAGCAATGCAATGCAGAGCGAGCAATGCACGGCAGAGCGAGCACTGCACGGCAGAGCGAACAATGCAGAGCGAGCAATGCAATGCAGAGCGAGCAATGCACGGCAGAGCGAGCAATGCAGAGCGAGCACTGCACGGCAGAGCGAGCAATGCAATGCAGAGCGAGCAATGCACGGCAGAGCGAGCAATGCAATGCAGAGCGAGCAATGCACGGCAGAGCGAGCAATGCAATGCAGAGCGAGCAATGCACGTCAGAGCGAGCAATGCAATGCAGAGCGAGCACTGCACGGCAGAGCGAGCAATGCAATGCAGAGCGAGCAATGCACGGCAGAGCGAGCAATGCAATGCAGAGCGAGCAATGCACGACAGAGCGAGCAATGCACGGCAGAGCGAGCAATGCAATGCAGAGCGAGCAATGCACGGCAGAGCGAGCAATGCAATGCAGAGCGAGCAATGCAGAGCGAGCAATGCAATGCAGAGCGAGCAATGCACGGCAGAGCGAGCAATGCAGAGCGAGCACTGCACGGCAGAGCGAGCAATGCAATGCAGAGCGAGCAATGCACGGCAGAGCGAGCAATGCAGAGCGAGCACTGCACGGCAGAGCGAGCAATGCAATGCAGAGCGAGCACTGCACGGCAGAGCGAGCAATGCAATGCAGAGCGAGCAATGCACGGCAGAGCGAGCAATGCAATGCAATGCAGAGCGAGCAATGCACGGCAGAGCGAGCAATGCAAAGCAGAGCGAGCACTGCTCGCAATGCACGGCAGAGCGAGCAATGCAGAGCGAGCAATGCACGGCAGAGCGAGCAATGCAATGCAGAGCGAGCAATGCACGGCAGAGCGAGCAATGCAATGCAATGAAGAGCGAGCAATGCACGGCAGAGCGAGCAATGCAGAGCGAGCAATGCACGGCAGAGCGAGCAATGCAGAGCGAGCAATGCACGGCAGAGCGAGCAATGCAATGCAGAGCGAGCAATGCACGGCAGAGCGAGCAATGCACGGCAGAGCGAGCATTGCAATGCAGAGCGAGCAATGCACGGCAGAGCGAGCAATGCAATGCGAGCAATGCACGGCAGAGCGAGCAATGCACGGCAGAAGTCTTGACTTCAAAATGCTGATTTAGGGTTTGTTTAGAAGCCAAATTCAACAAACTCCTTAGTTACTTAATCAGCTCTTAATAAGCTGAGTTAACCTTTATAGTCTGTTACTATTTACCTAAAAAAAGTGTCAACAATCCTGCAGGACCTACAGTACTTTTTGTCCGATCAGGGCCTTCGACTCCTACTTAAACATCCAGGCTTGACTGAAGAACAGCGCTCTGGTAAAGATCAGATGTCACTCAGAGTTGTGGTATTCAAATGTAATAAAACAACCTTGAGTAAATTGAATTATTCTAAGATGAGAAACAGAAATGTGACAAGTGACGATCTTCACTTCGATGTTTAAATACTTCCGTGACAATACCCTCTGTTTTCATCTCTTGAAGTTCTGTTGAATATCTATTTTTATTCCTGTAAAAAGCTCTGTTGATCCTGCTGGGGGAGTTTCTGGTGGCTGCTCCGGGTCCCTGAATGCACCACGGCACCAATGAATAAAGAGATAAGAGATTAAAACTGGCTGAGAATCCTGTCTTCATTTTATCTCACAAAATGTTTTAATGTATTTCATTTTAGGTGTACAGATGATTGTTGTCTTGCTCCAAGTGGATTGACATTTAAAGACCAGGGCCCGTATTCACAAACATTCTGAGAATCCTCTCAGAGATATTTGAAACATACAGGGTTATATAATAGGAATAAGTATATATTTAATTGTTTTGTATTTATTTCATTTTTATTTTTGTTTTGCTTTTATTATTTTATATGAATGTACATTTAATGTGAAGTAGTATCCTGACCTATAACTCAAGCTACATACTCCGGTACAGTAGGTGGCGGTATTCACCTCTAATTATGGTTGTAACCTACCATTCAATTAAGAGAACAGAAGAAGAACAGATATCCCAGCATTCATTTCGGCATCCAAACACGGACCCGGGAAGAAGCAGGCAATATAAGAGATTTGTGTTTTTCGCCTATTATTTCAACACTAAATTCACTTGTGACGACCCCTGCTTAGAGTGTGTCTGTGCTCATGTTCTTGTCTTGTTTTTGAGGTGATGGTGATCATGTATCCTGCCTGATCTGGAGCACCTGTGCCCGTTGCTCCACCCAGGATATAAAGCCCCAGCTTCCTGCGCATCTCTCTCTCTCTCTATCTCTCACCCCGGCCTGAGCCTGGCTGATGCCAACACCATTTTGCTTTAGTTCTTCTGTTAGTGCACTCCTCAACACCACACACCATAATGCTTGTACACTCACCCACACATTCACCACTGACTATACTGATTTAACACACCTCATTTGTCTTGTTTGGATTGGTTTAACTTATTTTGTAATAAATTAATCCTTTTCTTTTGTTAAACTCTGGCTCCATCCGTTGTTTGTCATTACCCATGAGCCGGGTTATGACAAAATGGGGGCTCGTCCGGGATTGTTTTGTTCCTGTTGCGCAAAATTTTTCGCACGTTGTGAAATGTTTGTTTGAATTTGTAGCTCTGGATTTTGTTAGTTTGGTGAGTTAATTTGGCTTTGTTAAAACGTATAGTTTAACTTAAACTCATCATATTTTGCGTAACCTTCTTTGTCTGACTTTGTTTCTCATTTAGGTCAGAGCTGGTTCTTTGGTGCGCGCGTGTTTGCGTGCGTAAAGTTTGGCACACAACGCTTTTTTGTCTTTGTGATTGCTGGTCGCGGTAGAACTTAAGTCCACTCGGGCATGAGTGTTTGTTAAAATTTGGGGAAGAGAATTAGTTGTTTGCTTGGCTTAACGGGGCAAAGGCATTTGTTGCTCTGTGTTGTCAGTAGTTTGCAGAAGAGTGTGTAAGTGTTTGCTTACCTCGCGGAAGTGGCGCTTTGGTCCTCGGATCCATTTTTTGTTTTATACTCCTACCAGGTGAGTCAGGTAACAAACAGAGGGCTCCCGTGCGCACAAGTTTGTCTGTAAGGTGTGGAGTTTTCCCTTGTAGGCTGAAGCGACGTACTCCTTTGGGTACGTTGAGCGGGGATTTATTGTAGTGCTGGGGTGAAAATGGTTAAAGCTTTGCTTGGGAGCATGTCCGTGGTTCCGGGAGGGTTGCTAGCCTGCTAGTCGCTCAACCGGGCCAGCGATCTCCAGTGCGTAAATACCCACCATAAGTAGCCACATGAAGCCTAGGGAGGAGGTAGATAAGGGGTTTTTTTGTGTGTAGTTAGCGGGGATTCTTTACACCGACCGGGGCTTGTCCTCCAGGTGCGCACGCAGAGTCCTTATCTGATAAATCCTGGTTGTGTATAAATTGTTTTCAGTAAAAATGTCTGAAGTGGAAGCCTTTATTGCTGCTCCGTCCGAGGAGTCTTTAGAAAAACTCACAAAAGAACAGTTGATTAAACTTGCTGAACACTTTTCTGTAACGTTGGGTGACCGGAGGCTTAAAGATCAGGTTAAAATCACTTTAAAATCCAAGTTAGTGGAGTTGGGTGTAATGACGGCAGAGCATGAAGAGCGTCCTCCAGTTGCTGCCGCATTTCCCATACAAACTCATGGACTTACTTATGAGCAACAAAAAGAGTTTCTTGTTATGCAGCTGGAACATGAAAAGATAAAACACGAATTAGAGCTAAAGAAACAAATTGAGGTTGAGCGGATCCGTCAGCAAACGGAAAAAGTCAAATTAGAGCTGGAGGGATATCGTCTGTCTCTAAGTAAAGATAGTAAGGGGTCTGGTGATGGTTCGGGACAGGGTCCTCAAACTACTCGTCCCTTCGATATTAACAATTTGCGTCTGTTGCCACAATTCAATGAAAGAGACCCAGATTCGTTTTTTGTGTTGTTTGAACGTGTCGCTAAGGCCAGGGACTGGCCTGATGCAGACTGTGCTCTCCTGCTGCAGTGCGTCCTGACGGGGAAAGCGCAGGAGGTGTATTCGTCTTTGACTGTGGAAGATTGCACAAGTTACGTCAAAATTAAAGCTGCGGTGTTAAAGGCTTATGAACTTGTTCCGGAGGCTTATCGGCAGCGGTTCAGGTCTTGGGAGAGGCGTCATGGCCAAACACATGTAGAATTTGTCCGCGACTTAACTACACATTTCAGACGTTGGTTAACGGCTCTGGATGTGCGTAATTTTGAAGATTTGTGTGAATTATTGATTTTGGAACAGTTCAAGAATGTGCTTCCGAGTCGGATTGCTACTTTTTTAAACGAAAAGAAAGTAACAACTGCTGCTGAAGCTGCTGCATCTGCAGACGAATATGAGCTGATCCATAAGAATAATTTCCGAGAGCGCGCCGCTGCGCGTGAGGATTTTGGCTGGAGAGGGAAACGTTTCGAGGGTACTCCAGTTGATCTGATGCGTCCAGGAAAGACTGGCCCGTTTAAGTCTGAGTCCAAGCCTCGAGGTAACTTTGACAAAAAGAAAATGTGCAATTATTGTCATGAAGCAGGGCACTGGAAGGCGGACTGTCATCTGTTACAAGCTAGAAATAAAGGATTTCATTCAAACGTCAAGCCTGCTGCTGCTGCGGCTCCTGTTGTTACTGACAGTGTTTCTGAGGCTGTTGTTTCGGATGTGTGTGACCCGAATGTTATGGCTGCTTATGCACCCTTCATTCGGGATGGTTTTGTGTACATAGCAGGGAGTGAGGCTAAGGTTCCGATTCAGATCCTGCGGGATACAGGGGCTTTTGACTCTTACATTGTTGGTTCTGTGTTGCCATTGTCAGATGACACCGACACCGGTGACCGCATCCTCAGTCGGGGGATGGGTTTGACAGTTTTGCCTATACCATTACACAAAGTGGTACTTGAGTGTGAGCTGGTAAATGGTGAGGTAGCTGTGGGAGTGCGGCCGGCCTTGCCACTGGACGGGATTCACTTTATCCTGGGCAATGGATTAGCGGGTAGCCGTGTCTGGGCTGACTCTCCTCCGTCTCCCCTTGTAACACTTTGTCCTGTTGTGTTTGAAAGTACCTCTGAATTGCCTGAGGTTGTCCCGACCTGTGTTGTTACACGTGCTATGGCTAAGCCTGAGCCAGAGGTGGAGAATGACAGCTCTGATAATGTAGCTGCTGCGGCCGAGGTTCCGTCACTGTCTGATTTGCCTATAGCAGTGTCTTCGGAAGAACTGATTCAGTATCAGCAGTGTGATTCTTCGTTACAGGAGTTGTTTGATTGTGTTTTGCCTGCCGCCGAGGTAACCAGTGCAGCCAGCGGTTACTTTTTGCGCAGTGGTTTGCTGTTCAGGAAGTGGGTGTCCCTCGGTGATGATTTTGTTGAAGAGGCCGTTTTTCAGTTAGTGGTCCCAGCTAACTTGAGACCCTTGATATTAAAAGTTTCCCATGACGATTGTGGACACTTCGGCGTCAGAAAAACGTATTTGAATATTTTAAAACACTTTTTCTGGCCGCGCGTAAAGAGAGATGTGTCCACGTACATTAAAACATGTCATGTGTGTCAAGTAGCTGGTAAACCGAATCAGACTATTAAACCTGCTCCACTTCAGCCTATTCCGGCTTTAGTGGAGCCGTTTGATCATCTTATTATTGACTGTGTTGGACCTTTGCCGTGTTCAAAGTCAGGGTGTAAGTATCTTCTTACGGTTATGTGCCAGAGTACTCGTTATCCTGCTGCGTATCCGCTTAGATCCATCACAACTAAGTCAGTTGTAAAGGCGCTGACTCAATTTATTTCTGTGTTTGGCATACCTAAAACTCTGCAGAGTGATCGTGGATCAAACTTCACGTCACATATGTTTGGACAGGTATTAAAAATGTTAAACATCAAACACAATCTCTCGTCAGCTTACCACGCACAAAGTCAAGGCGCGTTGGAGAGGTTTCATCAAACGTTAAAGTCACTTCTCCGTGCATATTGTACTGAGCTAGACAGGGATTGGGAAGAGGGTCTTCCGTGGCTCATGTTGGCTGCAAGAGAGGCAGTTCAGGAGAGCACAGGGTTTAGCCCTAACGATTTGATTTTCAGTCACACAGTGCGTGGTCCTCTGTCTGTTCTAAAAGAAAACTGGGTGGAGACCGAGCCACCCAAAAACTTGATTGACTTTGTAAATGGATTTAGACATCGTTTGTTTGTTGCTGGTGCCATGGCCAGAGAAAAACTGCAGATTTCTCAAAATAAAATGAAAAAACTTTATGATCGCCGCACAGTGTGCCAGGAGTTCACTCAGGGGGATCAAGTTTTAGCACTTATACCTCTAGTCGGTTCTCCGTTTGAAGCGAAATTTACAGGGCCTTATACCGTCACTGACAAGGTATCTGACCTCAACTATTTCATTGCAACACCAGGACGAAAAAAATCGAAACAACTGTGCCATGTGAATTTGCTGAAGCCTTACTACACACGTGAGCCAGTTCCTGGAGTGTGTATTCGTTCTGATGATGTGCGCCCTGCGCTTACTGTCAGCTCAGTGTCTGTTACTCCTGAGACTGATGGGGTTCCTGAGCCTGATGAAAGTCTGTTGTCTGGTCGTTTGAAAAATTCTGAGTCCCTTCTTAAGTTGGACAGTATTTTGTCGCATTTGTCTGACTCAAAACGCTGCGAGTTGGCAGAGGTGGTGCGTAAATTTCCTTGTTTGTTTGGCGACGTGCCGACTTGTACTCAACTGATAGAACATGACATTGATGTCGGTGATGCGACGCCTATTAAACAGAGATTTTATCGTATGTCGCCTGAGAAACGTAAAAATCTTGACTCTGAAATTGAATACATGACCAAAAATAATATTGCTGTGCCATCTTTTTCCAGCTGGGCTTCTCCTTGTATTCTGGTTCCAAAGCCGGACAAGACGCCCAGGTTTTGCACCGATTTCAGACAGGTTAATTCGGTCACCAAGTCTGATTCGTTTCCATTACCCCGAATGGATGACTGTATTGACCAGGTTGGCTCGGCAAAATTTGTAAGTAAATTTGATTTACTTAAAGGATATTGGCAGGTGCCGCTGTCCAAGCGCGCACAAGAAATCTCTGCATTTGTGACTCCGTCAGGTTTGTACTCTTACAAAGTAATGCCTTTCGGACTTAAAAATGCTCCGGCGACATTCCAACGGCTGATGAACCGCGTTGTGTCAGGGCTGGAAGGCTGTTCGGTGTATTTGGATGACCTGGTAATTTACAGTGACACTTGGCACTCGCATCTTCAGCGCATCCGTGCGCTCTTTGATCGCCTCGCGGAGGCCAAACTCACTATAAATTTGGCAAAATGTGAGTTTGCAAGGGCTTCTGTAACTTATCTTGGTCATGTGGTGGGGCAAGGTTGCGTTGCTCCTGTTGAGGCGAAAGTTTTAGCTGTCTCTAAGTTTCCTCAGCCAACAACCAAAAAAGAGTTGCAACGTTTTTTGGGGTTGGTGGGCTATTATAGGCGTTTTTGCAAAAACTTTTCCACCGTAGTGTTCCCGTTGACTGAGCTTCTAAAGGCCAAGGCCAAATTTGTCTGGTCTTCAGAATGTCAACAAGCCTTTGAAAATGTAAAGTGCCTGCTCTGCTCCTCTCCTGTTTTAGCAGCTCCACGTTTTGACTTGCCTGTGATGCTGCAGGTGGATGCCAGCCAGGTGGGAGCAGGTGCCGTCCTTCTTCAAGGTGGTGACCAGGGTGTGGTGAGACCAGTCAGTTTTTTTTCGAGAAAGTTTAACCGTCACCAGCTTAACTATTCCGTCATCGAAAAAGAGGCACTGGCTTTGATCTTGGCCCTACAGCACTTTGAAGTGTATGTAGGAGCAGCGCCCCTACTGGTCTTCACTGACCATAACCCCTTGACGTTTCTGAAGTCTCTTAGGTCACCAAATCAGAGGCTAGTGAGATGGTCATTGTTTTTGCAGGCCTATGACCTTGACATTAAACATATTAAAGGCACAGATAATGTCATAGCGGATGCTTTGTCCCGTGCACCCTTGCTATGAATTATGTTTTGCTGAGTCCCAAATCTGTCATTTGAGCTGCCTTGTTGAATAGTTGTTAGCTCTGCTGTTTCTCTTAATCTGCTTCCCAGGTACCAGGGTTGCTGAAAAGGGGCGGGGTTTTCAGCCTGCCAAATGGGCTGGCTTAAATTAAGGTCGTACTCATGTTGTTCTTTATTTTCATGCTATTCCTTTGTAAACTTAGGAGTAAAATTATACTTAAAATGAAGTTGTTTGTTGTTTGTGTATTGTTGGCTAGGTGCCGGTGGCTTCCCTAGAAGCACCGACTTTATGGGGGGGGGTGTGACGACCCCTGCTTAGAGTGTGTCTGTGCTCATGTTCTTGTCTTGTTTTTGAGGTGATGGTGATCATGTATCCTGCCTGATCTGGAGCACCTGGGCCCGTTGCTCCACCCAGGATATAAAGCCCCAGCTTCCTGCGCATCTCTCTCTCTCTCTATCTCTCACCCCGGCCTGAGCCTGGCTGATGCCAACACCATTTTGCTTTAGTTCTTCTGTTAGTGCACTCCTCAACACCACACACCATAATGCTTGTACACTCACCCACACATTCACCACTGACTATACTGATTTAACACACCTCATTTGTCTTGTTTGGATTGGTTTAACTTATTTTGTAATAAATTAATCCTTTTCTTTTGTTAAACTCTGGCTCCATCCGTTGTTTGTCATTACCCATGAGCCGGGTTATGACAACTTCTAAAAATATTTGAGGCGGGAAATCAATGCTGAAGAATCTGAAAATGTTCAGTTTTACTGTTGCTCCGATGTTTTCGGAGTTCAGAAGCTCCGTAAGATACAGCGGGGACAGCTAGCAAGCAAGGCCGTCATTCACGTCTCCTATGGCCGCACAGTCACACAGACAACTGCGGTCAGAGGATCCACTGCAGCGCGTAAAGGAGGAGAGAAGCCCCGACCACAAGTGTTTGATATATATACGCAAGTTTTGCTCCGCTGTTACTCAGTCATTACATTACAGTGACTATTTCTTCTAAATCAAGGGGCACTTGAGGAAATCACAGTGTGCACAGTAAAATAAGTTTAATACAATTGTAAGCTTACCTTCGATTTGTTATATCAGGCTCTTTGACTTTACCCATTGAGTTAAATTGGAATTTATTAAAGTTAATCATTAATTGTAGTTGGCATGCAAACTCCAGACAGGCAGGCCCTGACCCCTGGAACTCAAGGTCCCAGAGTTCTTAGCGTTTCCAACGTCTCTTCGAGTGACGTATAGAAGTTGCTTTTTGGTGTTAACAGCCTCTGCTACTGTGACGTCATAAATGACGTCCCAAAACACTCAAACCGAGGTTATATATGGAGGTGGTTTGAGCAATGCATGGCAGAGCGAGCAATGCAATGCAGAACGAGCAATGCACGGCAGAGCGAGCAATGCAATGCAGAGCGAGCAATGCACGGCAGAGCGAGCAAAGCACGGCAGAGCGAGCAATGCACGGCAGAGCGTGCAATGCACGGCAGAGCGAGCAATGCAATGCAGAGCGAGCAATGCACGGCAGAGCGAGCAATGCAATGCAGAGCGAGCAATGCACGGCAGAGCGAGCAATGCAGAGCGAGCAATGCAATGCAGAGCGAGCAATGCACGGCAGAGCGAGCAATGCAGAGCGAGCACTGCACGGCAGAGCGAGCAATGCAATGCAGAGCGAGCAATGCACGGCAGAGCGAGCAATGCAATGCAGAGCGAGCAATGCACGGCAGAGCGAGCAATGCAATGCAGAGCGAGCAATGCACGTCAGAGCGAGCAATGCAATGCAGAGCGAGCACTGCACGGCAGAGCGAGCAATGCAATGCAGAGCGAGCAATGCACGGCAGAGCGAGCAATGCAATGCAGAGCGAGCAATGCACGACAGAGCGAGCAATGCAATGCAGAGCGAGCAATGCACGGCAGAGCGAGCAATGCAATGTAGAGCGAGCAATGCAGAGCGAGCAATGCAATGCAGAGCGAGCAATGCACGGCAGAGGGAGCAATGCAGAGCGAGCACTGCACGGCAGAGCGAGCAATGCAATGCAGAGCGAGCAATGCACGGCAGAGCGAGCAATGCACGGCAGAGCGAGCAATGCACGGCAGAGCGAGTAATGCAATGCAGAGCGAGCAATGCACGGCAGAGCGAGCAATGCAGAGCGAGCAATGCAATGCAGAGCGAGCAATGCACGGCAGAGCGAGCAATGCAATGCAGAGCGAGCAATGCACGGCAGAGCGAGCAATGCACGGCAGAGCGAGCAATGCAATGCAGAGCGAGCAATGCAGAGCGAGCAATGCAGAGCGAGCAATGCAATGCAGAGCGAGCAATGCACGGCAGAGCGATCAATGCAATGCAGAGCGAGCAATGCACGGCAGAGCGAGCAATGCAGAGCGAGCACTGCACGGCAGAGCGAGCAATGCAATGCAGAGCGAGCAATGCACGGCAGAGCGAGCACTGCACGGCAGAGCGAGCAATGCAATGCAGAGCGAGCAATGCACGGCAGAGCGAGCAATGCAATGCAATGCAGAGCGAGCAATGCACGGCAGAGCGAGCAATGCAAAGCAGAGCGAGCACTGCTCGCAATGCACGGCAGAGCGAGCAATGCAATGCAGAGCGAGCAATGCACGGCAGAGCGAGCAATGAAGAGCGAGCAATGCACGGCAGAGCGAGCAATGCAGAGCGAGCAATGCACGGCAGAGCGAGCAATGCAATGCAGAGCGAGCAATGCAATGCAGAGCGAGCAATGCACGGCAGAGCGAGCATTGCAATGCAGAGCGAGCAATGCACGGCAGAGCGAGCAATGCAATGCGAGCAATGCACGGCAGAGCGAGCAATGCACGGCAGAAGTCTTGACTTCAAAATGCTGATTTAGGGTTTGTTTAGAAGCCAAATTCAACAAACTCCTTAGTTACTTAATCAGCGCTTAATAAGCTGAGTTAACCTTTATAGTCTGTTACTATTTACCTAAAAAAAAGTGTCAACAATCCTGCAGGACCTACAGTACTTTTTGTCCGATCAGGGCCTTCGACTCCTACTTAAACATCCAGGCTTGACTGAAGAACAGCGCTCTGGTAAAGATCAGATGTCACTCAGAGTTGTGGTATTCAAATGTAATAAAACAACCTTGAGTAAATTGAATTATTCCAAGATGAGAAACAGAAATGTGACAAGTGACGATCTTCACTTCGATGTTTAAATACTTCCGTGACAATACCCTCTGTTTTCATCTCTTGAAGTTCTGTTGAATATCTATTTTTATTCCTGTAAAAAGCTCTGTTGATCCTGCTGGGGGAGTTTCTGGTGGCTGCTCCGGGTCCCTGAATGCACCACGGCACCAATGAATAAAGAGATAAGAGATTAAAACTGGCTGAGAATCCTGTCTTCATTTTATCTCACAAAATGTTTTAATGTATTTCATTTTAGGTGTACAGATGATTGTTGTCTTGCTCCAAGTGGATTGACATTTAAAGACCAGGGCCCGTATTCACAAACATTCTGAGAATCCTCTCAGAGATATTTGAAACATACAGGGTTATATAATAGGAATAAGTATATATTTAATTGTTTTGTATTTATTTTATTTTTATTTTTGTTTTGCTTTTATTATTTTATATGAATGTACATTTAATGTGAAGTAGTATCCTGACCTATAACTCAAGCTACATACTCCGGTACAGTAGGTGGCGGTATTCACCTCTAATTATGGTTGTAACCTACCATTCAATTAAGAGAACAGAAGAAGAACAGATATCCCAGCATTCATTTCGGCATCCAAACACGGACCCGGGAAGAAGCAGGCAATATAAGAGATTTGTGTTTTTCGCCTATTATTTCAACACTAAATTCACTTCTAAAAATATTTGAGGCGGGAAATCAATGCTGAAGAATCTGAAAATGTACAGTTTTACTGTTGCTCCGATGTTTTCGGAGTTCAGAAGCTCCGTAAGATACAGCGGGGACAGCTAGCAAGCAAGGCCGTCATTCACGTCTCCTATGGCCGCACAGTCACACAGACAACTGCGGTCAGAGGATCCACTGCAGCGCGTAAAGGAGGAGAGAAGCCCCGACCACAAGTGTTTGATATATACGCAAGTTTTGCTCCGCTGTTACTCAGTCATTACATTACAGTGACTATTTCTTCTAAATCAAGGGGCACTTGAGGAAATCACAGTGTGCACAGTAAAATAAGTTTAATACAATTGTAAGCTTACCTTCGATTTGTTATATCAGGCTCTTTGACTTTACCCATTGAGTTAAATTGGAATTTATTAAAGTTAATCATTAATTGTAGTTGGCATGCAAACTCCACACAGGCAGGCCCTGACCCCTGGAACTCAAGGTCCCAGAGTTCTTAGCGTTTCCAACGTCTCTTCGAGTGACGTATAGAAGTTGCTTTTTGGTGTTAACAGCCTCTGCTACTGTGACGTCATAAATGACGTCCCAAAACACTCAAACCGAGGTTATATATGGAGGTGGTTTGAGCAATGCACGGCAGAGCGAGCAATGCAATGCAGAGCGAGCAAAGCACGGCAGAGCGAGCAATGCACGGCAGAGCGAGCAATGCAATGCAGAGCGAGCAATGCACGGCAGAGCGAGCAATGCAATGCAGAGCGAGCAATGCAATGCAGAGCGAGCAATGCACGGCAGAGCGAGCAATGCAATGCAGAGCGAGCAATGCACGGCAGAGCGAGCAATGCACGGCAGAGCGAGCAATGCAGAGCGAGCAATGCACGGCAGAGCGAGCAATGCAGAGCGAGCAATGCACGGCAGAGCGAGCAATGCAATGCAGAGCGAGCAATGCACGGCAGAGCGAGCAATGCAATGCAGAGCGAGCAATGCACGTCAGAGCGAGCAATGCAATGCAGAGCGAGCACTGCACGGCAGAGCGAGCAATGCAATGCAGAGCGAGCAATGCAATGCAGAGCGAGCAATGCACGGCAGAGCGAGCAATGCAGAGCGAGCAATGCACGGCAGAGCGAGCAATGCACGACAGAGCGAGCAATGCAGAGCGAGCAATGCAATGCAGAGCGAGCAATGCACGGCAGAGCGAGCACTGCACGGCAGAGCGAGCAATGCAATGCAGAGCGAGCAATGCACGGCAGAGCGAGCAATGCACGGCAGAGCGAGCAATGCACGGCAGAGCGAGTAATGCAATGCAGAGCGAGCAATGCACGGCAGAGCGAGCAATGCAGAGCGAGCAATGCAAGGCAGAGCGAGCAATGCACGGCAGAGCGAGCAATGCAATGCAATGCAGAGCGAGCAATGCACGGCAGAGCGAGCAATGCACGGCAGAGCGAGCAATGCAATGCAGAGCGAGCAATGCAGAGCGAGCAATGCAGAGCGAGCAATGCAATGCAGAGCGAGCAATGCACGGCAGAGCGAGCAATGCAGAGCGAGCAATGCAATGCAGAGCGAGCAATGCACGGCAGAGCGAGCAATGCAGAGCGAGCACTGCACGGCAGAGCGAGCAATGCAATGCAGAGCGAGCAATGCACGGCAGAGCGAGCAATGCACGGCAGAGCGAGCAATGCAATGCAGAGCGAGCAATGCACGGCAGAGCGATCAATGCAATGCAGAGCGAGCAATGCACGGCAGAGCGAGCAATGCAGAGCGAGCACTGCACGGCAGAGCGAGCAATGCAATGCAGAGCGAGCAATGCACGGCAGAGCGAGCACTGCACGGCAGAGCGAGCAATGCAATGCAGAGCGAGCAATGCAAGGCAGAGCGAGCAATGCAATGCAATGCAGAGCGAGCAATGCACGGCAGAGCGAGCAATGCAAAGCAGAGCGAGCACTGCTCGCAATGCACGGCAGAGCGAGCAATGCAATGCAGAGCGAGCAATGCACGGCAGAGCGAGCAATGCAATGCAGAGCGAGCAATGCACGGCAGAGCGAGCAATGCAATGAAGAGCGAGCAATGCACGGCAGAGCGAGCAATGCAGAGCGAGCAATGCACGGCAGAGCGAGCAATGCAATGCAGAGCGAGCAATGCACGGCAGAGCGAGCAATGCAATGCAGAGCGAGCAATGCACGGCAGAGCGAGCATTGCAATGCAGAGCGAGCAATGCACGGCAGAGCGAGCAATGCAATGCGAGCAATGCACGGCAGAGCGAGCAATGCACGGCAGAAGTCTTGACTTCAAAATGCTGATTTAGGGTTTGTTTAGAAGCCAAATTCAACAAACTCCTTAGTTACTTAATCAGCGCTTAATAAGCTGAGTTAACCTTTATAGTCTGTTACTATTTACCTAAAAAAAGTGTCAACAATCCTGCAGGACCTACAGTACTTTTTGTCCGATCAGGGCCTTCGACTCCTACTTAAACATCCAGGCTTGACTGAAGAACAGCGCTCTGGTAAAGATCAGATGTCACTCAGAGTTGTGGTATTCAAATGTAATAAAACAACCTTGAGTAAATTGAATTATTCTAAGATGAGAAACAGAAATGTGACAAGTGACGATCTTCACTTCGATGTTTAAATACTTCCGTGACAATACCCTCTGTTTTCATCTCTTGAAGTTCTGTTGAATATCTATTTTTATTCCTGTAAAAAGCTCTTTTGATCCTGCTGGGGGAGTTTCTGGTGGCTGCTCCGGGTCCCTGAATGCATCATGGCACCAATGAATAAAGAGATAAGAGATTAAAACTGGCTGAGAATCCTGTCTTCATTTTATCTCACAAAATGTTTTAATGTATTTCATTTTAGGTGTACAGATGATTGTTGTCTTGCTCCAAGTGGATTGACATTTAAAGACCAGGGCCCGTATTCACAAACATTCTGAGAATCCTCTCAGAGATATTTGAAACATACAGGGTTATATAATAGGAATAAGTATATATTTAATTGTTTTGTATTTATTTCATTTTTATTTTTGTTTTGCTTTTATTATTTTATATGAATGTACATTTAATGTGAAGTAGTATCCTGACCTATAACTCAAGCTACATACTCCGGTACAGTAGGTGGCGGTATTCACCTCTAATTATGGTTGTAACCTACCATTCAATTAAAAGAACAGAAGAAGAACAGATATCCCAGCATTCATTTCGGCATCCAAACACGGACCCGGGAAGAAGCAGGCAATATAAGAGATTTGTGCTTTTCGCCTATTATTTCAACACTAAATTCACTTCTAAAAATATTTGAGGCGGGAAATCAATGCTGAAGAATCTGAAAATGTACAGTTTTACTGTTGCTCCGATGTTTTCGGAGTTCAGAAGCTCCGTAAGATACAGCGGGGACAGCTAGCAAGCAAGGCCGTCATTCACGTCTCCTATGGCCGCACAGTCACACAGACAACTGCGGTCAGAGGATCCACTGCAGCGCGTAAAGGAGGAGAGAAGCCCCGACCACAAGTGTTTGATATATACGCAAGTTTTGCTCCGCTGTTACTCAGTCATTACATTACAGTGACTATTTCTTCTAAATCAAGGGGCACTTGAGGAAATCACAGTGTGCACAGTAAAGTAAGTTTAATACAATTGTAAGCTTACCTTCGATTTGTTATATCAGGCTCTTTGACTTTACCCATTGAGTTAAATTGGAATTTATTAAAGTTAATCATTAATTGTAGTTGGCATGCAAACTCCACACAGGCAGGCCCTGACCCCTGGAACTCAAGGTCCCAGAGTTCTTAGCGTTTTCAACGTCTCTTCGAGTGACGTATGGAAGTTTCTTTTTGGTGTTAACAGCCTCTGCTACTGTGACATCATAAATGACGTCACGAAACACTCAAACCGAGGTTATATAGGGAGGTGGTTTGAGCCAGCAAAGTTACTTCACTCTCTCCTAAAGAGAGATGTAAGTGCTCTGTGTACCCCTCCGGTGCAGGTTTTTTTAAACAGTGCGAGCATTGTCCCCCGCTCGTGCTGGGCCTGTACCAACCTGCCAGTGCCCGACTAGTGAGACCTCGGATTCGAGTATCCGCTATCGGGGACCGGTCTCTGGCAGGCAAAGTCTGCCCTGACGAGGGTAGCCACAGAGACTAGACTACACTAGGTAGTGCCTTAGTTAGATAGGGTTAGGGGGTAGGGTAGGGTAGGGTTAGGGTTAGATCTATGCAGAGCGAGCAATGCAATGCAATGCAGAGCGAGCAATGCACGGCAGAGCGAGCAATGCAATGCAGAGCGAGCAATGCACGGCAGAGGGAGCAATGCAATGCAATGCACGGCAGAGCGAACAATGCAATGCACGGCAGAGCGAGCAATGCAATGCACGGCAGATCGAGCAATGCAATGCACGGCAGTCCTACCACACACTCATACAGGTACACGCACACATCCTCACTTTATCCCAGTAGAAATCTCTGCTCTGCTGCTGTTATGAGAAACTTGTCAACTGAAAGCAAAGCTGGTTTTGCCACCTGCCTGAAAACTGAACAAGCTTGACCCTCATGTGCTCCCGTAGCTGAGAGGATCCATGCTGGCCTTGGCCCTCATCACTCTGGAGCTGGAGACCTGCTGTCCTGACTGGCTGGCTCTCACCATCGACCTGCTGAAGAAGGCACAGGTACCAAAGTCAATCTGCCTTTAGGTCATTCAGACTCTGCAAATGTTCAGTTTGGATCAGCAGCAGCATTTAAAACTCATATCAAGAAACGTTGTCTGATTACTTCAGAAATTTGAAAAAGAAACTGGTTATGAAGGGGGGTTATGTCGCACACCCCATGTACAGAGGCTATAGTCTTCATCGCAGCGGCCATGGGTTAAAATCTGACCATGGCCCCTTGCTGCATGTCATCCCCCACTCTCTCCTCCCAACATTTCCGGTCTCTTCAGCTGTCCTATCTCATAAAGGCAAAAAAAAAAATGTAAAAACTGAAGACAGACAAAGACAACAACACATTGTGCTCGGGACTTTCTTCAAAATCTCTTTTTAATCAGGCTCAATTCATCAGAAAACTTGTATGTAGTATGAGAGTCTCTGAATGAGAAGACAGAAATGCAGTGCAGGGTAAGCCCAGCAGAGGGCGCTAAACAGGCAGTCAAGGTGATCTGCAGTAGTTGTAAATGGAGTCAGAACAGAGGAGGTAATATTTACAGAGAGCTTGAACAAACTACAAAGTTCTTCTTTTTATAATCTCACCACTATCCACAAATCAGTCCGGTTCATTCTGTAGCTGCTGCCTGCTTCTGACCTCTTCTATGTTTGCCTTCCCTGCTCATTCATTAGAGCCAAAAGTCAATAAATTATAATTACATGTTTGTCCTCAAGCTGTTTGTCATTGTCTCTATCTTGGGGAAATTAATGTTTGCTGTGTATTGTACACAGAGCAATTCAGGAGCGCCGGC
This sequence comes from Tautogolabrus adspersus, assembly GCA_020745685.1. NCBI lineage: Eukaryota > Metazoa > Chordata > Actinopteri > Labriformes > Labridae > Tautogolabrus > Tautogolabrus adspersus. The sequence continues at coordinate 3,644,187 of CM036549.1, read as the reverse complement.
ATGGTGGTTGTTGATCTTAACAATGAGACTCATAATTACCTTTAAGTGACACAAGTTATTATTGTTGTCTTTAGTTAATCTCTTTTACCTTTAATTTAGAGCACGCTGATTTAAATATCAATCCACCAACTTTATCAAAATAACAAAGTTCACTGGATGAGAATAAGCAATAAATAATGTCATGTCTTTTGTCCTGTCCCCCCCTCCTCTTCTTCTCTCTCAGATCGACAGCTCTGAGTTGATTCGAAGCCGAGAGCTGGTGGCTCGTAGTCTGTCCACACCAAAGGCTTCCCTGCCTCCAAACACTGTCTACATCTACCAACCCCTGCAGAGCCCGACCACCCTGCAGCCTCCGGACCAGGACCCCACACTCCGCTGCTGCACACTGGGTACGTTAAAGGGACACCGCCCTAGATTTTACACATCAAAGTCTATTCCCATGTGCCGGAGAATACTACTTCATATGTGAAAATTTATCCGTGTGGCTGGAGTGGGATGTCTGGTTTCAGTCCTGAACGTATTCAAGCATTTCTGTAACTTCTCTTCTCTCCAGGGATCAGAAACTCCACCACCGAGTCTTCCAGGGACCACGCCTTCGTCACCGCTGTTCCTCAGGAGCAAATAACACCTGGCTCCTCTACTGACATCCCAGCGCTGCTCTCTCCACCCAAAAACCTCCGCCATCTTAACCACCTGCAAAAGGTCACACTGCGCTGCAAAGCCTCCTCCAAACGCAAGGTAACACCATCTCTCTTTCTCTCTCTCTCTCTCTCTCTCTCTCTCTCTCTCTCTCTCTCTCTTTCTTCCTCACTTGCAGGCTGCAATACCTTGAGTGTCTACTTGAGGCTGGCTGCAAAAGCCAATAAAATATCCCCATTTAAGTCCCATCTTAAAATGCCTGTCGCTACATAACTCTGTCTGTGTGTCCAGGTGGAGGAGATGGAGGTAGATGACTTCTTCGACGGCATCAAACGACTTTACAACGAAGACATTACCACCACAGCCGTCCAGGAGGGGGCGACACCTGCACCAGGGGTGTTAGCAACAGGAGGTGGAGAAGGAGAAGGAGGTCTGGGTGTCTGCAGTGTCCTGTTATCCAGACAGGAAGGCAGCTGTTCCCCCTGCCCGCCTCTGCAGCCAGTCAGTGCCTCCTAGAGACCAAACAGGAACCAAAACCGCCTTCACGCGCTCACCATCTTTATTTTTCACTTTCAAATTCAAGTCCACAAATGAGGCAACAGTGATAAGCAACAGTGATGGGCAACTCCCCCAGCAACTATGAAAGAGAAAGCTCGTATTCAATGTTCTCATTTGCATTAAAGCAATATAAAGGCAGCTCCTCTGGAAAGGTTGCCCATCAGAGGTTGCCAGAGAAAAGTGTGGCACATGTAGAAAACATTCATGTTGTCACACAAAGTGGACGGTGATAAAGACGGTTTCAGTGGTGAAGGCGGTTTTGGTTTCAGTACAAATGACCCCGAGCTGCTCAGCCGTCCCGAGGTCAGCCGCCATTGTCCCCCTCAGCCAGGAAAAACAGAGCCCAAAAAAAAAGTTTAAACATTTAAAAACTAAAAAACGTGCTGCTGCTAATATCTTAATAATTATATTTGTTAAACACAAATACAATATTACAAAAATGTTAAAAAAAATATCTTCAAGAAAACCTAGAATTAACGTCTTCACTCCCCGTGTCTCACTCTGTCATTGTTCGTCAACTTATATTTGTTTTTCACATCTTCATCTGTCCATTTTCATGTTTTTATTCCGACTTCTTCCCTTTCCTCCCTCACTCTGCATGTCGTCATCTCTATTTATAACCTCTGCTTAGAGTGGAAATCAAATGTATGAATGTTGCTCAGTAGACAATTATCTGTCATATTCGCCCAGATAGAAAAATGTTTGTTTGTTTTTTTCAAGTGAAGTGTGATTTGATTGTTAATAAGATGCTAATATAAAGATCCCTCCTCCGTTGTTCCTCTTCTCCCTCTCAGCGTGTTGTGACACCTCGTCTGAATGAAACTTTCTCAGGTTGTTTTATTCAAATGCAAACCAAATCTGTTTCCTCCTGCAGAAGTCTTGACTTCAAAATGCTGATTTAGGGTTTGTTTAGAAGCCAAATTCAACAAACTCCTTAGTTACTTAATCAGCGCTTAATAAGCTGAGTTAACCTTTATAGTCTGTTACTATTTACCTAAAAAAAGTGTCAACAATCCTGCAGGACCTACAGTACTTTTTGTCCGATCAGGGCCTTCGACTCCTACTTAAACATCCAGGCTTGACTGAAGAACAGCGCTCTGGTAAAGATCAGATGTCACTCAGAGTTGTGGTATTCAAATGTAATAAAACAACCTTGAGTAAATTGAATTATTCTAAGATGAGAAACAGAAATGTGACAAGTGACGATCTTCACTTCGATGTTTAAATACTTCCGTGACAATACCCTCTGTTTTCATCTCTTGAAGTTCTGTTGAATATCTATTTTTATTCCTGTAAAAAGCTCTGTTGATCCTGCTGGGGGAGTTTCTGGTGGCTGCTCCGGGTCCCTGAATGCATCACGGCACCAATGAATAAAGAGATAAGAGATTAAAACTGGCTGAGAATCCTGTCTTCATTTTATCTCACAAAATGTTTTAATGTATTTCATTTTAGGTGTACAGATGATTGTTGTCTTGCTCCAAGTGGATTGACATTTAAAGACCAGGGCCCGTATTCACAAACATTCTGAGAATCCTCTCAGAGATATTTGAAACATACAGGGTTATATAATAGGAATAAGTATATATTTAATTGTTTTGTATTTATTTTATTTTTATTTTTGTTTTGCTTTTATTATTTTATATAAATGTACATTTAATGTGAAGTAGTATCCTGACCTATAACTCAAGCTACATACTCCGGTACAGTAGGTGGCGGTATTCACCTCTAATTATGGTTGTAACCTACCATTCAATTAAGAGAACAGAAGAAGAACAGATATCCCAGCATTCATTTCGGCATCCAAACACGGACCCGGGAAGAAGCAGGCAATATAAGAGATTTGTGCTTTTCGCCTATTATTTCAACACTAAATTCACTTCTAAAAATATTTGAGGCGGGAAATCAATGCTGAAGAATCTGAAAATGTACAGTTTTACTGTTGCTCCGATGTTTTCGGAGTTCAGAAGCTCCGTAAGATACAGCGGGGACAGCTAGCAAGCAAGGCCGTCATTCACGTCTCCTATGGCCGCACAGTCACACAGACAACTGCGGTCAGAGGATCCACTGCAGCGCGTAAAGGAGGAGAGAAGCCCCGAACACAAGTGTTTGATATATACGCAAGTGTTGCTCCGCTGTTACTCAGTCATTACATTACAGTGACTATTTCTTCTAAATCAAGGGGCACTTGAGGAAATCACAGTGTGCACAGTAAAATAAGTTTAATACAATTGTAAGCTTACCTTCGATTTGTTATATCAGGCTCTTTGACTTTACCCATTGAGTTAAATTGGAATTTATTAAAGTTAATCATTAATTGTAGTTGGCATGCAAACTCCACACAGGCAGGCCCTGACCCCTGGAACTCAAGGTCCCAGAGTTCTTAGCGTTTCCAACGTCTCTTCGAGTGACGTATAGAAGTTGCTTTTTGGTGTTAACAGCCTCTGCTACTGTGACGTCATAAATGACGTCCCAAAACACTCAAACCGAGGTTATATATGGAGGTGGTTTGAGCAATGCACGGCAGAGCGAGCAATGCAATGCAGAGCGAGCAATGCACGGCAGAGCGAGCAATGCAATGCAGAGCGAGCAATGCACGGCAGAGCGAGCAATGCAATGCAGAGCGAGCAATGCACGGCAGAGCGAGCAATGCAATGCAGAGCGAGCAATGCACGGCAGAGCGAGCAATGCAATGCAGAGCGAGCAATGCACGGCAGAGCGAGCAATGCACGGCAGAGCGAGCAATGCAGAGCGAGCAATGCAGAGCGAGCAATGCAGAGCGAGCACTGCACGGCAGAGCGAGCAATGCAATGCAGAGCGAGCAATGCACGGCAGAGCGAGCAATGCAATGCAGAGCGAGCAATGCACGACAGAGCGAGCAATGCAATGCAGAGCGAGCAATGCAATGCAGAGCGAGCAATGCACGGCAGAGCGAGCAATGCAGAGCGAGCAATGCAATGCAGAGCGAGCAATGCACGGCAGAGCGAGCAATGCAGAGCGAGCAATGCAATGCAGAGCGAGCAATGCACGGCAGAGCGAGCAATGCAGAGCGAGCACTGCACGGCAGAGCGAGCAATGCAATGCAGAGCGAGCAATGCACGGCAGAGCGAGCAATGCAATGCAGAGCGAGCAATGCAATGCAGAGCGAGCAATGCACGGCAGAGCGAGCAATGCAATGCAGAGCGAGCAATGCAGAGCGAGCAATGCAATGCAGAGCGAGCAATGCAATGCAAAGCGAGCAATGCACGGCAGAGCGAGCAATGCAGAGCGAGCAATGCAATGCAGAGCGAGCAATGCACGGCAGAGCGAGCAATGCAGAGCGAGCACTGCACGGCAGAGCGAGCAATGCAATGCAGAGCGAGCAATGCACGGCAGAGCGAGCAATGCACGGCAGAGCGAGCAATGCAATGCAGAGCGAGCAATGCACGGCAGAGCGAGCAATGCAATGCAGAGCGAGCAATGCACGGCAGAGCGTGCATTGCAATGCAGAGCGAGCAATGCACGGCAGAGCGAGCAATGCACGGCAGAGCGAGCAATGCAATGCGAGCAATGCACGGCAGAGCGAGCAATGCACGGCAGAAGTCTTGACTTCAAAATGCTGATTTAGGGTTTGTTTAGAAGCCAAATTCAACAAACTCCTTAGTTACTTAATCAGCTCTTAATAAGCTGAGTTAACCTTTATAGTCTGTTACTATTTACCTAAAAAAAAGTGTCAACAATCCTGCAGGACCTACAGTACTTTTTGTCCGATCAGGGCCTTCGACTCCTACTTAAACATCCAGGCTTGACTGAAGAACAGCGCTCTGGTAAAGATCAGATGTCACTCAGAGTTGTGGTATTCAAATGTAATAAAACAACCTTGAGTAAATTGAATTATTCTAAGATGAGAAACAGAAATGTGACAAGTGACGATCTTCACTTCGATGTTTAAATACTTCCGTGACAATACCCTCTGTTTTCATCTCTTGAAGTTCTGTTGAATATCTATTTTTATTCCTGTAAAAAGCTCTGTTGATCCTGCTGGGGGAGTTTCTGGTGGCTGCTCCGGGTCCCTGAATGCATCATGGCACCAATGAATAAAGAGATAAGAGATTAAAACTGGCTGAGAATCCTGTCTTCATTTTATCTCACAACATGTTTTAATGTATTTCATTTTAGGTGTACAGATGATTGTTGTCTTGCTCCAAGTGGATTGACATTTAAAGACCAGGGCCCGTATTCACAAACATTCTGAGAATCCTCTCAGAGATATTTGAAACATACAGGGTTATATAATAGGAATAAGTATATATTTAATTGTTTTGTATTTATTTTATTTTTATTTTTGTTTTGCTTTTATTATTTTATATGAATGTACATTTAATGTGAAGTAGTATCCTGACCTATAACTCAAGCTACATACTCCGGTACAGTAGGTGGCGGTATTCACCTCTAATTATGGTTGTAACCTACCATTCAATTAAAAGAACAGAAGAAGAACAGATATCCCAGCATTCATTTCGGCATCCAAACACGGACCCGGGAAGAAGCAGGCAATATAAGAGATTTGTGCTTTTCGCCTATTATTTCAACACTAAATTCACTTCTAAAAATATTTGAGGCGGGAAATCAATGCTGAAGAATCTGAAAATGTACAGTTTTACTGTTGCTCCGATGTTTTCGGAGTTCAGAAGCTCCGTAAGATACAGCGGGGACAGCTAGCAAGCAAGGCCGTCATTCACGTCTCCTATGGCCGCACAGTCACACAGACAACTGCGGTCAGAGGATCCACTGCAGCGCGTAAAGGAGGAGAGAAGCCCCGACCACAAGTGTTTGATATATACGCAAGTGTTGCTCCGCTGTTACTCAGTCATTACATTACAGTGACTATTTCTTCTAAATCAAGGGGCACTTGAGGAAATCACAGTGTGCACAGTAAAGTAAGTTTAATACAATTGTAAGCTTACCTTCGATTTGTTATATCAGGCTCTTTGACTTTACCCATTGAGTTAAATTGGAATTTATTAAAGTTAATCATTAATTGTAGTTGGCATGCAAACTCCACACAGGCAGGCCCTGACCCCTGGAACTCAAGGTCCCAGAGTTCTTAGCGTTTTCAACGTCTCTTCGAGTGACGTATGGAAGTTTCTTTTTGGTGTTAACAGCCTCTGCTACTGTGACATCATAAATGACGTCACGAAACACTCAAACCGAGGTTATATAGGGAGGTGGTTTGAGCCAGCAAAGTTACTTCACTCTCTCCTAAAGAGAGATGTAAGTGCTCTGTGTACCCCTCCGGTGCAGGTTTTTTAAACAGCGCGAGCATTGTCCCCCGCTCGTGCTGGGCCTGTACCAACCTGCCAGTGCCCGACTAGTGAGACCTCGGATTCGAGTATCCGCTATCGGGGACCGGTCTCTGGCAGGCAAAGTCTGCCCTGACGAGGGTAGCCACAGAGACTAGACTACACTAGGTAGTGCCTTAGTTAGATAGGGTTAGGGGGTAGGGTAGGGTTAGGGTTAGATCTATGCAGAGCGAGCAATGCAATGCAATGCAGAGCGAGCAATGCACGGCAGAGCGAGCAATGCAATGCAGAGCGAGCAATGCACGGCAGAGGGAGCAATGCAATGCAATGCACGGCAGAGCGAACAATGCAATGCACGGCAGAGCGAGCAATGCAATGCACGGCAGATCGAGCAATGCAATGCACGGCAGTCCTACCACACACTCATACAGGTACACGCACACATCCTCACTTTATCCCAGTAGAAATCTCTGCTCTGCTGCTGTTATGAGAAACTTGTCAACTGAAAGCAAAGCTGGTTTTGCCACCTGCCTGAAAACTGAACAAGCTTGACCCTCATGTGCTCCCGTAGCTGAGAGGATCC